>OU342742.1:48922936-49489215 GCA_910589775.1 Avena eriantha
GCGTTAAAGAAAAGTACTTATTGGGAGATAACCCAAAAGTTTTAGATGAGTCTTGGAAGTTATTACCTGTAATAACCGCTCCTTATCCTATTTATTTGCTTTTTGTGCCAAGAGTAACCTCTAATGAGAGAGAAGTATTGATTGGGAAAGTTGCTGTCCCGAAACAGATTTCTGTGCTTCACCGTAAAAATTCATGTAAAATCTTTGAACGTCTTTTTGATGCGTGAATTTTTTTGCTTCTGCCCCAGGTTGTTATCTAACTTTAGTTAGTTCAACACTTTTCGATTTGAGCAACAGAAGGTCTTCTAAAAAATTCGTTTTTACCTGTTGATCTGTTTTGACAGATTTCTGCCATTTTCTGCATTTGCTTCTTGTTGGTTCCTTTTTGAGTTCTTTGGGGAATTGAGCTTTTTGAGGGAAGTTCTACAGTAGCTAGTGTTTTATTGGAAGTTTATTTGGTGTTAGAACTGAACCTTAAGTCTTATTTATCTTGAGTACACTCATGTTGCTAATAAACATTGTGTGAAGTTTTGTATGAAGGAAAATTTTCAGGTGTATGGACTAAAGCTCAAGCTTGGGGATGCCACGCGTGTCACCCCAAGAAATATCTAAGAAGTACAAGAGTCAAAGCTTGGGGATTCCCATGGCATCCCCCCTCTTCATCAATAAAAATCCTAGGTTTCTTCCAAACGCTTCATTTTTATTGTTTCATGCACAGTTGTGTTGTTCTTGGAGCGTCTTCTTTTTCGTTTTCATTTTGGTTTTTTGTTTGCTTTGGTTTGCTTAGTTTTCTGAATAAATTGGTTGGACCCCCTCTTTCATACATTGGTTTGCAAATAGTTTGGTTTGGTTTGGAAAAGAGTAGGAAAGTTCATACTTATGTGGTAAAAAGAGCTCGTTTTTGACTGTGGGCTATGCTCTGTCATGCCATGCTTGATATTGTTTTGGCTTTATGCTTAGTATTCTTTGCTGTAGGATGACTTGTTATAAACAATTGAGATTGCTTAATGTGCCTTGGATGAATCATGCGTTGTTTTAGCATATTAAAACATAGTATAGTGGTATTCTCCTTTGATGCTTTATTTGGGTTGACTTGGCGCATTCTCACACCATGTTATGACTATCTCAAGTCACCATAGCCTTTATGATCCTTTAGTTTTCAACTTGTAGTATCACTTTATGCTTTGATCAATGATGTTTTGTCGCTCTGCATGATTATGGCCATTATTGCTCTCTTAGTTTGTCGCTCCCAGTCTTTTGCTAGCCTCCACCGCCAAGTATGAGTTCCACTCATGCATCTAACTCCCTAAACCAAGTTATTCCAAAGAGTCCACCATACCTACCTACTAGCTTATGCTATTCCAAGTATATTCATGCTTTTGTTTACCTTCCAAATTAAACTTGTTATGAGAAAACTAGTGATTAAAGCTCTCACGAACTTGATGGCACACTTTACGTTTATTGCCCTTAATAAACTTGAACCATTGTGTCATCTATGTTGTATATGCTTGCACTTATTTGTTGGGAATTAGCAGAACCATGCTGTCATGGGGAACACTTTCAACATTGCACTTGGTACTTGTACCTAGTTGATATCATGCTCTTTTGTATATGGATGTCGTCGGTGTGAAATGAAAGGGGAGCTTGTAAGTTCATGGAGTTATGTATATGTGTTAGAGAAACGCCTGGGCCGCTGGTCTAATCCATGCTGACATGGTGGAAACCTGCAGCGTAACCATAATGAGCTGTCTATGAAGCATTCTTCTTATAAAAAATGAGTCCTATATTGAGAAAAAAAGAGAAAAAGAAAAAAGAGATATTATGAAAAGAGGAAAGAGAGAAAAAAGCACCATATTCCCATGGTAAATAAGAAGAATGCTGAGATGCTCATTGTCTGCTTGCCTTGTCATTTTGATATGGGGATTCTTCTGTATCATTGGGCAAGGGGTTCCCCGTTGGCGGTTCTCTATGATACGCATGTACTTACGATGGCAAGAACTTACCGGTGACTAAACTTGAGTAGCATGAGGAGCGGCCCTCGTATACAAGGGATATGAGATTTCTAACTTATACTTCGTCAAGCATGTTCACCATAGTTTGTTCACTGTAACCTTAATCACTTCAAGATGCTTATGATAAGAGCAATGAGAGCTGAAAGCTAATAAGTACCATAATTTTTGGAAGCTCTTTATGAGACTTGAATCCCTACTTCCTTCTATGAAGGCCTTTCTTTTACTTTTTATTGAGTCTCCACCTTCTATCTTTATGCACCTACTTTGAGATCATAGTGGCCATTCTTAGTTCTATGTGCATTGTCCCAAGACTTTTTGATTGATGCATAGCTTTGATATTGCTTGTTTTAAACTATTTCTATCTAGTCACTCTTATGAACTTTGAAGGTGTCCTATGTGTTTATGTTTGCTACTCTATGAGGGACAAGCTGAATGCCACTATGCTATGTTTTCTTTATGTGAAACAAACAAACGTCTTGCAAAGCATTGTTATTCATGAATCTTTTGTTTATGCCTTTTCATGTTGCAACATAGTTGCTATGTCTTATTGCTAGAACTTTATCTTTCATGTTATGATTGAAGTACTATGATCCCAGCTATGAATGTTTTGCAAATACTTTGATCAAGTTTATGATGGTGCATGTCACCTCAAAAATTATTCTTTCTTTTTATCACTTACCTACTCGAGGAGGAGCAGGAGTTAAGCTTGGGGATGTTAATACATTAAAAATGTATCTACAATTTTTGATGTTCCATGCTTGGTTTTATCTACTTTCTTATGTTTTGTCCACACTTCGGAGTACTTTTCATATGATTTCTTGGACTAACCTATTAACAAGAGCCACAGTGCCAGTTGCCTGTTTTCTGCTGTTTTTGGTTCCAGGAAAGTCAAAAAATGAATATTCTCGAAATTGGATGGGACAAAAGCCAAAGTTCCTATTTTCCCGGAAGACTCACGGAGCCAGAAGGAGAGTCGGAGAGGGGCCACAGGATGGCCACCCCCCCTAGGCGCGGGTACCCCCAGGCCATGCCAGGGCATGGTGTGGCCCCCTGGCCGCCCACCGACCTTGCCCTCTAGCATATAAGAAGCCTCTTGATGCATAAACCCTAAATAGTCAAGCCTCCGGCCACGAAAAGTTCCGCAGTGCTGCTGCCACCGAAGGGGAGATTCGGGGGACAGAAAGTCTCTTTTCCGGTACCCTGCCGGGACGGGGAAGTGCCCCCGGAGCCATCTCCATCGATCTCCACCACCATCTCCATCACCATTGCTGATTCCCATGATGAGGAGGGAGTAGTTCTTCCTCGAGGCTAAGGGTTCTACCGGTAGCTATGTGTTCATCTCTCTCTCTATGCATGATCTTATTGAGATCATGAGCTTGTAATCTATAGATCTACCTTGCTACTCAAGTTCTTTAATAGATCTCTGCTCTCCCCATGTGTGTGAAAGTGACAACGTGCACACCATGGTGGCACTTAGGCTTGAGATTACAAATACTTGTTATGAGTTATATTTGGAGTTGGATGTCTTTATGAAATTGTGGTGTTTGTTGGAACCATCTAGTGCTCAAGGTGACAGTGTGGGGTTTTCTAGATGCGAAAGGCTTACTTTGAGGTGTGCTGTTATAGCCCTACCATCGATTAGAGTGTTCAACCGGAGAGTAGTTAAGAGTAGTATCATAAAGAGAAGATATATTTATATGAGAGTGTTCACTAGTGAAAGTATGATCCCTAGGCCTTGTTTCTAAACATTGATACACCGTTTGCAGCTAGATCTGTTACATGTTTGCTTGCTTCCATCTTTATTTCAGTTTTGCTTTAGTCTCTTCCACGCCATCAAGCTATTTGTTGGCACCATTGTCTTATATCCATACCACTTGTATTTCACTATCTCTTCGCCGAACTAGTGCACCTATACACCTGACAAGTGTATTGGGTGTGTTGGGGACACAAAAGACTTCTTGTATCTTGATTGCAGGATTGCTTGAGAGGGAATACCTTTGACCACTTTCTCCCTGAGTTCGATAAACCTTGGGTGATCCACTTAAGGGAAAACTTGCTGTTGTTCTACAAACCTCTGCACTTGGAGGCCCAACAACTGTCTACAAGAATAGAAGTGCGTAGACATCAGTGACTATGAAATGTTGTTGAATCTATCAAGTGCCGCTGATTATGTATTTGGAATCTATTGATATTTTTCTGTTTTATTCAGTGCTGCTGAATCTTTCAAATGGTAGTGAATCTGTCGAATGTTTTGTTGTTGCTATTTCTAAAGTATTTTTAGAACTAATAGTGATGTATTGGTACTTGTTTAGATCAAGACCAGTAGATGGTCTTGCTCTTCTTTTGGAACATGGCCAGAATATGTTCTCTCCGTCCTTTTGCATTATGGCCTCGCTACATCTATTGAATTTTAGTGTCTGCATTGTTAAATTTGTCAATACTTTTGGTCATTATCTGTACTACTAAATCAGTCACTTTGAAATGCTGTTGAATCTATCAAGTGCCGCTGATTATGTGTTTGGAATCTATTGATATTTTTCTGTTTTATTCAGTGCTGCTGAATCTGTCAAATGTTCTGTCGTTTTTATTACAGTACTAAAATATCTTGTAGAACTAATACTAACGTACTGATACTTTTTTAGATCAAGGGCAGTAGATGGTCTTACTATTCTTTTGAAACATGGCCTTGTCACAATCTAGATGAGGCTTGAGGCATTTTGGTTTGCATATGTGGTCACACAGTCATTGATGTGAGTAGAAAGTATGCACAGAAAAGCAGGCTTAATGGTCAGTTTTGCTTGCTCTGATGATCAAGTTTGTTTGGAGAAAAGCGACTAATCCCGCACCAAGGTTTTTAGTGATGAAACATTGATTCTCGATGTCCTGCTATTTAATTTTAGAGTCTGTATTGCTGAATCGGTCACGTTGAAATGCTGCTAAATATGAACTAGGAACCTGTCGTTATTTCACCAAGCATGATGCAATTTAGGCTGTGGGTTCTTGCCTTTCTAGAAGTTTCAGCAATTTTAGCAGGCTTTCCAATCTTTGCAAAGGGGTACCTTTCTAGAAAGTTCATATGAGGTTCAGCATCTTGGTATTTTGGTATGTACTATGAAGTACCAAAAAACATAAGTGACTCAACTTACAACTACTCTGTCTAATTGATGTGAATCTAGACAAAGTTGAGACCATTAGAATACGAACTAGAGGGAGTAGTATAAAAATGGAAGCAGTAAATAAGGCATCTCTCAGTTGTAATAACTGAGATGTGATGAGAGAACACTCCATGGCAGCGTGCCAGTCTAGAGTACCTATAGTTCTCCCTACTCCATAACTCTAGTCAGCATGCTCGATGCAGTACGCCCGACAGAAGATAGTTGTAGGAGCACGACAAAAACCCCTCCTTCAAAGAGCCATTCCCAACTCCGAGAGGCTGCATTTGGATCTTCTCTAGCGTGCACTTCATACATTTTTCTTGCCATCTCACCCGCAGCATCGATCCTTCCAGGCCGCCACCCCTCTCCTCCAAATAAGCCCAACAGTCATACATAGATCCGCCCTTTCTCCCAATCATTCGGACGTGATGGCTGTGGATTCGAGGCACAACCGGCTGAACAATGTATAGACGAAGGTCAGTGACGACGTCTTCAACGAAATAGCTAAGCGTCTGGACACTACCAGCGCCGTCCGGCTGGCCGCATGCTCCAAGGAGCTGTACCACCAAGTCGCTAGCGGAAAAGGTAGTAGATGCCCCAACGACATCTGCTAGACTTCGGTCTCCTACAAGGACGTCTATGACCACAAGATCGCGTGCAACTACCACCGGTGTGTATGCACGGAGCCAGGATGTGAGTTCACCAGCGTCAAGAAAGTGTTCGTCGAGCACCTCATATGTTCCCACTCGATGACAGTGCCTAGATACAGCCCCAAAAAATGGGACCCGTCTGTGCCAGTTCATGCACCGGGCTCGCTTAGAGCTGAGGTCATCCGCATCGGGAAGGAGGGCAAGCTGTTCATCGCCCAAATTACGGGGCATAGCACAAACTTGCTCCTATCCGTCAGGCCAGTCAGGTCGGCGGCGTGCAAATTGCCATGGTACGAGGTGAGGTTTTGGTCATTGGTCTTGTTCGCTAGTTTCAATCTGGTTGTAGTAAAGAGGTCACCCGAGACAACGATTAGGCCGTCGCCGGCCTATCACATCTTAATCCTCTTGTGATGATCCTACTGTGAGTGTATGTAATGTTGTACTAATTAGCTAGTTTATGTTGGTGGTAGATTCCCTTCGTAATTGGAATTGCCACAATTAAGGATCCCTAATTTCCTGGTTTGTCGTATGAAGTTTACATTTATGATGTTGACCTAGAGGCCAACATGCGACAATGAAATGAGAGACGCGTCCCAGGCACGAAATCAAGGGTGGAGCCCGGCCAACACTTTGACATGCTGAAGCATTCTCGTTTCTTTGAGTATGTATGATGGGACATGTAGTGGTTCCTAGCTTAGTGTAAACTTGTAGTTCTACACTTCTACTAAGTATTTTGTGTCGGAGGGATGACCTCCGGATATCCCAACAAGACAAGAATCACGACAGTCGGATCGCGTCCGGCTGGCTGAGCGCAGCCGGACAGGAGCAAGTCAAGCCGGCTACCTCACAGTAACCGGAGCAGCGAGGAGCAGCAAGGCACGGGACTGGCTACATTACCATAGCCGAAACCAATAAAGAGGACAGAGCTACATGTTGCATAGTGCATGGTACACCCTGGTACGATGACAAGGCTCGCAACTACTTGGCCATACCGAAGACTTTGTGGGATGACACGGGAACAATGTCCAGATGCTGATAACAGGCTCGCACGACGTTCACTCTACCCACGACGACCATACCACTTGTACTCTGATGAGACGTAAGTGTACTGGGTACTGTAGATGACCAGCCGGCTGGGACCCGCCTGTGGGGCCCGCCAGCCGGACTGGCCAGTAAGACCGTTGCCTCTCTGCCTATATAAGGAGAGGCAAGGCTCCAGTAGAAAGGGTTGGCCTTAGTGCATTTAAGGCAGTAGCTAGAGAATACAGCTCAAGGAGCGATTGTAGCTCGTATACCTAATGGCTCAATGCACGGCGCCCAGAAAATGCTTGATAGCGGTGTTGATGTAGAGCTTGTTGGGAACCCCAAGAGGAAGGTATGATGAGCACATCAGCAAGTTCCCCTCAGTTATGAAACCAAGGTTTAATCGAACCAGTAGGAGCAAGGAAACACCCCAAAGGTGTTACTAGCTGAGCTTTGGCAGGGCGCACTACCGGTGCTAGTAGCAACGTGGAGACTTGCACAACACAACCACAGAACTTTGTCCCCAACTTGCGATGAGGTTGTCAATCTCACCGTGTTTTGCGGTAAACAAAGGATTAAACATATCGAATGAAAAGAAGTAATAGTTTGCAGAAAGTAAACACAAAGAAGTAAACAGTTGTAGATTGTATGTAAAGAAAAGGACCGGGATCCATAGTTCACTAGAGGTGGCTCTCCTTAAGATAGATAACATGCTAGGTGAACCAATTATAGCGGGGCAATTGACAAACACCAAGAAATCAATACATGCATATACTAATCATCTTGACTCCTTTGAGACTTGATTGGGCATTACAACATTATACATAGACCGCCATCCAACTGCATCTATGACTAATAATCCACCTTCAGGTTATCATCCGAACCCCCTCCAGTATTAAGTTGCAAGCAACAGATTCTTGCTTTACGAACTGCGTGTAAAGTAAACAATACGATTGTTCTATGAACAAAGGATTGTTGTTTTCTCCCTAGTAGCAACATCACATCTAGTACCTTAGAGATTTCTCTCACTTCCCCAGATTACCAGAGGCATGAACCCACTATCGAGCATAAATACTAACTCTTGGAGTTGCTAGCATCTACTCGGCCAAGATAGCTACTAACAACGGAAAGCATGCAAGATCACAAATAACAAAGATATGATAGAATCAATAATCAATCTGAAATAGCATCTGAATATCCATCGGATCCCCGCAAACACAACATGTAGAATTACAAATAGATGATCTTGATCATGAGCGGAGCTCACAAGATCTAAACATGAAAGCACAAAGGAGGAGAACCAGCCATCTAGCTACTACATGGATCCGTAGTCCAAGGATGAACTACTCATGCATCACACCGGAGGCTTGCATGGTGATGAAGAAGGCCTCCAGGGTGAATTCCCCTCTCCGGCAGGGTGCCGGGAAGAGCTTCAGATCCCTCCCGATCTAGGGATGGAGATGACGACAGCTACAGACTCTTTCATGGATTTTTGATCGGGCACTTCAGGTTTTCGTCCCGAGGGAAATATATAGGCGGAAGGAGAGGCCGAGGGGGTGCCGGGAGCGGCCACACCACCCCCTGGCGCGGGCCAGGCCTGGCCGCGCGGCCAGGTGGTGTGGTGGCCCCCTGGCCCCTCTTCGTCTTGTACTCTGGCATCTCATGACTTCCGGAAAAATAGGCACTTTGGCTTTTGTCCCGTCCAATTCCGAGAATATTCATTTTCTGACTTTCTTGGAACCAAAAACAGCAGAAAACAGGCAGTTGGCACTGTGGCTCTTGTTGATAGATTAGTCCAAGAAATCATATGAAAAGTACTCCAAAGTTGGAACAAAACACAAGAAAGTGGATAAAACCAAGCATGGAACATCAAAAATTATAGATACATTTGCAATGTATCAATACCACATAGTTAGATCGGCAGGAGTAGGAGTTTTACCTCACCACGAGGGCTCCAAACTTGGGTACTTCTTATGTCTTGCTACACTTGCTCGTATCCAATCCCAGCTGCCGGCACCGGTGAGAGCTTCCCTGTTAGTCCCCACACCTCTATCTAAACTGCTTACGTACTGCCGTTCCCAATACAACGACAGTGGCGCCCACCGTGGGGCAGATGGCCTCGACCGGAGTCACGTTCTGCATGGGACCCCGCACTTCAGCCGGTGAGCGCGTGGCCTTCGGCCTGGTGCTCACGCTCGGCAAATTCGATTGCATCATCGACAACGCTTCCCGCTTCGCCGGAACCTCATTTCTGGCAAACAACTCCATCCTGCTTTTCGGCGACCTCCCCGTCTACGTCGCCACCGTGCCGGAGCATTTCCCTAGGGAGATCGTTTCCATCGTGGAGCTGCCGCATGTGGGAAGCAGCACCTCCGTCGCTCCTCGCGGCATCGAGGTGATGATGGCCGGCTCTAGCTCTCACCCCCGCCAGCCGCGGGAGCGGGGCGCGGACAAGGGCGGAACTTCTGCGCCATCACAGTCCCAAAATCCGGTGGAGGAGGCCATCGACCAGCTCCTCACACCGATTAACCTCGGGGATAACCCAGAGGAGGCGGAGGCCAACTTCGCCATGGAGCGATAGCTTCTCCTCCAGGAGGCCATGGAGTTGGCTGCGACCCGCAAGCAGATCGAGATCACCTGTCGCGAGTACGGCCGTGCGCACGGCTTCACTCCGGCTACTGTGGAGCCGAGCCAACGCGGGCAAGTGCGACGCCGGGGCGGCGAGCTAGGTGGCAGGATGGAGAAAGATGGCAAGCCGGATCCTGCGCCCGCTCTCATCCGGTCCACCTACATCACGCCCATCAAGAACCCGCGCGCGGCGCGAGCCGCAGCAGATGAACTGCCCAACCTGGATGGTGAGGAGCGAGCCCGCCAGCATGCTTGGGTGCAGGAGCTCCTCTAGATTGCGGACGAGCAGGCTGATGCCAACCGGCAGATGCAGGAGGACCCCAGCTGCTCCAAGGGGAGCAAGCCACCTGCCAACAGCAGGGGTGCACCCCACGACACCCAGCAGGTGTCCTCTCCTCCGGCAAAGGCCCGGAGCAAGCGTCGCGGTTCTGGCAGCAAGGGCCAGCCGCACCAGGAGCAAACGGTGAACAGCAACCCACCGCCTCCCCCTCCACCAACCGGAGTGCCCAGACCTGTCGGCTCCCGTCTCTCAGGCCGGGTAGGAGCGCCCAACCCGGATCGTCTAGATGCCTGCGACCGCATCGAGATCCTTGCTCAAGCGTGCATCACGGAAGAGGAAGACTCCACCGAACCGGTTTGTTTCAGACCCCGCATCCGGAACGAGCCATTTTCGGATAAGTTCACCCTGCCTAGGGACGCCCCCAAGTACGATAGCAGCATGAAGCCGGAAGATTGGCTAACCGACTACGCCATGGCAGTCAGCATCGCCCATGGGAACAAGTGCACAACTGTGCGCTATGTCCCCCTTATGCAAACCGGGTCAGCGAGGACATGGCTCAACAGCCTCGCGCCCAACAACATCAACGCCTGGCCAGACTTTGAAAATGTGTTCATCCGCAACTTCAACGACACGTACAAACGTCCGGGCCACCCACGCGACCTGGCCCTATGCGTCCAGGGCGACCTCGAGACGGACCGCGAGTACCTTGCCAAGTGGACGGAGTTGCGCAACACTTGCGAGGGCATCCTGGAGAGCCAGGCCATTGGCTTCTTCATCGAGGGATGCCGAGAAGGCACCATGCTTCGCCACCGGCTATTGTGTAATGAGCTGAAAACCATGGCGGAGCTCATGACGGTTGCGGACCAGTACGCCACGGTGGATGCCGCCATGAAGAAACCCCTCCGAGTAAGTACTGACGGGCGTCCAACTCCGACGGAGTCGGCTCGCGACCATCCAAGCAATCCGGCTGGAGAAGCCGGATCCTCCTGGCGCCACGGCAACGACAACCGGTTCCATGGGGGCCGCCAAGCCGGACAGTAGAAGCCCCGCTACCACGCATGGTAGGTCAATGCTGTGGACGGCGCGCCCGACGCGCCGGCTAACGATGCAAGAAGGCAGAAGCCGCGGCTCACCTTCGACCAGATGTTTGACGGCCCATGTAAGTGGCACAACGGTCCCTTCAAACCGGCTATGCACACCACCCGGAACTACAGCTGGACCCGCCAGCTAAAGGACCAGGGCAACCAGCAAGGTCTTCCCCCACCCCCTCCTGGTGGACCACCACCACCGGCTAGGGGAGCCGGCAATGATGGTAACAGCGGCAACGGCGGCAACAACAACAACGGCTACCCCTAGCCGCACGCTGCCTACCACATCTTCGAGATGGAGTTGGACGACAAGCACATCCGCATGCAACACTCCAAGGAGGTCAACGCCATCGTCTCCCCAGTCCCCCAGTACCTAAACTGGTCGGAAAACCCCATTACCTGGAACCGGGAGGATCAGCCGGAGCAGCTTCTGACTCCTGGGGGCTACGCTATGGTGCTCGACCCCCTCATCGTCTCCAACACGTGCACCTGCACTTCTCGCGTGTCCTCATCGACGAGGGCAGCAACCTCAACCTCCTCTACCAATCTTTGCTGGAGAAGCTTGGCATCCGTGAGTGCGACCTGTGCCCGACTACCACGATGTTCCATGGTGTACTGCCAGGACCGGCCTACGCCTCGCTGGGTAAAATCCAGCTGGATGTCATCTTCAGGACCGAGGAGAACTTCCGCCGCGAGCCGATATGGTTCGAAGTGGTGAACCTGATGAGCTCCTACCATGCTCTCCTCGGGCGCCCCGCCCTCGCCAAGTTCATGGTCGTCCCCCACTACGCGTATCTCAAGATGAAGATGTCGGGACCAAACGGCGTGATCACTGTCGCCGACTGCTTCAGGCGGTCGATGGAGTGTGCCTCAACTGGCTCCAAGCTGGCAGAGGTCCTCATCATAGCTGAAGAAAAGCGTGTGATCATGTGTAATGTGGCCATGACCCAGCAAGAAATGCCGGCTAGTAGCAAGCCGACTGGGAAGAAGCTTTCCAGCCGGCAAATGAGACAAAGAGGATCCTTCTCAACCCCTCTGACCCGACCAAGTTCGTCACCATTGGTGCCCTCTTAGATAGAAAATAGGAAGGTGCGCTCATCAACTTCCTCCGTGAGAATCGAGACATCTTCGCATGGTCACCCAAGGACATGCCCGGTGTGCTGAGGGAGTGATACATTGCACATGTATCTATAATTTTTGATGTTCCATGCTTGGTCTTATCTACTTTCTTGTGTTTTGTCCACACTTTGGAGTACTTTTCATATGATTTCTTGGACTAACCTATTAACAAGAGCCACAGTGCTAGTTGCCTGTTTTCTGCTATTTTTGGTTCCACGAAAGTCAGAAAATAAATATTCTCGGAATTGGACGGGACAAAAGCCAAAGTGCCTATTTTTCCGGAAGACATCTAGAGCCATAATAAGAGACGGAGAAGGGCTGGGAGCCGGCCACACCACCTGGCCGCACGGCCAGGCCTGGCCCATGCAAGGGGGTGGTCTGGCCGACCCCAGCACCCTCTCGGCCTCTCCTTCCGCCTATATATTGCCTTCGGGACCAAAACCCTAGGGACCCGATCAAAAATCCACAAAAGAGTATGTAGCCGCCGTCATCTCCATCCCTAGATAGGGAGGGATCTGAAGCTCTTCCCGGCACCCTGCCGGAGAGGGGAATTAACCTTGGAGGCCTTCTTCATCATCATGCAAGCCTCCGGTGTGATGCGTGAGTAGTTCATCTCTAGACTACGGGTCCATGTAGTAGCTAGATGGCTGATTCTCCTCCTTTGTGCTTTCATGTCTAGATCTTGTGAGCTCCGTTCATGATCAAGATCATCTATTTGTAATTCTACATGTTGTGTTTGCGGGGATCCGATGGATATTGAGATGCTATTTCAGATTGATTATTGATTCTATCATGTCTTTGTTATTTGTGATCTTGCATGCTTTCCGTTGTTAGTAGCTATCTTGGCCAAGTAGATGCTAGCAACCCCAAGAGTTAGTATTTATGCTCGATAGTGGGTTCATGCCTCTGGATTCCTGGGGAACTGACAGAAATCTCTAAGGTACTAGATGTGTTGTTGCTACTAGGGAGAAAACAACAATCCTTTGTTCATAAAACAATCGTATTGTTTACATCACACGCAATTCGTAAAGCAATAATCTGTTGCTTGCAACTTAATACTGGAGGGGGTTCGGATGATAACCTAAAGGTGGATTATTAGTCATAGATGCAGTTGGATGGCGGTCTATGTATAATGTTGTAATGCCCAATCAAGTTCCAAAGGAGTCAAGATGATTAGTATATGCATATATTGCTTTCTTGGTGTTTGTCAATTGCCCCGCTGTAATTTGTTCCCCCAACATATTATCTATCTTAAGGAGAGCCGCCTCTAGTGAACTATGGACCCCAGTCCTTTCTTTTACATACAATCTACAAACTGTTTACTACTTTGTGTTTACTTTCTGCAAACTATTACTTCCTTCCATTCGATATGTTTAATCCTTTGTTTTCAGCAAAACCGGTGAGATTGACAACCTCATCGCAAGCTGGGGACAGAGTTCTGTGGTTGTGTTGTGTAGGTCTCCACGTTGCTACTAGCACCGGTAGTGCGCCCTGCCAAGGCTTAGCTAGCAGCACCTTTGGGGTGTTTCCTTGCTCCTAGTTGATTGATAACCTTGGTTTCATAACTAAGGGAAACTTACTACTGTGCTAATCATACCTTCCTCTTGGGGTTCCCCAACGAGCTCATTAATACACGAGTAGCAAGTATTTTTCTGGCGCCGTTGCCGTGGAGTCAAGGACACTTCACAAGGGGAGTCCCTCATAACCAATATCTTTACTTTGTTATTTTTGTTTTGCTTTGTTTGCTTGTTTCTTTATCAAAAACACACAAAAAATAGTTTTACTAGTTTGCTTTCTTATTTGAAAACACACAAAAATTAGTTTCTATCTTAAGTTGCCACTATGTCTAGCCTTGCTCCATTCACTATGTCACCCGAGGAAATGATTTTCACTTTTAAACAAGGAATTGAGGAGAGCTTCAAGGAAGCTTGGTCTAGAATCTCTGATCTACATGAAAAAACTGAGCCTAAAATGACTCAAAGCTTGTTCCTTAGCAGTTTTTACCTTGAAATTGCTCTTTGCTATAGATATGATTTAGATGTTGTTGTGGGAGGAGATTTCCTCCAATGTAATGAGCATGATGTTGTTAACGCTATAAAGAAATTGATCCTTACTTACAACTTGCCTAGACAAACTGATATTTCTTTCGCAAGCATATTTGCGAGATTAAACATTCTCGAGACCCGCACTACTAGCTTCAAAGATTGCTATAATACGCTTAAGGAGCATCATAATTATGTCCCAATAAATTCTGAACCATCAAAGTGGCTCCCCATAGTAAATATTGATATAAATAATAAAACTTTTCAAGCTTGCTGTGATATCATGTCTGAATTTTGTCTTATGCCCAAAGATATTTAAGAATCTTTGAATCATTGGGGGCTTACTGAAGGAGGAAATAAATATCTCTTGCTAATAATGCTACAATATTACCTATTGGAATAGCTGAAGGAGATCATTGGGAAAATGATTTCTACTGATTATCTTGTTATTGAATGTGCAGGAAAAGGACAAATTACACTTGGAAGGTCCCTATTAGAACTCCTTGAAGCAATAATAGATGTGGGAAAGGGGACATGCACCTTTATTGTCCATCAAACAATCATATTTTCCCCAAGGTTAAGAATAAAAGTAAGAGAGGTAAGGGCAAGAAATTTGGTTTTAATGCTTCTTCATTTGAGAACACTTGATTCTTTTTCTTGCTTCTTATGCCTAACTTAAAGGCGTTAAAGAAAAGTACTTATTGGGAGATAACCCAAAAGTTTTAGATGAGTCTTGGAACTTATTACCTCAGTAATAACCGCTCCTTATCCTTTTTATTTGCCTTTTGTGCCAAGAGTAACCTCTAATGAGAGAGAAGTAATGATTGGGAAAGTTGTTGTCCCGAAACAGATTTCTGTGCTTCACCGTAAAAATTCGTTTAAAATCTCTGAACGTCATTTTGAGGCTTGAATTTTTGTGCTTCTGCCCCAGGTTCTTATCTAACTTTCGTTAGTTCAACACTTTTTGATTTGAGAAACATAAGGTCTTCGAAAAAATTCGTCTTTACCTGCTGGTCTGTTTTGATAGATTTCTGCCATTTTCTGCATTTGCTTCTTGTTGGTTCCTTTTTGAGTTCTTTTGGGGAATTGAGCTTTTTGAGGGAAGTGCTAGAGTGGATAGTGTTCTAATGGAAGTTTATTTGGTCTTAGAACTGAACCTTAATACTTATTATCTTGAGTGCACTAATGTTGCTAATAAAGATTGTGTGAAGTTTTGTATGAAGGAAAAATTTCAGGTGTATGGAAGGAATGAGTAATGAGATGAAAGATGGACTAAAGGTCAAGCTTGGGGATGCCATGCGTGTCACCCCAAGAAATATCCTAGAAGTACAAGTGTCAAAGCTTGGGGATGCCCAAGGCATTCCCCTCTTCATCAATGAAAATCCCAAGTTTCTTCCAAACGCTTCATTTTTAATGTTTCATGCACAATTGTGTTGTTCTTGGAGCGTCTTCTTTTTCGTTTTCGTTTTGGTTTTTCGTTTGCTTGGTTTTCTTAGTTTTCTGAATAAATTGGTTAGACCCCCTCTTTCATACATTGGTTTTCAAATAGTTTGGTTTGGGTTGGAAAAGAGTAGGAAAGTTCATACTTAAGTGGTAAAAGGAGCTTGTTTTTGACTATGGCCTATGCTTTGTCATGCCATGCTTGATATTGTTTTGGTTTTATGCTTAGTATTATTTGCTGTAGCATGACTTGTTATAAACAATTGAGATTGCGTAATGTCCTTGGATGAATCATGCGTTGTTTTAGCATATTAAAGCATAGTATAGTGGTATTCTCCTTTGATGCTTTATTTGGGTTGACTTGGCACATGCTCACACCATGTTATGACTATCTCAAGTCACCATAAGCCTTTATGATCCTTTAGTTTTCAACTTGTAGTATCACTTTATGCTTTGATCAATGATGTTTTGTCGCTCTGCATGATTATGGCCATTATTGCTCTCTTAGTTTGTCGCTCCCAGTCTTTTGCTAGCCTCCACAACCAAGTATGAGTTCCACTCATGCATCCAACCCCTAAACCAAGTTATTCCAAAGAGTCCACCATACCTACCTACTAGCATATGCTATTCCAAGTATATTCATGTTTTTGTTTACCTTCCAAATTAAACTTGTTATGAGAAAACTAGTGATTAAAGCTCTCACGAACTTGATGGCACACTTTACTTTTTTGCATTTAATAAACTTGAACCATTGGGTACTTCTTTGTTGCGTATATGCTTACGCTTTATAAGTTGAAATTAGCAGAACCATGTATCATGGGGAACGCTTTCAACATTGCAGTTGTACTTTGTACCCCGTTGATATCATGTCCTTTTGCTTATGGATCCCGGCGGTGTGAAATAAAAGTGGAACTTGTAAGATCATGAAGTTTGTATGTGTGTTAGAGAAACGCCTGGGCCGCTAGCCTAAGCCATGCCTAATCATGGTGGAAACTTTTAGCATCACCATAATGAGCAATGTATGAAGCATCCTCAATAAAGACCTATGCAAATAGCAAATAAAAAGATCGTTGAGATTCTCATTGTCTACTTGCCTTGTCATTTTGATTATGGGATAACTCATGTATCATGTGCAAGGGGTACCCCGTTGGCGGTTCTTTATGATACATATGTACTTACAATGACAAGATCTTACTTGTGACTAAAGTTGAGTAGCATGAGGTTCGGTCTTCGTAAGTAAGGGGCATGAGATTTCGGTTCATCACTTGTCAAGCATATCCTCTTAGTTGTGTCACTTTAACCTTAATCACCTTCAAGATGCTTATGATAGGGGCAATGAGAGCTGAAAGCTATAAGTACCATACTTTTTGGAAGCTCTTTGTGAAACTTGAATCTCTACTTCCTTCTATGAAGGCCTTTCTTCCACCATTATATTGAGTCCCCACCTTCTATCTTTATGCACCTACTTTGAGAGCATAGTGGCCATTCTTAGTTCTATGTGCATTGTCCCAAGACTAGTTGATTGATGCATAACTTGATATTGCTTGTTTTAGACTATATGTATCTAGTCACACTTATAAACTTTGAAGGTGTCCTATGCATTTATATTTTCTACTCTATGAGGGACAAGCTGAATGCTATTATACTATGTTTTCTTTATGTGAAACAAACAAACGTCTTGCAAAGCATTGTTATTCACGAATCTTTTGTTTGTGCCTTTTCATGTTGCATCATTGTTTCTTTGTCTTATTGCTAGAACTTTGTCTTTCATGTTATAATTGAAGTACTATGATCCGAGCTTTGAATGTTTTAAAAATACTTTGATCAAGTTTATGATGGTGCATGTCACCTAAAAAATTATTCTTTCTTTTTATCACTTACCTACTCGAGGACGATCAGGAGTTAAGCTTGGGGATGTTGATACATTGCAAATGTATCTATAATTTTTGATGTTCCATGCTTGGTTTTATCTACTTTCTTGTGTTTTGTCCATAATTTGGAGTACTTTTCATATGATTTCTTGGACTAACCTATTAATAAGAGCCACAGTGCCAGCTGCCTGTTTTCTGCTGTTCTTGGTTCTAGGAAAGTCAGAAAATGAATATTCTCAGAATTGGACGGGACAAAAGCCAAAGTGCCTATTTTTCCGGAAGACATCTAGAGCCAGAATAAGAGACAGAGAAGGGCTGGGAGCCGGCCACACCACCTGGCCACGCGGCCAGGCCTGGCCCGTGCCAGGGGGTGGTCTGGCCGACCCTAGCACCCCCTCGGCCTCTCCTTCCGCCTATATATTGCCTTCGGGACCAAAACCCTAGGGACCCGATCAAAAATCCATGAAAGAGTCTGTAGCCGCCATCATCTCCATCCCTAGATCAGGAGGGATCTAAAGCTCTTCTCGGCACCCTGCCGGAGAGGGGAATTCACCCTGGAGGCCTTCTTGATCATCATGCAAGCCTCCGGTGTGATGTGTGAGTAATTCATCCCTGGACTATGGGTCCATGTAGTAGCTAGATGGCTGGTTCTCCTCCTTTGTGCTTTCATGTCTAGATCTTGTGAGCTCCGTTTATGATCAAGATCATCTATTTGTAATTCTACATGTTGTGTTTGCGGGGATCCGATGGATATTGAGATGCTATTTCAGATTGATTATTGATTCTATCATGTCTTTGTTATTTGTGATCTTGCATGCTTTCCGTTGTTAGTAGCTATCTTGGCCAAGTAGATGCTAGCAACTCCAAGAGTTAGTATTTATGCTCGATAGTGGGTTCATGCCTCTGGATTCCTGGGGAAGTGACAGAAATCTCTAAGGTACTACATGTGTTGTTGCTACTAGGGAGAAAACAACAATCCTTTGTTCATAGAACAATCGTATTGTTTACATTACACGCAATTCGTAAAGCAATAATCTATTGCTTGCAACTTAATACTGGAGGGGGTTCGGATGATAACCTGAAGGTGGATTATTAGTCATAGATGCAGTTGGATGGAGGTTTATGTATAATGTTGTAATGCCCAATCAACCCAATCAAGTTCCAAAGGAGTCAAGATGATTAGTATATGCATATATTGCTTTCTTGGTGTTTGTCAATTGCCCCGCTGTAGTTTGTCCACCCAACATGTTATCTATCTTAAGGAGAGCCACCTCTAGTGAACTATGGACCCCGGTCCTTTCTTTTACATACAATCTACAAACTTTTTACTGCTTTGTGTTTACTTTTTGCAAACTATTACTTCCTTCCATTCGATACGTTTAATCCTTTGTTTTCAGCAAAATCGGTGAGATTGACAACCTCATCGCAAGTTGGGGACAGAGTTCTGTGGTTCTGTTGTGCAGGGTTCCACGTTGCTACTAGCACCGGTAGTGCGCCCTGCCAAGGCTCAGCTAGCAACACCTTTGGGGTGTTTCCTTGCTCCTACTGGATTGATAACCTTGGTTTCATAACTGAGGGAAACTTACTGTTGTGCTCATCATACCTTCCTCTTGGGGTTGCCCAACGAACTCGTTAATACATGAGTCAGCAGGGAGTTCGCCGAGCACTCACTTCATGTGCGACCGGATGCCAAGCCAGTCAAGTAGCCTCTGCGCCAGTTCGCAGAGGAGAAAAGGAAGATTATCGGTGACGAGATCACCCGGCTCCTTGCAGCCGGGTTCATCATGGAGGTGTACCACCCGGACTGGCTGGCCAACCCAGTTCTAGTGTTGAAGAAGAACAAGACCTGGCGCATGTGTATCGACTACATCAGCCTGAACAAGGCATGCCCGAAGGACCCCTTCGCCTTGCCACGTATCGATCAAGTCATCGATTCCACAGCCGGCTGCGATTTGTTGTCTTTCCTGGATTGTTATTCCGGTTACACACAGATCCGGCTAAGATTCACCGGTGAGATATCACATCTTAATCCTCTTGTGATGATCCTACTATGAGTGTATGTAATGTTGTACTAATTAGCTAGTTTATGTTGGTGGTAGATTCCCTTCGTAATTGGAATTGCCGAAATTAAGGATCCCGAATTTCCTGGTTTGTCGTATGAATTTTACATGTATGTTGTTGACCTAGAGGCCGACAAGCGACAATGAAACGAGAGACGCATCCTAGGCAGGAAACCAAGGGTGCAACCCAGCCAGCACTTTGACATGCTGAAGCATTCTCGTTTCTTCGAGTATGTATGATGGGACATGTAGTGGTTCCCAGCTTAGTGTATACTTGTAGTTCTACGTTTCTACTAAGTATTTTGTATGGAGTTCAGCTACTGCTAATCTATTTTGTAGTAATACCTATGTACTTGGACTTATTCAGATCGAGTGGAGAAAATGCATGGTCATGGTTTCCTTTTGAAACTTGTCTTTGCCACATTGTTGTACATCCATTGAATTTCAATATCGGCATTGCTGAATCTATCAATTCTTTTGGTCATTTTCTGCCACCGTTGAATCGGTCACTTTAAATTGCTGCTGAATCTGTCATGTGCTGCTGAATGTGAAATGGACGCGTGCTCGTCACCCTTGTACATGGTCGTGTCACAATCTAGATGAGACTTGGGAATTTTGGGTTGCATATGGGGGTCACACAGGCATTAATGTGATAAGAAGGTACTCAAAGCAGACTTGATCGTCAGTTTTGCTTGCTCCAATAGTCGAGTGTTATTGGTGAAAATGACAAACTGATCGCGTGACAAGGTTTTTAGAGCTAAAACAAAAATTGGTTCTCTCTATACTGCTATTGTATTTCATTGTCTGTATTGCTGAATTGGTTACTTTTGAAATGATGCTAAATTTGTCAAGTGATCCTGAATATGAACTTCAAATCTGTTGATAATTTTTCTACCTTATTCTATACTGCTGAATTTTGACATGAATAGCTACCAAAAAGAATTACCACTTTTACCTCTCCCTCTCTGAGGTATTTGTTTCGAATCCGGCCGAGCACATCACAATGCCATTTTTATTAACCAGAAGAAGAAATCTAGTAGCTCATTCGACCCATCTTTAGCCCAAAACATTTTTATTCATTCTTTTCGGGGTCAGGGGACTGCTGACCACAACTCAGTAAAATTTGAGAAAGGAGCCCATGGAGCATAGCTGAGAGCATATTAATTCAGCTTTTTAGGGGTCAGGGGACTGCTGAGTACAACCCACTAAAATTTGAGAATGAAGCCCATGGAGCATAGCCTACAGAGTATAACCCACGTAGATCAGCCTATGTAGAATAGCCAAACTCTTTTTAATTCGGCCTTTTGGGCATCGCCCCCCACCTCTCAAAATAAAATAAAAACTCTGCATACCCATGTTTTTAAGAAAATACCCCCATTATGTGGCATTTTATAAATTGAGATGCCAGGAGCGCTACCCTTTTATATTTTAAAAGAGATAAACATAGACACGCAAAATATTTTTAAGAAGAATAATACATAAATTGTAGTACTAATAAAAGTTTAGTGACACTTATTCTATAAATATCTTTGTTGTAGTGGCAACACACTCAGTTTACGTTTATTTGATTTGAAGGTCTTTTGTTCAAATCGTATCTTGGGTTTACATTTTTTTTCTTCTAGCAATATCGCATTATAGAGAGTCTGACATCACAGACCCAGTTTGTTTTGAGGGTGGGTTCAAAAAAAGTTTAAATACTTGTACAAAGAGGCTCGCATCATGGACCCACTAGACAGAACATACAAGACTACATCAAGGACCCACAAGCCAGAACATGCCAGATAGGCTGACATAAGGGCTCCAACAGTAAGACCATAGACGACTACCATGGTGAAAACAACGGATGCGGCTGAAAAAAAAGTCCATCACACACATGTTGCACTTACAGAGAAGCTGACATGTCAGACCCAGCAGGCCCAAGAATAGCCCATGAAATTAGTCTATCAGCCCCAAGCATATCTCAATACCTTCTAATTAGGCCTTTTCGTGGTCTTGTGGCCAGCGACCATAGCCCATTCAATTTAGGAGTGAGCCCATGGAATATAAGCCATGACCAATAGGGCATCCGCCCCGAGTTAGCCCGGAATCTTTTTAATTCGGCCTTTATGAGCATTTTTTGTACTCTGAGGCTGACATATGGGACCCGAATAAATAGTCCAACATACACACGTTTCTTTCAAATAGAGGCTATGAGCTGGGACCCAGCATAGACACGATTCCTGCACGGAGGTGGTTGACATCTAGGACCCAGCAAGTTGCCAAGGTCAAAACAGCGGACATGGCCAAAAAATTCCATCATACGCATGTTTCATTTACAGAGAGGCTGATATGTGGGACCCAACAGCGCGACCTTATACAGATGTTGCATCGAGGAACGTTGCCAGTTTGAAACAGGGAGGTGCGAGCGAGAAAAAAGTTCAGCATGCACACATTTCTTGTAATGAGAGGCTAAAATGGGGGACCCAGCAGCGTGAGCAAACAACAGATTTGTCGAGCAACGCTATCTAGTTCAGAACAGGGTAGTGCTAGAGAAGAAAAAATTCCATCATACCCATGATTCTTCTAATGTGAGGCTGACATAAGGGACCCACCAGCCTAAATAAATGGCTGATATAGCGAGCAACGCTATCAAGTTCAGAACAAGAAGGCATGATAGAGGGTAAAAAATCCATCATACACACGTTTCTTCTAATGAGAGGATGGCATGTGGGGCCCAGCAGCGTGATTAAATGGTAGATGCATCGAACATCGCTATCAAGTTCAGAACAGGGTAGCACAAGCCAAGGAAAAAATCCATCATACACACGTTTCTGCTAATGAGAGAATGACATGTGAGTCTCAGGAGGTTGGTTAAACGGTAGTTGCGTCGAGCAGCACTATCAACTCGGAACGGGGTAGCGCCAGCGAAGGAAAAAATTCCAGCATACACATGTTTCTTCTAATGAGAGGATGACATGTGGGTCCCAGGAGGTTGATTAGATGGTAGATGCATCAAGAAGCGCTATCAACTTCGGAACATGGTAGCGAGCGCGAAGGAAAAAAATTCCATTATACACATGATCCTTCTAATGAGAGGCTGACATGTGGGACCTAGCAGCCTGACAAAACGACAGACGCATCAAGCAACGTTATAGAGTTCAAATCAGGGAGGCGTGACCGAAAAGTATGGTCCACTAGAGACACTGACATCTGAGACCCACATGCCTCAAAAGACTTCGGCGAGTCAACATTGCGCGAGGAAACGAAAATCTTGCTTCTGCCACGCGCCAGCCGAGCTTCCTCCATGTTTTTAGCAGATTCGTCATAGTAAAGGGCCGTGAAACGGGAAAAAAGTTTTCCATCAGCCATGGCCGAGCTGAGAATTTCATCGCGGAAGACACGCCTTCTACGACGACCGTCAGGCCAAGTCGTTGGGGAAGGAAAATTTTCTTGTAGTGCTAGAAGACAAAAGAAAACAATAGAAAAATATTCCTAATAACCAATTCACTAGGGGGAGAGGGGGTAGGAGGAGGGGGACATCACCTCGATGGGCGGACGGTGGTCGCGAACAAGGTGGACGAGGGAGCAGAGGTGGCGCTCCTCTAGGGGCTCCTCCATGAAGCCGGTTTAACCATCACAAATTACATAACCGCAAATGCATCCAACAATTATTCACCTATTAGATTGATAAGTATAGACACGAGGTGAAAGAGGAGCACCGGAGACGACACGTGGACCGAAGAGAGAGTGTGGTGTGGGGCTCTTATGTTCTAAATCTAGATGTAGAAGTGGTGCATATGGGGGAGAGAGATTTTAATTAACACATATCTATATATACCTACAAGTTTGGTGCAAGCGGGAGAGGCAAATTTGCTAAAATATATGAAACATGATTGGTTCAAATAGCCAAAAGAGGGTAGGGAAGTAGAAAAATGAGCTAAGAAGAGTTGAGGCTCGAGTTTGGAAGGGGAGTGAGTGAGTGAGGAGGATGTGGGTGGTGGTAGGTGGCTGAGTGGGTGCTCTAATGTTCCCAGGTTACTGCCGACACACTTGAAAGAGGAGGCGCCGGTGGTAACATGAGTAGATGGGTGGTGGCAAGTGGCGCAGATACCCCCGACGCATGTGCCACGTGTTCACCGGTGGTAAGTAAAATACCCCCCAACACACATGCGACACATGCGCCGAGGGCATTGCACGGCCGAACTCGGTGGGCGCAGCCCACTTTATCCCTGGCGCCCCCCTGAACATGTGCACTGGCGGTAAAGTAGATTAGCATCGACGCACCACACTCTCATGCGTCGGCGGTACCGCGGATCCATCTGGAGGCCCTGGCACACACTAGTAGTGGCGCCACAACACATATGCGCCGGAGGTACTCCGTATAGCACCGACACATGACAAAGTATGTAGCGTCGGTGCACCATATGTTTGGCGTGCCAGTGGTAGGGTGTGCTGCTATAAGCATTTTTCTAGTAGTGTAGGCGACTTCCGGCGTGTTGGGATCATCCTAGGAACACCAGATGAAAGTTGGGCCAAATCCGGCGAAAAGCGGGGTGTTGGAAATGCGTCCGGGCGAAATTTCATCATCAAACATCCTAGGGAGGCCCTCCTGGTAATGCTGGTGGAGATGCTCTTATCACACACCTTCCACTCTACTAGTTAGTGTGCATGTGCAACGCAGGTGATCTCCTATTGTAATAACCATATACAGAAAAATGTAAATCATTTAGACTATAGTACAGAGGTTGTAATTTAGTGAGGCTCTATAAACATTGCAAGGAAATCCTAGCCAATTGTACAAATCACAAGTCTTGCTCTTATTTTCAGTAATCTTATAGGATAGTGTTCCCAATTGGCTGCATGCAAGACAATAAAAAGAAGACAGACACATCCATTAATCTCATAAGCCTTGCTCTTACTTTGAGTGATCTTATAGGATAGTGTTCCCAACTGGTCATCACCATCTGCCAAAACTCCCAATTTATGAGCCTCTATTTTTTACTTGAATTTATGAACCTCCATTCCATAGATAAGACATACACATAACTGGATTCGTGAACATCGCGTCTGATACTTCAAAATAATCACGAGTAACCTTCTCTACTGTAAAACCAAACCTGCAATGTGAGTTCACTACTTGAATGTAACATAGTAAAATATATATAGCTAAAATTCGAAGAACCATTGATCTTTATAGTCACCTGTTATGTTGACATGATCATTCACTATGACCATAGTAATTTCCACTGGATGCTAAAATTCGAAGAACCATTGATCTTTATATTCACCTGTTATGTTGACATGATCATTCACTATGACCATAGTAATTTCCACTGGATTGTTTCAGAACTCATCGATTGAAAGTACTACTGGAACATATAGAAGCAGAAAATGAGAATTCAAGTCAAACTTTTCACCTTAGAAAGCCCTATTTCGAGCAAGAGCTTGGGTTGAAGTCTCATAGTTTAGAGTGGAAAATATTGCGCCCGTCATTGATTGGAAAGGCTCTTTGAGCTACTTGCGTATGGCTTTTCTCTTATGCATGTCCAGCCCTTGCTTTGTGTAGCATGCTTTGGTTTCAATCAAATACTTGCCAACATAGATAAAAGAATCTGCACAACCAAACATTAGAAATATTAGCTCAGGACATTAAGCATGTAAAAATATAAGTATGCAAAATATGCAAACAATTATGTAGGAGGTATGATAAGATCTTTGTCATTCTCAGGTGTATCACATCCCAATCAATTTGATGCTCTTTTGCAAACTGTATTTTTCCTAAAGAACACAACTTAGTTTTCCTAGAAGGATTGTAAACTGAATAAGTCATGGAGGCATGGGGACTTACGGTAGTTTTTTCCAGCAGCTGCGAGTAGTCGTGTGGATCCTTCTACGTGCATATGTTGTATATCGCCATGTGACGCAGATGAAACAAATAGGGAGCACCAGCCGGGACAAAGAGGACTCAAGCACAAAGCACAAAGCATCTACTACTCCTGCTTGCTCTCAAGGATATTGATGAGCTTGCTGGTGCACTTCTACAAGAACGCCCACCGATCCAATTTGAAGATTTATAAATAACAAGCACCTTCCACTTCTTGAGAAATAGAAGCTGCATAATTAGTTCAGTCCAATATATACCCATGCTGACATCATAAACTTGTTCACTCAAGGCATCGGGGTTAGCAAGTCACCTCTCGGTATGCCAAAATGAAAATCAAAATTCTGATGTATTGAACAATAGACTGGCTGCATCAGTTTTGTTGACAAGCAAAAGTTCTAGTTAAATGAAAGTGTCTTCACATGAATACATTTTTTCTCACCTGTTATACTCTTTTGTAATACAACTACTTAACTGAGGAAATTCTTTCAGCATGTAAGATAAGATGAAAATAAGAAACCCATCCAATCCCCAACACTTTCTCTTGGCATCAACTGAAATATGAAATATGCTTTGGCTTGACTGCACTGGATCGTACCGTAGAAGGAGGACAATCCCATTACTATTGCAAATAAAGAGAAAAATTGCAGCTTAGCATGTAATAATTCATATCTCTAAAGGATATCTATAAGAAGAAGGGATTCTGCACTAGGAGAATATTACAACTCAAAGCCACATAGACAAGGATGAAAAGCTACCTAGCAAGGCACCTACAATAAAAAAAGCTACTTTAACAAAAATGCATGTAGATCTTCATCTGACTTAGAAGTTAGAAGTTTATGAACTTCATCTCCCTTGTACTAAAGCAAAGGCCGACATGAAGAGAGCCATATTCACTGATCACTTGAGTTTGAGTTGACAAATCTCACAATTTCTTAAAACAAAATCAGCAAAGAAAAAGAAATTGTTCCAATGATAAGAGAAAGAGAGAGTAGAATCTATTCAAAAATTAAGGGGACATGGAATATATTATGTTCTACAAGCATATGAAAGTCATTGTACGTAAAGCTACCATATAATTCACTTAATTCTGAGCTTAGGTTAGCTCAAAAGAAAGACATACCAGTAAATAAAACACATGAAAAGGAAAATTATGATCTCGAAATTCTTGCTTGATACTGGAGATTTCACAATAGCCATGATAGGATGTTTTTCTATGAACATAATAGAACTGGTATTTTCTATGCATTGCAGTTTCACATGTCCAATTTGTATGGCACCATCAGGATGATATGGTTTAGCCCCCATAGAACTAAAATGAAGAACAAAGGGTACTGCGAGTTTTGCGGAAGCACCAGGTCAAGAACAAATAGTAAAAGCAATTATGCTCACACTTGTTTAGATAATTAAACTTTATAAAGTGTATAGGAAAAAACAGAGACCTTTTTCATGGTAACAACACAAAAACGACAATGACGCTTAATTGTGAGTTATATTATTTCCGAATTCTTTATCTTCTACAACACCATTTTTTTGTTGATGTTCTAGTATTGACTATTGAAGACTTGAGAATTCAGTACAAGCCAAATTTAGCACAAGGTGAGTACTTTTTCATATTCTCTAGGTTAGTTGGAGCATCTAGTCCACACTACCATTCTTACAACATTATAGATTGAGTTCAGGTTAATCTCTGCAAGTGAAACCAACACAGTCATTGAATAAGCAGGTGATTGGCGATGATTGTCTGAAGCCAGCATGGTACTCACCCCGGTCACACAACGCCCCTAAAACTTATCTTACATTTTGAGGGAAACTACAATGGGCAAGCATATAAAAGAATACAATATGAGGCCCCATTTCCTTTAGCATGGTTTGATATTTCTACTTCCTTGCTGGAATCATCCCCCGGGCCTCACTTGACCAGCATTGTGATTTGTTTACTCTAGCAAAGTGCTAGACTAACTACAATAGGATGCATTGCAACCTTCCAAGGATATGCATGCTATGTGATTTACAGAGTAAAAATTCATAAAAGATGACTATAACTAAAAATATTTGAACACTTGGCCGGACATCTGCAGTCCGCAGATGATGTTCTGAGAAAATTCCAATAACCATAGGAAACATCACACGCTATGGTGCCAGATAAAAGTCAGAATGAAATTTTGCTCCTCAAAGAAGGATCATTGGTACCACCAGACAATAAGAAAATATTTGAACGACTAAGTCATTGTATGTCGAGATCATCATTATAACGCACCTGCACAACATGTTGAAGGCCATCTTCGAGTTGCCCACCATGGGCACCACCACCAGCATTGGGGAACCCAGCTCCTCCCGAGACACCATCAGGGGAAGGTCGGCTTCCGCACCTCCTCCTTAGAGAAGGTCGGGGCAGGGAAGGATCAGATGTCCTTGTTGGGATCGCGACCGTGGTCTGGTGGGAGGCCATCGATGGAAAGGGCTCTCAATGGTGGCCAGGGATTAGGTTCAGACTCAATTCAGCTCCAGGCCGCACCGTCATGGGCGTCCTCCTTGCAATAGACCAAAGCCGACGCTAGATGGTTATCCGGGCAGCGTCGTATGGTGAGGTGGCTGCATAGGTCAGGCGGCGACGCGTGGAGAGGAGGCAGCGGCGGAAGCAGGACGACAGGGGTGCGGGTTGTGGAAAATATTGAATTCCTAGAATATTGTATTGTATTGATTTGACCCTTGTGGGGTTTATATAGACTTACACGAGGGTAGGTGGAGACTTGGACTATAAGATGTAGAGTTCTAGTCTATCTATAGACTATACACGTATACATACTCTAACATTCCCCCTCAGTCGTAGCGATATTGAAGCCTTGCGCTTCCGTCATCTTCATCTCCTTATCATTATCACCTGCGTGGATAAGATCATGGCTTGGCACCTCGGGGCGGTGACTGCGTCCCCTTCTGGTGCCTCTCTTCCCTCCCGCAGTCACAGCGGGAGTGGCCAAGTGACGACACGAACGCTGTTGACTAGAGTTCTTGATGTTGATGTCGAGGTAGCCGGTTATGATGTAGTCGTGGTCGAGGTTGTCGTGGTCATTGTAGCCACGCCATAGGCGCAAAAAATTGCGCGATTTGTGTCGTATGGTTTTAGGTTTTCGTGCGGCGGCGGTAGGAATCTGCAGTTTCTTGGTCATAGTGCGACGGCGACAGAGATCTGCGGCGGCGGTTGTTTTTTGTGCGGTGGCGGCAGAGATCTACGGCGGCGACAGGTTTTTGGTTGGATTTTTGAGGCGGCAGCCAGGCCACAAGGCAAGCGGCAGCAGCAAGGTTTTTATGGTGGCGGCGACGGATCGCATAGGATCGGCGGCGACGACGGGTTTTTGACCAGGCGGGCGAGATGATCGTGTGGTCGCCCTAGCAGAGTGCCTGAATGTGGCGGCGGCGGTTTTCACCACGTGATGTAGACCTTGGCGATGATGTTTGTTGGCGATGTATAACTCCGCAAAGATCTTGGTGTAGTCGTACAACTTGACATAGATATTCGGGTCGATGTAGTCTAGCTTGATGCAGTGCAGATCTTGATATCGGTGTAGTTGCGACTCGAAGTAGTGCAGATCTTGATGTCAGTGTAGTTCTTGGACCTTCTAAATTTGCCGTTGACCGCACCCGTGCATGCAAACACATGATCTTGATGATGGAGTAGATGCATGCATGCACGTGTCCCATGGATGCATACCGCGGGGTGCGCGCATAACGAGCTTCAATCTTGCACTAATTTTCGCCGGATGGAGGGCAGCAGGGTTAAGGGATTTTATTTGTAGCTAATTGGATCTAATGAAAGTTTCGAAATTTGGATTTAATCTAGTCTATGGAACCGATCAGATCTGTGATCTTGACCGGATGCCGCCCCCCAGGAGTAATCTACCCGGGGGCGGGGCGTTGCGGAAGTCGTGGAAGAACGTAGGATCGGCGCCGTGAGGCTAACCGCTCTGATACCATGTGAAAAATATTAAATCCCTAGAATATTGTATTGTATTGATTTGACCCTTGTAGAGGTTTATATAAAATTAAACGAGGGTAGATGGAGTCTTAGAGTACAAGATGTAGAGTCCTAGTCTATCTTTTGCCTATACATGTATACATACTCTAACACGAGTGAGGGGCTGTCGAGTCGGGAGGCGGCATGGCAAGGATCTCACGTGGAAGGGATCGGGTTTGAGATCGTGGGGAGCAAGGCTGTTTCTTTTTTTTCCTACGCAGACTCCCAGCAGAATGCGGGGTGCCGGGTGCGACGGAGTTTTAGTCCGTCAAATCTATATTTACTAAGTGCACCAAAGAAAATAATTAGGCTAATGAAAACTATTAGATGTGTTTAGAGCTTCTGATCATGTGGTTGTGTGACGTCCGTGTATATTTGACGGGTACGTGTACAAAAATTCTTGTTCGTTTTCTTTATAAATAATAGAGATTATGCTTCCAAAAAAAATTCCAACTTCCGTTGTGCACAAAAATAAATTTCCAATTTTGTTTGCATAAAAAGATCAGCCGTCCTTACGGTTACGGTCGATGAGGTACTGCTTCCTACTCCTGTGCTAGCTGTTAATTGTTTGCTCCAATATCGATATCTGGTCTGAGCAAGGGTAGGGCCAAGCAAGCTTATAAATTTACTTACATGTATGCAATATGATGATAAGATATTTCGCAAAAAAAATGATGATAAGATGAATTTTTTCTTTCTTTTCAAAGGGACAAGATGAAGTTGGTGATTGGTTTCCATTTCTATCTTTTCATTTCACGTACGTAACGATTGAATGATTTATTTTCTCAACGACCCCGAGCAACATCAGAAAAACTAGCCACCGTCCATGCACTTTGAGATTAGGAAATGAGCAAGATTTCTTTCGATTTTTTTTTTGCACTTTAATATGTGGAGCTCAGGATAGTGACATCTCCTGACATCTTTTCACAGGACATACATCCTTTGTCCTCTCATCACGCATGCTTTTTCATGTGATCTTAGATTTTGTTTATATTTATCTCTTGAATCAATTCTCTGATTTAAATTCTAGTTGCATATTTATGTTCCATACGACGAGGACTTTGCAACAAGAACAATTTTAAATATTTTCTGACAATTTTAAATTTTGAATTTTGAAACATGATGAAATTCAATGAAACTTAGTGCAAATCTGTGTATACATACAGAATGAAGTTTTCCGGAAACCTCCAATGAATTGGTAGATACATGGTACTGTCGAATATTTTCTAACTTCAATGAACCAAGTTTGAAACACATTGTCTCAAAAAATATTTTTCATGAGGTTTCATTAAGTTTTTCAAAGTTTGACCAAATCTTAGAAGTCAATTTTTAAATATTGTTAAAATATATTCAATATTGGTCTTGTTATAAAGCTCTCTCCACTAGAAACCTAAATATTCAAACGGTTTTTAAATTGGATTTCTAGTTTAGGAGCTACAAAAGTTTTAAGTTTGACAACTAGTAAACTCACACGACCTGTGAAAAAGTGAAAGAAGAGGGAATAACTTAAAGTGTAAGGAGAGAAGAAGTGGGACATGCACGGTAAATAATGTGCATGCTGGTATATCGCCACTCACCCAGCAACATCTAGCGCGTGCGTGCTAGAATCGCCGCCTCGCCGGGCTCCTCCCACACAGCACCGTGCTGCGACCGGCAATGGCACATGACTCGTCATCGTCCTCCCGCCTCTGTGCCCTTGACACCGCCGTCGTCACGCCGTCCGGCCCAGCGCTGCCGCCATCCTGCCTCCCGCTCACCTTCCTCGACCTGCAATGGATCCACTCGCCGCCCGTCGAGCGCATCTTCTTCTACCGCATCGCCTCCAACCGTGACGCCACCGACCACCTCATCTCCGACCTCAAGCGCTCCCTCTCCACGGCTCTCCGCGTCTACTTCCCGCTCGCTGGCCACCTCCGCGTCACCCACGGCTGCACCACAGCCGCCACGCGCCACGACATCTTTTACAAACCCGGGGACGGCGTCGCCTTCACGGTCGCCGAGTACGACGGCGCCGACCTCGGCGACCTCATATCCGACCACCAACCGATGAAGGACGCCGAGCTCTCCCGCCTCCTCCCGCTCCTGCACCCAGCCGTCGGAGATGACGGCGCAGCGCTTCTTGCCGTCCAGGCCACCGTGCTGCAGCCGCGAGGCGATCTCGCGCTCGGCGTCACAGTGCACCACGCCGCCTGCGACGGCGCCGGCTCTACCGGCTTCCTACACGCCTGGGCGGCCGCCTGCGCCGGTGCCGTGGAGTCGCTCCCGCCGCCTCCTGTCATCGACCGGACGCTCGTCGTGGAACCTGTAGAAGGCCTATACGAGCACTACGCCAGAAACCTGCCACGCACCGAGGAAATCGAGTTCGTCAAGATGTCGCCGGACCAGCTCCTGGCCACGTTCACGCTGTCCGGCGAACAGCTGCAGCGCGTCAAGGACGCCGTCGCCGTCGAGGCCGCGCGGCGCGGCTCCCAGACGCCGCCCAGGTGCTCCACGCTCGTCGCCGCCCTGGGCTTCGTCTGGTCCTGCTACCTTCGAGCCAAGACAGAGACCAGTGATGGCGGCGGCGAGCCCGAATCACCAACGTACTTCATAGTCCCTGTGGATCACAGGCCGTGGATGAAGCCGCCGGTTCCGGCGACGTACTTCGGCAACTGCATCGGCCCGGCCATCGGCGCCGCGACCAAGAGGGACCTCGCCCCGGCCGGCGCCGGCGGCCTCTTCACGGCGTGCTCGGCGATCGCGGCGGGCATCGCAAGAGCCGTCGCATCGCCGGAGTGGGAGACGATGGTTGAGCGTGTCAAGGAGGTATGGGCGCGCGGCGTGCTCTCCGTGGCCGGATCGCCGAGGCTCCGCGTCTACGGCGTCGACTTCGGGTTTGGGCCGCCGGCCAGGGTGGAGATCGTGTCCGTGGCAAGGACGGGGGCCATGGCAGTGGCGGAGATGAGAGGCCAAGGAGGCATGGAGATGGGCATGTCGCTGCCGCCGGCCGGCATGGCGGCGTTCCGGAGTTGCTTCGACGATGCCGTCGCGTGGCTCGCCTCGTCATACAGTACATCATAGTACTTCGTCTTGTTGATCGATTGCTACGTATGCTACCGCCCACCGTCACTATCCATAGCTCCTGATCCATCTCACTAGCACCCTGCCGTCATTGTCAAGTACAGTACTAGATATTGTGTCGCGCTCGCGCCAATCAGTTTCATGACTTGAATCCAGAAGAGACATGTTGCAAATTCTTCATTCCACTCGTAAATTGTTGTTGAGAAGAGGGACTCGACTATCGTGTCATACTAGGAGTGGTTACACTCTCTGTTTTTTCAGCGCTGAATTCTTTTACCCCTGCCGGATGGATGATAATCCTCATGCCTCCCTCCCGATTGAAATGGAAAAAGAGACCGCAAGTCCAATAAATATAAGAAGATACCTTTCCATCCTTTGGAGCTATATCCGGTGCTTGGGACACGAAAAGGTGAAACAACCGATTCAAGTCTGCCTTCGGTACTGGTACTCATGAGAAGGATCAGCTTACCCACGCCCGTCGATAGAAGAACCTATGAGCTCGCCCGATCACGCACGATATCATGCGGGCTACCACACTCAGTACACGACATTCCATCAGCCAGCCCTCTAACCTCACAAAGGCTGCTAAAAAGTGCTTGGAGGCCAGATGGTGCTTTCCAGCCTTCGATTGTGGACCGTCCGATCCTCATCTGAACGTCCCGCCCGGACTGTTTCCACGCGCCCCGCACACGTGTCGTTTCGTTCAAAATACACGAGGTATCTTCTCGAAGCGACGGTGAAGGAGAGGAGAGTGAGGGCGGTGAGCTCGGTCCTGCGACCCGGGAGGGTGGGGGTTGCTCCAGTGCGGGGAGGGGGGAGGGGGGGAGTGAAGAAGAGGGCGGCGAGCTTCCGCGCCGGCACCGTCGTTCCCGTCGTCCCCCATCCCTCTACACATTTTTCTCCGCAGCGTCTCTGGCAGAGGAGGTACAAAGGCGGATTACCTCAACCCGCAGAGAGCTCGGTCCCGCGGCGTCGGTGGCGGAGGAGTCTCGCGGCGGGGCGGATCTGCATCCTTGAGCCTCGCGGCGGGGCGGTGGGATCTCAGGTGGAGGTTGAGAGCAGTGTTTGACTTCTGTGTCAAGGGAGCTTCGGGGAGATCCATCTCGTGGGGCGGCCGTCCAGATCTACGTCAAGGGAGTTTCGCGCCGAGGTCGGCAACCCGCGGCGGCATCGAGCGGGCGGTGCGGTTTCCCGTGCGACGAGTTTTCCACACGGAGTTCGTGCCGGAGTTTCGAGCTCCCCCGCTCGTTAAGATGCAAATCTATGACATATACCTGCATCTGTAAAATGTCAGTGCCATTTTCTGTTTCAGCTGCACCCTACGGGGTGTATCTACTAGGTGTGTCTATTTTTTCAGTATGCTTACTTGGTAGCACATGTGATGGATTTTGTTAGTGTAAGATGGAGCAAAAAATAACTCAAAATCCAAACCAAATCAAAAATGCACCATGAATCATGACTTAAGTTTTGTTAGTCAGCATAGCATGGTTAAGTTTTCAGTATGCTAAATTGGTTGTATAAATGCTACCTAGATTTTGTGTTTTCTCCTGATGTTGTTTTGAATCCTAATTTGGGTAGTTGTTTTGTTCGTGATGGCTCAGTTTTTGTTCCTTTTTGCAGCATGTTTAAATTGGTTCTAAATCTTACCTAGTTGGTTCGAGATGCTTCAATCCTAATTAGTCGCTTTTTTGTCCATGATTGTTAAGATTTTTTGTTTTTGTGACATGCTTAATTTTGATTTTCATACTTTAGTGTTGTTCGAAATCATACTTAGTTGTTTTGCTCATGTTGGCTAAGTTGTTGTTTGCGACATGTTTAAGTTGGATCCACAATACTAATCAGTTGGTTCCTGATGTTACGAATATTTTTTGGGATTTTTGATTCACTATACTTTTTCTCCCAACCTAGTTGTTTTTCCATCTTAGTTAAGTTGCTTTCATCACATAACTAAATTGATTTGCCAGATTAGCCTAAGTTGCATTTTGTTTTTCAGGGGCACTTTTTTGGGTTGCTTTGATTTCGGTGCTCCTTTTTCGAATTAAGCCTAAGTTGTATGTTGATCATCATCAATATTTTTTGAGTAAGACGGGGGCTAGCTTTTTTATGTACCCATATGATACGTGCAACCATTCTATTAGGTTCATAGCATCAACAAGTCACTTAGAGCTATTTTTTCAAGTGGTCTATTTATGCTAGTTTTTATGTTCTTTGTGCTATGGCTAACCAATTTTTTTAGGGTCTGTTTTTAACTTGCTTACCAAATTTAACTAACTACTCGTTAACTTTGTGCCATGTTTCTTGGTAATTTGCATGCCCATGTGCTTCACAGGTCGAGGTGAATGGCAAATGCCCTACCACTTTAATTTGTTAGGTTCTTTTGTGTGTATTTTGAAGGCACCTACGTTTGTGGGTTTAACTAAGTTGTAGTTACATGATCAACTAGGTGATTTTTTCAAGTGTAGCTAAGTGTCTATTATTTTTGGTTCCACTATGTTGCTGCTAAGACTAGTAGGTTTAGGACCACCTCTACTCCTTCATGGGGTTGTTGATCTAACTAAATTGTTGAATTAATATCTAGCTAGCCGTTTTTTCAGGTCCTGGTAAGTTGCAATTTTGTCATGTGCTAAGTTGTGTTTACTAGATTACCTAGTTGCTTTTTGGGGGTATAGCTAAGTTGGTGTGTTGGTTCCACTATGTTGATGTGGGGGGTTGTTGTAGGTTTAAGATCACTTAGTTACTTTTCGGGGTAGGTTAAGATCACCTAGTCACTTTTCGGGTTTAGGTAAGTTGTAGTGATGCACTAAGTTATGGTTTGTGACGCACTAATTTGGTTCTAAAATCACACCTAGTTAGTTCCTGATGGTTTCCAGAAAGTTGAAGCATCTACCTATGGTAGTTGTTTTGCTCGTGATGGCTAAGTTTTTGTTCCTTTTTACAGCATGCTTAAATTGGTTCTAAAACTTACCTAGTTGGTTCCCGATGCTTCAATCCTAATTAGTTGCTTTTTTGTCCATGATTGTTAAGTTTTTTTGTTTTTGTGACATGCTTAATTTTGGTTTTAGGATTTCCATACTTTAGTGTTGTTCTAAATCATACTTAGTTGTTTTTTGGATTTTTTTAGTTCCTTTTTGCAGCATGCTTAAATTGGTTCTAAAACTTACCTAGTTGGTTCCCGATGCTTCAATACTAATTAGTTGCTTTTTTTGTCCATGATTGTTAAGTTTTTTTTGTTTTTTGTGACATGCTTAATTTTGGTTTTAGGATTTTCATACTTTAGTGTTGTTCTAAATCATACTTAGTTGTTTTTTGGATTTTTTAGTTGCTTTTTTGGGGATTTTTGATTCACTGTACTTTTCCCCCCAATTTAGTTGTTTTTCATCTTAGTTAAACTGCTTTCATCACATAACTAAGTTGATTTGCCAGATTAGCCTAAGTTGGTTCCTGATGGTTTCCAAATAACAAATTTTTGAGTTGTTTTTTTACTCTTACATAATTTTTTGCATACTGGTATATAGCTGCACATAGAATATGGTATAGGTGCTAAGCTAAGTTATTCTTTTACTAGAAACATATGGCTAAAGATAATACCAAGCGCGCCCGTCTGCGCTTTGATAACCCACAAGTATAGGAGGTGTATCGCAGTATTTTCGATAAGTAAGAGTGTCGAACCCAACGAGGAGCAGAAGGTGTTGATGAGTGGCTTGGAGCAGGAATTCTCTGTAAATACTTTGCAAACGGATTTTTAGGGATTTTTTATAATGCAGGTAAATAAAGTACGAGTAAATAAAAGATAATAAGAATAAATGCAGCAAGTGGCCCAATCCTTTCTTTAGCAAAGGACAAGCCGGTTGTATTACTTAAGATGACCAAACGTTCTCGAGGATACATGGGAATATCACCAAGTGCTTTCGCTTGATATAGTTGATTAATATTCTTTAGTTTGCTAAGTGTTGTGTGGGTGAACCTGTGCTAATGTACCGACCTTCCTAGGACTAATACATACTTGTGATATACCCTTTGCAAGCATCCGCAAGTACAAGAAAGTAATTAAGGTAGAAACCTAACCACAGCTTTAAACTCTAAGACCCTGACATCCCTTGTGCAATGGTTCCCTAATGGGGGTTCAGGATTCTGTCACTCCGGTAACCCCTACGATTAGTAGCCAAATACACAATGCATTCCCCTAGGCCCATATAGGTGAAGTGTCATGTAGTCGACATTCACATGACACCACTAGAAGAAATACACCACAACTTAAATATTAAACCATTGAATCTTTCTCAACACAACTCCACTACTAACAACATGACTTCTCCCATGTCCTGAAGAACTAAACGAACTACTCACAAGACATTATATGGATCAAGATCAGAGATGATACAATGATATGTAACAATCTGAACATAAACGATAATTCAACGGTTCACTCAATAGTATCAAATACAAGGAGTAATCAACACTGGGAAAGTTTCCCCTGAGAACTATGCAAGACTCAACCCAATTGTTACAGCATTATGGAGTGGTGATGATGGAGATGATGGTGGTGATGATGATGTTGATGATACCGATGAAGTCCAGCTTAATGGTGGTGTTGATGGCGATGATCTTCCCTCTCCGGGAAGGAATTCCCTTGGCAGAATTCTGTCTGCCAGAGAGATCTTTCTCTCTCGGTGTTTTCCGCCCAGTAGAGGCAGTGGAATCTTTCTATGGTCCCTCTCTAGGTATTATGGTTCTGTGGAGATAATATACGCCAGAGGGGAGAGCCTGGAGTGGGCCAGGGCGGCCACACCACCTGCTGGCGCGGCCTAGTGCTGCCCGCGCCAGGGGGTGGTGTGGCCCCCCTATGGCCCATCTCCACTTTCCCTTCTGGCAATCTTCGTCTTCTGGAAAAATAGAATTTTCCATATATTTTCCCGGATTTTCTGATCTTCGCAAATTTCGCCTCCAAATAGCACCTTTTCCATCAGAATCCTGACTGCAGCGGTCCATGCTCCAAAAGTCATCAACCATGCAAAAATAGATGAAATAACATAAGTATCATCTCTTAATATGAAATATATCAATGAATAGCAGTTAATTATGATATAGAATAGTGATGCAAAATGGACGTATCAACTCCCCCCAAGCTTAGACTTCGCTTGTCCCCAAGTGAAAACTGAGCTCAATAAACATGACCTCGGGTTTATGGAGTGAAGAGTCGATAAAAGAATACGGACAAGAAGCATCACATTCATCAATACATAAATCATAATAGAAGACAACTCACTATTATATAACTTAACTTGCAATAAGTAAAGGAAACACAATAAAGATACATAAAGTAAATCACAATTGGTAATGGCAAACTTAGCTCTTGGTCGAAGAATAGTTAAAAATTTGCTGGAGTTCACACATAACTTGTTTTCAATGATAGCTTTCAAAGTAGTAAACACTAAGATAAGAGAAATGTGCAAAACAAGGAACATAAGAAACATGAGTGAATAAATCATCATATGAATGAATGAAACACAACAACTCAAAATACTTGCTGAGATAGAAGGGAATAGGTTTACTGACTCAACTAAAAAGTAAGAGAAAAGATAAGCCCTTCGCAGAGGGAAGTAGGGATTTCAAGTTTCATAAAGAGCTTCCAAACATTATGGTACTTATTAGCTTTCAGCTCTCATTTCCCCTATCATAGGCATCTTTAGGTAATTAAGGTTAAAGTGATCAAATATGAGGATATGCTTGACAAGTTGCAAGTTGAAAATCTCATGTCCATTGAATACGAGGGCCGCTCCTCATGCTACTCAAGTTTAGTTACCGATAAGTTCTTGTCATAGTAAGTATATGTGTATCATAGAGAACCGCCAACGGGGTACCCCTTGCCCGATGATACGGAAGAATCCCCATATCAAAATGACTAGGCAAGTAGACAGTGAGCATCTCAGCAATCTTCTTATTTACCATGGGAAAATGGTGCTTTTTTCTCTTTCCTCTTTTCTCAATCTCTTTTTTTCCTTTTTCTCTTTTTCTCAATCTCTATCTCTTTTTTATAAGAAGAATGCTTCATAGATGCTCATGGGTTAGACCGGCGGCCCAGGCGTTTCTCTAACACATATACATAACTCCATGGACTTACAAGCTCCCCTTTCATTTCACACGGACGACATCCATAGACAAAAGAGCATGATATCAACTAGTTACAAAGTACCAGTGCAATGTTGAAAGCGTTCCCCATGACAGCATGGTTCTGCTAATTCACAACTTACAAAGTGCAAGCATATATGCAACATAGATGGGCACAATGGTTCAAGTTTATTAAGTGCAAGAAAGTAAAGTGTGCCATCAAGTTCGTGAGAGCTTTAATCACTAATTTTCACATAATAAGTTTAATTTGGAAGGTAGATAAAAACATGAATTTACTTGGAATAGCAATAATGCTAATAGGTAGGTATGGTGGACACAAATGGCATATGTTTTGGTTTTAAGTATTGGATGCACGAGAAGCATTCCCTCTCAGTACAGGTTTTTGGCTAGCAAGGCTGGGTAGCAAGCATAAGAGTTGAAGGAAACAAACAAACATACAAGTGATAAAAAAAAACATGTAATCTTCCTTGGAAGCACAAAAGATCTTAACTAGAGAATACTAAGCTTATGAGCAAATCAAGAAATTAAGATGATGAAATTATATTTCTTAAGAGTACTTTTATCTTTTTCATTCAATTCTCAAGATAGTGTTGCTACTGACCGAGCCAGGTTTGCTAAAACCAACTAAATTAACTCAATAATCCCAAAGTGATACCAATACTAACGACAAGGTTAATCATATAACCATGAATTGAAAACTAATATAAGATATGCAAAAGAGTAAATGATAGAACTTCTCATTAATATTCCATAACGGCAACTCACTCCAAGGGATACATAGATATCTAACGAGAGGGGGGACACTTCCATAATGCAAACCATCCTATATGATAACTCCTCTATTCATGATATGACTCTACTAAAAAGGTAAAAAGATAGAAGATAGTGATGTGATACCGCGGCACTCCCCCAAGCTTGGAACAAACCAAGGGGATGCCAAAACCTGATGACGAATTACTCCTTCGGTGGTGGTGATGTTCTCTCATCATCGTTCGACTTCCAAGGTAAGGGCTCCCCATCAACAAAAGACATCCTGGTCTCCATCATCCTGAAACTAGCAGCAACAGTTATGCGTTTAAACCTAACCTCATACTCACAGTTTTGATTTTGCACGTCGTAGAGCTGTGCTTGCAGTTGGTTGTTCGTTTGATGGAGCGAGAGGATTTCATCCTTAAGATCAGAAGTCTCCTTTTGGTGCTCGGCGATGTGTTCGGAACAAATCTTATGGATGATGTCCACTTCGAGTTCTGCCATCTTGTTATACCTAAAGACTTCTTGCTCCAGTGCTTCCATCATGTCCTCCAGACTTCCTTCACCTTTGGGGCCCTGAACCTCTTTTGTTTGTACCTCCCCATCTTCAAGCCACGACTCCTTGGGATGAAACTTCAACTCATGCATGTATGGGTTGATGATATCTGCGGAGGAATCTTCCTTGGCTGATCCGGAGGTAGACATCGTGGCTCCAAAACAGAGACTCTACCTGTCAGAAACAGATCGAAACGAAAACACGACGAGAACATGATATACGAACCTCGGGGGATCCGGGGGATTATATATTACGAATTTTTACAACAAAAGGAAGGTACTGGGAGAAAACTGTAGGGGTTCCGTGCATAAAAACAATAAATTTTACTCTACGCCTCTGAACCCCTGAAGCTGCCAGGACCTATCTATTAGTAATACAGTAATGGGAGGGGCTTTTCGCGAACTTACCCTTGAAGACCGAAAAGCGTTGTCAACGCTCAGGAGAGCGTGGTTGATGTAGACAAGCCAAAGCCGACCTCAAGGTCGTGATGAAGTCCTTGCGCTCCTTCTGGCTCCAACGACTTGAGTGCCTCAAGTGCGACACCTCGCGGGGAGTTACACACGTCCGGTGCCTGACGATGACTCCCGCTTCCCCGATCTAGCAGCAGTTGCGGAAGTAGAGCTCCTAGATCCGAATCCCGCAGCGCGACGGCGCTCCGCGGTGAAGATGTCTCTCGCTTGCGCAGTCCATACTTGGGACCACGGTCACGAGAGAGAGAGGGAGAGAGAGAGAGAGAGGAGAGAAAATATCAATTGGAGGTCCTCCCAAAAGTGGGGAGACCTTTATTGATTATTGGTGTGTTTTTTTAGGCCAAATACCCCACTATATATAGGGGGAGGGGAGGTACTACCTCCCTCAAAGTCCCAGGGTGGGACTAAAGGAGAGGAGGGGGAGGAGGTGGCCACCGGCCACCTAGTGGTTCCCGCACGGCGGGGGGGGGGGGGGGCTAGTCCCAGCCGGCCTCCCCCTTGCCCCTTCTACCTCTCTCCTTTCCCCTAATGGGCCCTCTCCCTCCGGAATTGGCCCATTAAGCCTTTTTGACCTTTAATTGATTTTCTCTTTATTAAATAATTATGAATAAATGATTAAATCAACATTTAACATTCATTCACATATTATTCAACCTCCATGGCTATGGAACACCTTCCACCTCCACTCCGGACATCCTCCGGACTTACCGAAACCCTTCTAGTTTTCTCCCTTCTCTTCTTCGGTGATTCTACCGATCCTATAAACACTCTCTAAGCATAATCAAGCCCTTAAGCGTGATACCCCACGGTTCGGGAACACTCCAGACATGGTCGGGACACTCCCGCACCAATGATCGACAGAGGGACCTGGATGGCCATGTGACCCCTGTGCGTTCCACGAAGATATTTCGTCGTTTGAACCGGGACAGTCGTGTCTTATTCCCTTTGTCACTCAATACTTGCATTGCCCGAGATATGATCAATGACATTACCATGTAGTGTTCAATCTTGTTACTGAACAACGCTTCTTGACTCGTTCCGACAAGTGATATCCCCGTGATCAAATCACACGCTGCACAACTATTGGATATGACTTCTCCGAGTGGGCCCTTGAGTATCTTCCCGTCACATGGACAGACAAATCCCGCTCTTGACATATATTGCCTCTACGGTTTCCTCTGAGTACGTGAACACACCTTTATAACCACTGTTTTACTAGATGGCGTTTGATGCTATCTAAGCACTCTCGGGAGACAGTGATTGATATAGCCTCACGGTCTAAGGAATAGTCTACGAGGGTCCTTTTCTAATCATCGTAACTTGAACTTCGTGATATGATCGAATCACGATGTTTAGGTTGGGTATTGGTTCATCATCTCATTCTCAGAATGAGATGACCTCATTTCCAACTGGCATAAATGCCACATGATCAGGAAACATGATCATCTGTTGACCAATAAACCAGTGACCAGAGTTTCACTGGGAACCCCTGGTTTGTTTGTATATCACACGTGTATTGATGTTTCCACTCAATACCGTTATAGCATGATATAAAACTTAATCATAAACTATATGAAATATGATAATAGTCCTTACTACTATTTGTCTCTAGGGCATATTTCCAACAGTCTCCCACTTGCACTAGAGTACAAATACACTAGCTGCATTTTTTCTTAATCATTGGCACCATATAACCGGTACCTTGAACATGCTTGCTCATGGAAGAGGTTGAGTCGTGGGTCTGTACTTTACAGTCCCAAATCCTTTGCAACTTACTAATGTCTCTTTGATTCACATTAATACTTTATCATCACATGATAGCATCTGTGTGTATGCATCGTCGCTATGGCAGCAGAACGAGGCCTGATTCTAGGAGCCTACAGTGACGTTAGATCAACCTCGAGGGATTTCTCATGGGCAATGTGCCCTGGGACACATCATTCTACGTTAAAAGCGAACTAGACCCGCCATAACATTATACAACACTTTAGATGGTACCCTTATCTATTATTATAAATGTATTCATCGAAACACTAGTGCACTGTGTGAAACTTTCGATGTCTTTGTTCACCCCTCTTCCTACTTGACTTTGACTGGTATCTATAGGTGTTTCCAACACATTCCCTTATAACATAACCTTTTATGCTTTAAGATATGTCATCCTTTATGGATTTGGAAAACATGTCTACAGTTCTCTATTAGACTCTATGAACAAACTTAGCTTAACGTTCTGTGATTCGAACTTAATCACTTTCAAACGTTCCTTATTCGGATCACATATTATGCTAAGTTATCATCATGGTTTACTAAGATAGAACATATATCTTTAACATAGTGGATGACGATCATGCTTTTTCTTTCTTTCAACCATTGATGTTAAACTTAATACTATTCCTAATTTGAGTTATTAAGGACCAGTTCCTTAATTAACTTCTATTCTGAAACCCCTTATTAGAATCCCTTAAGGAATACTACATAATATCATAATATAGTTATTATCAACTTCTACATCTTATAAATCATTATTTATAAGTATTTGCGCCTTTCATTCTTAACATACTTAAGAATTACTCCTATAAGCTCCCACTCAAAATATGTTAATCACACATCGTTTCAGGAAGACTTTCATAGCTCCCACTCAATTTTATGCAAATTGCATATCCACTCGCTATTTTGAAAAATTTCAAAATCCTTTGATCAAATATCAAACTTGGAGATTTACTATGAGATACTAGTACTTTACTAGTTTTAAATCCACTAGACATTTAGCACACACGAATCAAATTCATTTGAATTTATCCAATATTTGACAAATTTGTGCTTTTGTCATTCACCCTTTTTTCCTACTATGGCTTTGCATTCATTTGGGAAAATTCCAAGCAACTCCTTTTACTTGTGAGATTCAGCAACTAATTGCTTTCTAATCTCAAGGGAATTTTGCTTCTAGGATTTCTCATAATTTAGTTTACCATTATTTCCTTTGTAGTTCGTAGGTATGTCATATTCCAAGAATCATGACAAATGATTCACAAATGTCTCCATACAAGATATGGATTTCATTTTGAATCCTACTTCATGTAGTGAAAACACTAGTGGGGAAAACATAATGATCAATATCATTGATTATTTCCTTTTGTGAAGAGAATCGTTTAGGAACGTTATCCGTTGCGCTTCTCAACACTCTGATGCAGGGTTTTGAATCCTCATCGTGTTTTACACTATTTTCCATTTGCTTCATAATTGAGAAACATCACTAGAAGTGAGCTTTCTCAAGAATGCACCAAAATCCAAGCAATACGAATTTTGCTTTTCTTTTGGTTTCAGCTATGGATTTCGTATTTAAAGTTTCCAATGAATACTCTACAAGGACTTATTTGCTATTGTTTTGGTTATATCGAATAACCCCAAAACTTTCACGAATTCAAATGGTTCACTACATTCTAATTGAGTGCTAACTATTTCTAACTAATGGTCTCTACATCTACACTACAACGATTTATTTGGTGCCTTCTATTTAACCCCCTTTTGCTACTACTTAAAAAGAACAAATTTCCTCTGTTTCCTCCGATCGCTGCTTTCGTCAACACTTTTTAAATAAGACTATTTTACCCTCCCACCTGAATCTCTACTACCTAAAAAAGCTATAATGCTCCGTGTTCTGCCACTGTGCGTTTCGCTCCTCCCTCCGTCAAGCCTCCTTTCTACAACACCCCCTCCCCCATCACACACATATCAATGCCCTTCGATCATCAGCGCAAAAACAACGGCTGATCCCGTGCTGTTCCTACTCTTGGAAACCCTTTCGCGTGTGCCTCCACCCTAATCATCTTCTCTCCCTCTAGATCAAATAACGCCGCCGCCTCATCTACCATCCAGCCCCTCCAACCGCCGTCCAGGCCTCCCACGCTCAAGAGCCCCTCCACGCTTCCCCTCCTCATGGTGACTGTGGAGCACCCCCACAGACGAGGGGCGCACGGGAGCATACGTGCCTTCCGTCTGGCCGCAATGCTCGCATTCACTCCTGTGCCTGGTGGTTCCACGATGAGAAGCCTCGATCAAGGTAGGTGGTAGAGCTCCAAGCGTGGCCTTGATAGCCGACGGGGACGGCCAAGGCGGACGGTGTTGGCGCTCGTCGACGGCCACAGCCAGTCGGAGGGGCGCACAAATGGCGGCGAGGAGGTACACCAGACGATCGATCTGGTGGTCTCCTTTCGTGGTGCTGCCGCCGGCGACTTCTGACGACCACCTCTTCGAGCTGATGTGGCCGGCCACCACTTCAATCTGCTCCTGCCAGCCATCTCCCAAACCAGCTGCTGCTGGTGAGCTCTCTTCTGCCCATCCTCCATGTATCCTTGCTAAATATTGCTTAATTTCTACCATTGAATACCTAGGAGCTGCCCATCTCGACCTGGAACTGATCCACCCGCTGTTAATTGCCCCTTGATCTGCTTCCTCTATTAATTGGTGCTTGATCTACTGGGCACTGGCTCTGTTAATTGGCCCTTGATCTGTTAGCTGTTAATCCATACTAAACCTCTTACAAATTCTATATGCACTGTCTTGATGCTAGAAAGTAAATTCTGGTATTTGTTCAGAAATTATATCTTCAACAACTGTCATATTTTCAACAATCCTTCAGAGTACTAAACCTTTTACAATGGCTATATGCCTATTCTGATGCTACAAAGTGAATTGTGATATTTGTTCAGTAATTATATTTTCAACAACTGTTAATTTATTTGCACTATACGGAGCTGATTAATTATTTTGTATGACCCATCCTATCACACGGAACATGGTGCTCTTTAAAGCACATAGATTTTTTGCTTGCTGATTTGTTGACTGCTTGCTCATCTATGTATATGTTTTTTTGCTCACCGGTGTGTTTTTTAGAACATTTTCCCCTTCTATAAGTTGCCCTCATTTATTTACATTGCTTACTGTTTAGTCTGAAAGCTTTCTAGCGCCTGCGAGCATGGCAGGAGAGAACCAAGGGCATGGTTTACGCACTTTCCATTTTCACTTCTCTTTTTTCTTTTCATATTTATGTGCAGATCTTTAGTTAAAAGGATGTTTCGTAGGAGTATGATTAACCTTAGTGCAGGCTGATTAAGAGAATCTTGATCTCATCGGCTACAAGGCCACAGGTGACGCCGTCTCCGATAATATGAAGTCCTAGAGAGGCACTGCTTCTTTCGTCCCAGCGCACCCGTCGTTTTCCGGCCCAATTAATTGCATACCTGCACCACATGAACTTTTGGCAGCTTCTCGAGTTAGTTCTTGAATAATAAGGTTGGGTCTGTCATGATCATGTAGACTTACTAAAGGTGGATGAATTGCTTAATCCGCATCTTGCTTTTGGTCCAGTTCGGTGAACACTATCTTCGGTGAACACTATCTTTTGCAAGAAGTATTCTTTTCTAGAATGCAAACAAGTTATTTACTCTTCAAGAACATAGTATGTCCATTCTTTTACAAGTACTGTGCTTTAATGGTGATTGCATTAAAATTTCTGCGTATGTAGTTGGTTCTTCATACTTTAGTTATAGGTAATAGAACAAGTATAGAACCACATCCAGAAGAATGAAATGCTCAGGTGTTCATCCTACTGACTCAGGTTTAACAAGACATTAACGCGAAAGGTGTTCATCTCTACTACCTGAAAAGAACAAATTTCCTCTGTTTTCTTCGGTCGCTGGTTTCGTCAACACTTTTTAAATAAGACCATTTTACCCTCCCACCTGAATCTCTACTACCTAAAAAAGCTATAATGTTCTGTGTTCTGCCGCTGTGCGTTTCGCTCCTCCCTTCGCCAAGCCTCCTTTCTACAACACCCCCTCCCCCATCACACACGTATCGATGCCCTTCGATCATCAGCACAAAAAACAACGATTGATCCCGTGCTGTTCCTACTCTTGGAAACCCTTTCGCGTGTGCCTCCACCCTGATCATCTTCTCTCCCTCTAGGTCAAATAACGCCGTTGCCTCCTCTACCATCCAGCCCCTCCAACCGCTGTCCAGTCCTCCCACGCTCAAGAGCCCCTCCTCACTTCCCCTCCTCATGGTGACTGTGGAGCATGTTAGAGTTCTAGGACCGCTAGGCATCGATCTAGAGAGTGTGAGTGAGATTTACATACCGTCGGCCTTCGAGGTTGACGACGAGCTCGTCATGGAGCTCGACAGAGAGGTGGCGGCGGTGAGGTGGGTTAGTCCCGTCGCTACAGTGCTAGCCAGATCGGTGGCTTTGGGCTTGGATATGTCGGTGGGGTGAGACGGGCGACGAACCTCGAGAGCTGTGCCCCCGGCCCCCACCTCTTCTATATAGCGTTGCGCGACAGGGGCCCACCAACAATGATAACGTTGGGCGCCCCCGATCATGGCGCTGGACCAAGTCGTCCGTCCGTTGGGACGGACGTGGGGAGATCATACTAACATTCTCCCCCTTGATCTCATCTTTCATTTAACTCATTACTTCAAACTTATACTTTGGCACCCATTCCACCACAGATCAACATATAGGGCATGTCTCGTCATAATGGTCAGTTACGCACCATAGATTCAACAACCACTATACGCCTTTCTATTTTGAAATAGGTTCTAGTTCTAGGCCCTTAATATCTAGGTATCATAGGCTTTCCCGTAAACCCATGCCGGCTAAGTGTTCTCTGAACACACTGGGTGGTAAGCCTTTTGTGAGCGGATCCGCGAGCATTTATTTTGTACTTATATGCTCTAAACTTATTGTATGATCCTGGATTCTTTCTTTCACAACATAAAACTTAATATTAATGTGTTGGGCAACAACACTTGACTTATTGTTGTGAGCATAGAATACTGCTGGCTCATTGTCGCAGTACATTCTGAGTGGTCTTTGAATGCTTTCCACCACTCTTAACCCGGGTACAAACTTCTTTAACCAGTTTGCCTGCCCCGTGGCCTCATAACATGCTACATACTCAGCTACCATCGTGGACGATGCCGTGATGGTTTGCTTGGAGCTTTTCCACGATATAGCTCCACCTGCGAGAGTAAATATGTATCCTGACATGGATTTTCTTTCATCTATATCTCCCGCATAGTTTGCATCTGAATACCCTTCTATCTCAAGGGAATCAGATCTTCTGTATGTTAACATGAGGCCTTTTGTGCCTTTTGCATAACGCAATGCCTTCTTTACCATTTTCCAATTGTCTATTCCTGGATTACTCTGAAATCTGCCAAGTACCCCGGTAACAAAAGCTAAGTCAGGGCGTGTACATACTTGAGCATACATCAAACTTCCGACAGCAGAAGCATGTGGAACCGCTGTAATTTGATCGATCTCATATTGGTTCCTGGGACATTGAAAATTCCCAAATCTATCGCCCTTGACTATAGGAGCAGGCGTAGGATTACTCGCATGCATACTATACTTCTTCAGAATCTTCTCTAAGTATGCCTTCTGCGATAGCCCTAAGACCCCTTTTTCTCTATCTCGGAGAATCTCAATTCCTAAAACGAATGAAGCTTCACCGAGATCTTTCATATCAAAATTCGAGGACAAGAACTTCTTTGTTTCCAATAGTAGGCTAACATCACTACTGGCAAGTATAATGTCATCCACATACAGGATAAGAAAAATGAATTTCCCATTCTTGAACTTTGCATATACGCAATTGTCCTCCTCATTCTCATCGAACCCAAACTTTCTTATTGTTTCATGGAACTTTAAGTACCATTGCCTGGAGGCCTGTTTTAATCCATAAATGGATTTCTTCAGACGACATCCCATACGTTCTTTTCCTTCCACAACAAAACCCTTGGGTTGTGCCATGTAAACTTTTTCTTCTAGGTCTCCATTTAGGAAAGCCGTCTTTATATCCATCTGATGCAATTCTAAATCATAGTGTGCCACTAAGGCCATTACGATTCTAAAAGAATCCTTACTTGAAACTGGAGAAAATGTCTCATTGTAATCTATTCCCTCTCTTTGGGTGAAGCCTTTAGCAACAAGTCATGCTTTATATCTTCCAATATTCCCTCTAGAGTCACATTTTGTTTTGTAGACCCATTTACAGCCTACTGTTTTGGCTCCTTTAGGAATTTCTTCTAAATCCCAGACTTTGTTACTACTCATGGATCTCATTTCATCTTCCATGGCTTCAAGCCACTTCGATGAGTGAGCACCTTTGATGGCTTCTTCAAATGTGGTGGGATCACCCTCCATTTGAACTTCTTCACTAACATAGACTTCAAAATTGTTGGGAATGGCTAGCTTTCTAGTTCTTTGAGACCTTCTAAGGGTCTCGCCTTCTGGCACATTCTGTGTATGGGGCTGTTGCAGCTCTCCCTCTTGTGTGACAACAGGGTCTTCATTTTCATTCATTGTTGCCACAGGAGAACTAACAACAGGTGTCACATCGACATTTTCATGTGTCGGTGCAGCAGCAGGTATCGAGAAAAATGGGTCATGAATCATCAGAGTGGGTGCATGCACCCGCTTCTCCTCAAGGTTGATTTCTCGCGATACCGTGCTCCCCTGATCATCTGATCCTCCAGAAACACAGCGTGTCTCGTTTCCACAAACTTAGTAAATCTGTCTGGACAATAGAAACGATAACCTTTTGACTTGTCTGGATAGCCAATGAAATGGCAACTTACTGTTTTAGGATCTAACTTCCCAAGGTTTGGGTTGAAGAGCTTAGCCTCAGCTGGACAGCCCCACACTCGCAAATAATTTAGTGAAGGTTCGTGACTAGTCCATAACTCATATGGTGTTTCAGACACCGACTTACTAGGAACTCGATTAAGTATGTGAATGGTAGTTTTTAACGCCTCCATCCACAAGACAACCGGTAAGGTGGAGTAACTTAACATGCTTCTTACCATATCCATCAAGGTACGGTTACGTCTTTCAGCTACTCCATTCTGCGGAGGCTCGCCCGGCATTGAATAATGGGCTACTATACCATGTTCCTGTAGAAACCTTGCAAAGGGTCCAGGAACCTGGCCATATGGGGTGTGCCGACCGTAGTATTCGCCTCCACGATCGGACCTTACTACTTTAATTTTTAAACTATGCTGATTTTCAACTTCAGCCTTAAATATCTTAAATTTATCCAATGCTTCAGAATGCTCTCTAATTGGATAAATGTAACCATAACGCGAATAATCATCCGTGAATGTTATGAAAGAATCATATCCATCCACAGATGTCACAGGAAACAGACCGCATATATCCGTATGAATTATTTCTAAGACTCCTGTGCTTCTTTTGGCGCCCTTTTTATGTTCTTTACGAACTTTCCTTTAAAGCAATCGATGCATTGCTCTAAATTTGAAAATTCTAAAGGCGGTAGAATTGATTCTTTTACTAAGCATTCTATTCTCCCCCTCGAAATATGGCCTAAACGACAGTGCCATAATTTCGAAGAGACATCATCAATTCTCTTCCTTTTATTCTTTCCATTCAGGGATGAGGAGGCATTCTCATTCTCAGCGCTTAATGCATACACATTCTCACAAAGTGATAACAAATAAAGCTTGTCTTGTCTGAAGGCAAGACCAACAATCTCATTATTACGCTTGATTTTATATTGTCCATCGCCAAAATGGCAAGCAAAACCATCATCATCTAAGCACGATACACTTATTAAGTTTCGATGCAAAGAGGGTACATAAAGTACATCTACTAGTAAAAGTACAAAGCCATTTGATAATTCTAATGGGAGATCTTCAATAGCTTCGACTTCAGCTTGGACGCCATTTGCCACCTTAATTCTTCTTTCTCCTCTTTGTAGGGTCCTTCTCATACGGAATCCCTGTAATGAATTTGCAACGTGGATAGTTGCACCCGAGTCAATCCACCAAGTAGATTTTGCATAACTTAAAAATAGTTATTCATCAACAAAAGTAATTAAATCCTCACCTTTCTTGCACAGATGCTTTAGGAAGCTCACACAGTCACTCATGTAGTGGCCCTTTTCCTTGCACCACCTGCAAGTGTCCTTGTCCACCTCCTGCTGTCGGTGATCATCATCCTTTCCATGAGGCTTAGAAGGAGGGGGATGCCCCTGAGGTTTCCCTTGTGGTCTGGAACCCTGAAAGTTCCTCTTCTTGGTTGGGCTCAGGTAGTTCACAGAATCACTAGATTGCCCCTTGAGCCTCTCTTCTTCTTGTACGCACATGGCCATCATCTTCTTAATGCCCCACTTTTCTGGCTGTGCGTTGTAGTTCAAAGAAAAAGTCTCAAATTGGTTTGGTAGTGAGGCAAAGATCAGGTGAATGATGAACTCGACTGGGAGCTCCATGCCCATGGGCTTAAGCTTGGAAGACATGTTGCTCATTCGCAATATGTAGTCCCTTACTCCACCACCAGTGTACCTTGTAGTAACAAGCTTCTTAATGAGAGAGCTCGCATAGGCCTTTGAAGACCCAGTAAACTGACTCTCTACCTTCTTCAGGTACTCACTGGCAGTGCTACATTCTGGGATTGCTCCCCTTATTGCTTCCATAATGGAGCTCTTAATGACCATCAAGCATTTTCTGTTGGACGAGTCCCACTTTGCACGATCAAGGTCGTACTTCATTCTTATTGGTCCATGGTCGTGGACCCTTTTGTTGAAGTCATCTTCACTTTCTTGCTCGCCCCTCACGGGGTCCTCAGGTTCTTTGGGACAGGTCTCAATCAGTGCCAAGTCGAGGTCAAGCAAAGCAAGCCCCATCTCAAACTTCTCTCGCCATGAGCAGTAGTTCTCTCCATTGAGGGCTCAATGGCCGAGATGAAACTCATAGGATTGCCTGAAAATAAAATATCACCAAAATGAGTTAATTTAACGTTGGTCAAATTAAAACATGAAACTTCTCAATATTAATTCTACATCACCGTAGGGCAGAAATAGAACTAATAGTGATAAAACTTACTATCCATAGTGAAAATCTTACTAACAACATTAGTCATCAAATAAAATCCTCACTTTATTGCAATTAAGCAAATACATTTAACAATTTGCAGCGGAAAACTATGAATAAAACATTCATCAAACTTTACATTTTATAGAAACTTTACTATTACATTAGTACTTTCTAGACAAAATATCGTTGGATAATATTGAATAGAAAAAACTAGACGAAATTTGCCAAAAAACGGCACAAAAAACATCCAAAATAGCTTCTAAAAAAACGGGTGAAGAAATGTCCTGGGCGGAAAATAGCCGGCCCACTGGCCTTTGTGCGGCGCGTAGGGCGCCCTCCTAGGACCGCAACAGCCCATGGCCGGCTTGCTGTGCCTGGCGGTGGCCCGGCTTCCCAGCCTACCCCGCGCCCAGAGCCATCTTGGCCGTTCGTCTGCATCGGACGGACGCGCGGGCGTTTCGGCTGGTCAAAACCAGATGCCCCAGCCCATCCCTAACCCTAAAAACCATTCGCCCCCTCCCTCTCTCTGCGCGAGCACCTAGTTCTGGCGGCGGCGCCGCCCTCTGCAAGCGAGGCGAGGCGGCCGTGCCGTCCGGCGCACCACCGGCGACGAGCCCCTCCCTCTCCCCCCTGTCCCGTCCGCCTCCCCCCACCCCGCAAACGCAGCAGTACAACGAGATGAGAGGGAAACAACGGCGCCCCCTGGCCCCCTTGCCGGCGCGTGCGTCCACCCGAGTGTGGGCGCACCACCGCCAAGCGGCGCAGGTGGCGACGCCCTTTGCCGGCGGCGGCCGGAGAGATTTTCTTTTCGGGACCTTTTCTTTTTCTCTGTTCTTTAATTCGAATTCGGGGAAGGGAAAAATGGGGCTTTTCTCTGTGGGATTTGGGGATTTTCTATGTGGGAGACTTTAGTCTTTTCGATTCTAGATCGATTTGGTCCGAGGAGGAGGGCATCTGTGGCTTTGGGGTTATGTTCTTCACCCCAGAGTGGTTATGTTCTTCTTCCCGACCTCGGCTTGCCGATGCGTCGGGATCGAGAGGAACGGCGCGGCCTTGCGGCGACGCTTCTGGAACCCTAGCCTTTTTTTCAACTTTTCATCCTCGGATTTTCTGCTTTCTCTACTAGATCAACTAGCCTAGTCTCTCTGATACCATTGTTAGAGTTCTAGGACCGCTAGGCGTCGATCTAGAGAGTGTGAGTGAGATTTACATACCGTCGGCCTTCGAGGTTGACGACGAGCTCGTCATGGAGCTCGACAGAGAGGTGGCGGCGGTGAGGTGGGTTAGTCCCGTCGCTACAGCGCTAGCCAGATCGGTGGCTTTGGGCTTGGATATGTCGGTGGGGTGAGACGGGCGACGAACCTCGAGAGTCGTGCCCCCGGCCCCAACCTCTTCTATATAGCGCTACGCGACAGGGGCCCACCAACGATGATAACATTGGACGCCCCCGATCAGGGCGCTGGACCGTCCGTTGGGACGGATGTGGGGAGATCATACTAACAGAGCACCCCCACAGACGAGGTGCGCACGGGAGCATACGTGCCTTCCGTCTAGCCGCTATGCTCGCACTCGCTCCTATGCCTGGTGGTTCCACGATGAGCAACCTCGATCAAGGTAGGCGGCACAGCTCCAAGCGTGGCCTTGATAGCCGACGGGGACGGCCAAGGCGGACGGAGTTGGGGCTCATCGACGGGCATAGCTAGCTGGAGGGGCGCACAAATGGTGGCGAGGAGGTACACCAGACGATCGATCTGGTGGTCTCCTTCCGTGGTGCTGCCGCCGGCGACTTCTGACGACCACCTCCTCGAGCTGCTGTGGCCGGCCACCACTTCAATCTTCTTCTTCCGGCCATCTCCCAAACCACCTGCTGCTGGTGAGCTGCCCATCCCGACCCGGAACTGATCCACCCGCTGTTAATTGCCCCTTGATCTGCTTGCTCTGTTAATTGGCGCTTGATCTACTGGGCACTGGCTCTGTTAATTGGCCCTTGATCTGTTAGCTGTTAATCCGTACTAAACCTCTTACAATTTCTATATGCACTGTCTTGATGCTAGAAAGTAAATTCTCGTATTTGTTCGGAAATTATATCTTCCACAACTGTCATATTTTCAACAATCCTTCAGAGTACTAAACCTTTTACAATGGCTATATGCCTATTCTGATGCTACAAAGTGAATTATAATATTTGTTCGGTAATTATATTTTCAACAACTGTTAATTTATTTGCACTATACGGAACTGATTAATTATTTTGTATGACCCATCCTGTCACACGGAACATGTTGCTCTTTAAAGCACATAGATTCTTTGATTGCTGATTTGTTGACTGCTTGCTCATCTATATATATGTTTTTTGCTCACCGGTGTGTTTTTTAGAACTTTTTCCCCTTTTATAAGTTGCCCTCATTTAGTTTCATTGCTTACTGTTTAGTCTGAAAGCTTTCTAGCGCCTGCGAGCATGGCATGAGAGAACCAAGGGCATGGTTTACGCACTTTCCATTTTCACTTCTCCTTTTTGTTTTCATATTTATGTGTAGATCTTTAGTTAAAAGGATGTTTCGTAGGAGTATGATTAACCTTAGTGCATGCTTATTAAGAAAATCTTGATCTCATCGGCTACAAGGCCGCAGGTGACAGCGTCTCCGATAATATGAAGTCCTAGAGAGGCACTGCTTCTTTCGTCCTAGCGCACCCGTCGTTTTCCGGCCCAATTAATTGCATACCTGCACCACATGAACTTTTGGCAGCTTCTCGAGTTAGTTCTTGAATAATAAGGTTGGGTCTATCATGATCATGTAGACTTACTAAAGGTGGATGAATTGCTTAATCCGCATCTTGCTTTTGGTCCAGTTCGGTGAACACTATCTTTTGCAAGAAGTATTCTTTTCTAGAATGCAAACAAGTTATTTACTCTTCAAGAACATAGTATGTCCATTCTTTTGCACGTACTGTGCCTTAATGGCGATTGCATTAAAATTTCTGCGTATGTAGTTGGTTCTTCATACTTTAGTTATAGGTAATAGAACAAGTATAGAACCACATCCAGAAGAATTAAATGCTCAGGTGTTCATCCTATTGGCTCAGGTTTAACAAGACATTGACGCCAGCTTCTCTAATTTTTTCCTTTTCCTGAAACATAATATAATATTATGTTCTTAATCACGGGTATCCAATACATATGCGTTTGAAAATTATTATTCGTTATTATGTTGTTAATCATGGTATCTAGCGCTGAGATCTAATGCACTGTGATGGTTCTACTTAGAAGAATACTTGATTCTTGTTGAGCTTTTTCATATCCTGATGCACCATCTGCAAGCGCCTGGTTTCTTTTCCTCTATAGAAAATCCATTTATATTTGCCACGACCCATGTTAAGTCTGTTATGAAGATAGGCTCATATTACTTATGTCAGCACCCTTTTTAAGTCATGAGATATGTGCCCCCACCAAGTGCATAACACCCAGCCACTTGTGATTGTGTGTATTTGTGTACCTTATCTTTTTTTATAATAGCCATGAATATTTGTTGATCCAAGTTATATGATTATATTTATCTTTGTTCAATCTTAAATGTTGATGAATAATAATATCTTTTTTAGCTTGTGAAACCAGTACTGTAGTCTAGCTCTGTTCAGTTCAACGCTGCACAGTTCAGCGAGGAACAGTCCATGCATCCAACTAAACTTAATTAGAATTGGGTCCTGAATTTCTACAAGCATAATTATTTGCATGTTTGGATAAGAGCTTAAAATCTAGGAGTAGATGAAATGAGGTGGAAATAAACAACCATGTTTTCTGATTGCTTTTCCTTTTCCCACTGTGTCATGACTTCCAGATGTGAGTAGCTCCATTTTTTGTGAGAAGCTGCGCGAGCAAGTTAGTTCTGTATCGTAACTTCAATGCACAAATTAGTACTCCTAGATGGAGAACTGGTCCTTCATCAGGGCCCAAGTTGCTTCCTTCTAAATGATCCAGTACAGTATTGCTTCTAAATTTAGAGTTTACTTAAATGTAAAAATTTCGGTTACGGGTTTAGGAGAAGTGTTTAGCATATTTTTCAGTTTATTGTACTCTAAACCATGGAGTTACCAGAATACACAGTGGTCTAACATGGAGTACATTACCATCTGATCATCTACACGCTGATCATTATTTTACCTTTTCATTAGTACAGTACCATTGGGTTTCCCTAGTAACATGAGATTCTGTGTTTACTAATCTCACATGATACTTATACTTCATGACTATAATACTCACTTGTACTCATTAACATCCAGAAATAGAAAACGTTCCTTTTCTTTACAGGTACAACACCGTTGACCTCAACATTATGCTCCATGGTTGTTTATTTGGCACAGTAAAGGTTAGTCTGTCATGAAAAGAATACAAGTGGCCCTTTTAATTACTCCTATTAGTTTTAGACAGATTGTCATGAACATATTTTCAAGTTGATGATACTGGACAACTTTGTAGGAACTGTTATTCAGGTGATGCTATCTTAGTAGTTACTGCAAATTGTTTCATTTGGAGCACTCTAGAGTATACTGAAATTTTGTTGATCTACTGAAATTTGTGTTGGTATACTGAATGTTTCTACTCCGGGGTAGTTGTAGTAGCATAGCATGCAGCAGCATCTCTCACAAGCTGCCTTTTGGTTAATGAACCTTGTACAGATCTACCTACAACCAACAGTTTGGTAAACTTAGTTGTCCGGTGTCATATTTGGTGATGACAGTAACTTGTTTGCGCATGCCATTTTCCAATTCTTTGTGTTACTGCTGATGTTCTTGGAGTACATAAAGCTTCTTTCATGTAGCAAGATCTTAGAGCATCTTAGTGCATGTAAATATGGTTCAACCAAAAGCAATTACACATTTTTTTAGAAATGAGTCGCTTCATGATCATGTTTGTCTATATGAACGTGCTATCAGCCTAAAAATGTGCATCAGGAAATAAATAGTGTTTAGTGAAAGATGATCACTCAAATCTTTGTTTATGATTCTGGATTGTAGTTTTTAATTCATTTAATTCGGAGTTGATTTGTAATAGTTTGAAAGATTATATATTTTTTGTATTACATGTGAATTATCAGTTTATCACGTGCCGCTTAAGTATGAAGTACAAATATTATGAAGGGATTAATTCTTTTGAACAAGAACATTGATATTTTGTCAAAAGGAACCGTGCATTAGTCAATACAGCATCATACACGTGCAGGAGTCCGGCCTACGTTGTTGCACAGGATTTGGCGAGGTCGGCCCCTCTATAACGCCACTCCCATCAACGGGCTAATCATCTGATGTATTGCAAGACATGAATAAAAAGTGTAGATTTATCCACCTTTGCGACCAATCCACTTCTTTTTGTTCCTTTGACAGTTAGCAATTCTGGCATTGTTGTTTGTTACACCGGTATTGTTTGTAGAAAAACATTGTTAGTAGTCGCAAGCAACATGTGGCTTTGTGTTTAGTTTTTGGTGATCAAATTGTTGCGCATTGTTATTCTTGTTGTTGGATTACGGGGAAAAGTGTTCATAGGATAAATTGGGATAATTGTTTGATTGGTGTGTGCACATATTTAATGATATTCCGTAGCAATGCACAGACATTTAGCTAGGTATCTTGCAATCCTGAAATTACATGTTTGACACGATCAATACGGAACCATTACTCCCTCTGTTTCAAAATATAAGATGTTTTAGCTTTTGTGAAGCAAATATATCTAGGCATCTTTTAATGTGTAGGGACCATTACTCCCTTCGTTTCAAAATATAAGATGTTTTAGCTTTTGTGAAGCGAATGTATCTGGACATCTTTTAGTGTCTATATTTTGAAACGGAGAGAGTAGATTTTTATACCCCGTTGCAAGGCACAGACAATTAATTACTGTAATAAAGTATGTATGCTACGTTTTTTTGCTAAAGGGTGACAATTATGAAATAGAAAATATTTAATGGTATTTCTTCTATTGAGATAATTTTAAATTTTAAGCATTGTTTGATGACTACTTGTCGCATAAGTAGCGACCTGCACGAATGGTGTGACGACTACCCACTGTCTTCGACATGGACCTGGTGAAATTTAATTCTCCATGAAGATGCGGAGTACGAACATCTAGACCATCTAGACGGTAAGGTCCCCCCTTGCATCTTGACTATAGATTCATAGTGACAGCCTTGACCGAATGTGTAGGATAGATGGGAGGTGGTGGCACACAGCGACCAACACTGAAAGACCACTCTTTCATCTAAGGATGAGATTTTTCATTAGCAGCTCCATAGTAATACTTCCTCGGTCCCAAAAAAAAGATATCGCAAATTTATTAAACTTGAATGTATCCATATGTACTAAATAGTGTCTAGGTACATCCAAATTTAGATAAACTTGCGACATCCTTTTCAGGACGGAGGGAGTAACTTACTTGATATCTACCAAGGGTGAACAAAATAAACACGAATCTGCTGAAAAGTTTTATTTCATTGCACCAGTAACTCAATAATTATCTTTATTTGCAATCCATGCGTGGGAAGAGCATTGGATTGGATAATAGGTCTTCTAGAATGGTTTATCTTGACCTCTTGATTTGGCAATCAGTAGTGCCTGAACTGAATATCTTGATTTGATTTCTAAACTGCCTATTAGCTTGTTCTGTATCATCAAGTAGTCATAGGGACCAAATGAGTATTCTGAGCACAGATTTGGTCATAAATTGAGGACTCGGTTGTAAGAAGAAATGTAATTTACGTTAGAAAGAGTTAGAAGCTATACATGTGAAGGGATATTGTCAAGGGACAGTAAGATTGGAACTCGAAAATATGAAATGGACATGAACTGACCATATAAACTTCCTATTGGAAAAATATTATTTATTGTTACTTTGCTAAATTTCTAACTGATGTATTGGTTCTGTTTATTTTAGTGAATCAAAAGTGCACGTGCTGATGGCCCTTGGTGGTAGCTTAAGACTAAATATGTTGAAAAGTTGTAGCTTCTAAATATATTGTAGCATCTTTAGATTGCTACTTGAATTTTATCAAGAAGAGTTGTGATCCAAATGTACACAAAGTTTTGAATGGAAGCGGTGACAATTTTTTTTATGCGATGACCATAGATATAGATAAGAAATGATGACTGATACCCATTATTGGGAAGATGGAGAGGGAGCGGGAAGCAGAGGCACCTGTCGGTGAGGGTAGAGAAGGGAGAGAGTGGCGGTGCCATCAAGCTAGGATAGGGAGAAGCGGCGCTAGAGAGTATTGGAGGAGACTGGTGGAATTTGGGAGAACAGGATGAAGAGATCACTTGGTCGGCTAGATAAGACACATGAGAGAGATTTAAATTAGAATATTTGTTTGTACTTGGAGCATAGAGAATTTTTGTATTTCTTCATATTATAGTTACTAAGCTCACCTTGAAAAATCATATATAAATGCAATTTCTATTTGTATATAAATATATTTCTAATGAACTTTATGTTAAATTTATATATGAAAATTGTTGGACGCTATAATCTGCAATTTTCGCGTAACCAAAATCCCATATATGAAAAGGAATTTTGGGGCCACGACCAGACTAACTCCTTTTGATTTTGATAGCGACTAGTGAGATATGTTCGTTTAGTCCTAACCTTCTCGTGACTTATACATAGTGCATGCAAAAATCTTTTTTCATCCCTTACTCTATCTGATCTCTTTTGACATGTAGAATGTAAGTCTCCAGCTTAAATTCGGAAAAAGGATAAGGATCATGAAATAGTCCAATGGCCTGATGTATCTTTCCACTCTCTTTCCTACTACCGTCGGGAAACTGCTTCGTCTCGTGAGATAGAGATAGTATGTATATTAGAAATAATGTCACAATATCAACATGTTGTTTGTAATTCAATCATCTTTATATTTTTTGTTATGTGAATTATGATCCGTGGCAACGCACGGGCATTTTACTAGTGATATCTAATATCACATTGTGATGCTTTGCATTTTGACGTTTCAAAACTCTTTGCATTCTATAATTTCTTTTATGACATACTTATAAATTTGAATTTCATTACTATTGATCAAATCATAGCAATTAGATTCTCTTCTATATTTATACCCCTTTATTGATGAAACACTTTGATCAAATCAAATAGTTTCATATTCATGTTTCCTTTGGTAAACTACTTTACACATTTAAACAATCATATAATGATAATTACTATTTTCGTTAAAACACAATACATCGAATATGTATTTACTTTTAACAATTCTTTAAACACTTCGTATTCAAGTAATACATGGTGTTCAAGTTATTTTGCCGAACTTAGGCATGATTTATATGTGATAAGAAATCGAATGACTTTCACATATTATCATTATAACTTTGAATTAAAACAATGGTTTCATTCATTAATGAATATATCATTAAGTTGGGTATTTTAAACAAGGCATTTTAATGTTTTACAAATGTTCATGCATTATCAATTAGTTTCAAACAATAAGGATACTTCACAAGTAATCAAACAAGATATGAACACGAATAGAAATCATTCATAAAAGTGGAACAACTGTTTGTTACAAACTCATATGAATAACCGTCTCACGAAGTGTAAGACACACTAAAAAAGTTCACAATCTCTTGATTACATTAATCATCCTAAACATAAACAAAATGATAAATGTCGAGTGAGAGTGTCGTCAGCCATCATCATCATGCTCGCCATCAACATGCAACGTCACCTCCTCTCCAGCAAGCAGCTCTCATGTAGAAGGAACTATTTTCAGTAAAACAGAACACGTATCAGATATACTTAACACTGCAAATGTGTTTGCAAGATTATAACATTTATAAAACTGTATATCAAATATATACCTTGGTCATCGATGACCTCTCCGGTGATTAGTTCAACATTTACATTCCAGAAACGTAATATGAACTCATGGAAATCCAATGCTTCTGTATCACCACTCATGATGCTACTCCGGACATGTCCTTCGTAGCTGGGAGGAAATGACCAAAGTAGTACGTCTATCGCAAATAGATCAGCCATCCAGTAATCCACGAAGTGAACCAGTCTCGTGTGTGCATCAAGCATGCGCTCCAAGTGACTCTTCAGACATGTATGCTCCTCCATCTGTATGGAAAGGAACTCTCCAAGCAACTCGTGCTTCCACATGTGCACATGGCCTATGAACTCTGCTCTCAGCTGATCCACCATCGAATATGGGTCAAGATCACCCATGAGCAGATATAGTTCATCCACCATCCCGTAACGTATTATTATCTGAATGTAGGTGGACATCTCTTGACGATGGTAGTGGTCTGCCAGCTCTTGTGGGGTCTCATAGTAGTCTGGCTCAGTCAAATCCATCGTGTGGCGTATGTAGTCTACCACATGATTCCTAGTAAGGAGATCATCTAGGCGCACAAGCCAACTAGGGAAGTTGGATCCATCAAGTCTAAGTTTTTCACCCTTTATCCAATCCTCAATCTCAAAGTAAGCTTCACGGTGAGCCATCTAGATTTATAATTGCAAAAGGAATTTAGACTAAGTTTATAATTAAATGAGTTAATAATAACTCCACTCAGAAACACCTATCCCCAGTGAGGGTTCCTAGTGATAACACGACCCCTATTAGCCACTTCTCCCCTGATCGTCATGGCCATCAATGTGGGTTCAAGGGTGGACGCTAAACGTCGGTCACATCATTCATACGACTCGTGCTCGATCTTTCGACCATCCGTGTTCTGAGGCCACGCTTCTCTAGCGTGCTAGGCTCACCAACTCAACCTTAGTGTATTCGCTAATGGCTTAGACCCACTGTATGTGAACATAGATATGTATGACACCCAGGCCTGTGACCCTGGATCGCCTCATATCGAAGAACTTTCTTGGTGGTGCACACTAAGGGGGAACACAATCGTTGGTAATTTTAACAGGGATCGTCTTATTAGGCTACCATCGAGTATCTACTACTAGCACACAATAAGATATACAAACAATAACATTGAATGTAAATGCTATGTGATATGGTCCTTCACGTCGTGATCTCCATCCGCCGTCACCGGGTTCCGGCGCCAGGGTTCCGGCGCCGTAGACACGAGGGTACCGGTGTCTTCCCGGCGTGGTAGCCCGTCATCTTCGTGACTATCTACTACTACGTAACAAAAGGTAATCACTTTACCTTTGCCACAACCATATCACAAAGCAACGCCCCCTGCAAAACAAAGTTAGATGACTCTACTTTATCTTTGCATGTTATACGTGGCTGAATGGGCTTTCACACAAGAACCGTTCTTAACTACGAACTTCCAGCACAACGCTGATCAAGTAGTTGTCTCTACTGCACCTCTTTCGGGGTCCTCCGTTGCAAATGGTATACCAACTAATGCAAGAGAGACAGACACCCCCCTAAGCCACTTTATACGGTACAAGCCGTATGTCAAGCGTGGACCAGTCTCGCGAATGAACGCGTAAAGTCGGTTGGGGGCCACTTCATCAAGCATTACTGCGGTATACACAAGTACACGTGGGAGGGTAACAACTAAAAGATCAACGCCCACATGCTACATCTCGTGTGTTCTACCCGTACTAGCATTACTACGCATAGATCTAGCTCTGATACCACTGTAGGGGTTCCGCGCATAAAAACAATAAATTTTACTCTATGCCCTTGAACCCCTGAAGCTGCCAGGACCTATCTATTAGTAATACAGTAACGGGAGGGGCTTTTTGTGAACTTACCCTTGAAGACCGAAAAGCGTTGTCAATGCTTAGGGGAGCGTGGTTGATGTAGACGAGCCGAAGCCGACCTCAAGGTCGTGATGAAGTCCTTGTGCTCCTTCTGGCTCCAACGACTTGAGTGCCTCAAGTGCGACACCTCGCTGGGAGTTACAGACGTCCGGTGCCTGACGATGACTCTCGCTTCCCTGATCCAATAGTATTTGCGGAAGTAGAGCTCCCGGATCCGAATCCTGCAGCGCGACGGCGCTCCGCGGTGAAGATGTCTCTCGCTCGCGCAGTCCAGACTTGGGACCACGGTCACGAGAGAGAGAGGGGGAGAGATAAAATATCAATTGGAGGTCCTCCCAAAAGTGGGGAGACCTTTATTGATTATTGGTGTGTTTTTCTAGGCGAAATACCCCATTATATATAGGGGGAGGGGAGGTACTACCTCCCTCAAAGTCCCGGGGTGGAACTAAAGGAGAGGAAGGGGGAGGAGGTGGCCGCCGGCCACCTAGTGGGCCCCGCGTGGGGGGGGGGGGGGGGGAGGGCTAGGCCCAGCCAGCCTCCCCTTTCCCCTTCTCCCTCTCTCCTTTCCCCTAATGGGCCCTCTCCCTCCGGAATCGGCCCATTAAGCCTTTTGGACCTTTAATTGATTTTATCTTTATTAAATAATTATGAATAAATGATTAAATCAACATTTAACATTCATTCACATATTATTCAACCTCCGTGGCTTTGGAACACCTTCCACCTCCACTCTGGACATCCTCCGGACTTACCGAAACCCTTCTGGTTTTCTCCCTTCTCTTCTTCGGTGATTCTACCGATCCTATAAACACTCTCTAAGCAACATCAAGCCCTTAAGCGTGATACCCCATGGTTCGGGAACACTCCAGACATGGTCGGGACACTGCCGCACCAATGATCGACAGAGGGACCTGGATGGCCATGTGACCCCTGTGCGTTCCACGAAGATCTTTCGTCGTTTGAACCGGGACAGTCGTGTCTTATTCCCTTTGTCACTCGATACTTGCATTTCCCGAGATCTGATCAATGACATCACCATGTCGTGTTCAATCTCGTTACTGAACAACGCTACTTGACTCGTTCTGACAAGTGATATCCCCGTGATCAAATCACACACTTCGCAGGTATTGGATATAACTTCTCCGAGTGGGCCCTTGAGTATCTTCCCATCACATGGATGGACAAATCCCGCTCTTGACATATATTGCCTCTACGGTTTCCTCTGACTACCTAAACACACCTTTATAACCACCGTTTTACTAGATGGCGTTTGATGCTATCTAAGCACTCTCGGGAGACAGTGATTGATATAGCCTCACGGTCTAAGGAATAGTCTACGAGGGTCCTTTTCTAATCATCGTAACTTGAACTTCGTGACATGATCGAATCACGATGTTTAGGTTGGGTATTGGTTCATCATCTCATTCTCAGAATGAGATGACCTCATTTCCAACTGGCATAAATGCCACATGATCAGGAAACATGATCATCTGTTGACCAATGAACCCATGACCAGAGTTGCACCGGGAACCCCTGGTTTGTTTGTATATCACACGTGTATTGATGTTTCCACTCAATACAGTTATAGCATGATATAAAACTTAATCATAAACTATATGAAATATGATAATAGTCCTTACTACTATTTGTCTCTAGGGCATATTTCCAATAAAAACGGGTTGGAGGCAGAGCCCGAGGTGGCCACACCACCTGCTGGCGCGACCAGGGGGCCCGCGCCAGGGGGTGGTGTGAGCCACCCTGGCTCCATTTCCGTCCCTCTTTCGCTTCGTTGCTTTCCTTGTTGGATAAAAACTACAAAAATATAATTTGACAGAATTTTCGCGGAACTTTTCTTACCAGTACTGTTACCTATTCGAAAACGGACTCTGCGGGTCTCTGAAGTTGGCATTTAGTAGATTCTTCCGAAGCACCGCTTGAATAACATTAATATCTTCATCTTCATACTCATATTGCTCGAGTCATGAAACCTTTCACTTTCTCATTACACCATTTTCTCCGATAACCTGGAAATTTCTTTCAAACAAAACTTCACACAATTCTCATTAGCAACATTAGTATAAGAGAGGTAATAAACCTTTTAGGTTCAAATTCAACTGAAATCTATCAAAACATAAGATACTGTAGCAACTCCTTTCGAAAACCCAAAAATAATTCAAAAAAAGAAATCGATTAAAGAAGCAAATGCAAGTGGCAAAATCTATCAAAACAGACCAGCAGGTAAATATCAATTTTTTCAAAAAATTTATGTTGCTCAAATCAAAAAGTGCAAAACTAACGAAAGTTGAATAATAACCTGGGTCAGAAGCATAAAAAATTACATCTCAATCCGGCGTACAGAGATCTCTCACGAATTTTTACGGTGAAGCACAAAAGTCTGTTTCGGGACAGCAACTTTCCCAAATATTACTTCTCTCTCATTAGAGGTTGATCTTGACACAAAAACCAAACAAAAAGGATAATAAGAGGTTATTGCCGAAACAATAACTTCCAAGACTCAAAGAAACAAAAACAAACTGAAAGCAAAAATATATTGGGTTGTCTCCCAAAAAGCTCTTTCTTTATAGCCATTAAGATGGGCATGATAATTTCAATGATGCTCACATAAGAATATGGATTGAAGTGAAAGAGAGCATTAAGAAGCAAAAATATACGTGTTTAAGTCTAACCCACTTCCTATGCCAGGGAATTTCGTAAGAAAACAAGTTGTTGAAACCAGGGACAGCTAGCATAGGAAGGCAAAACAGGTGCAACATAAAGACTTTAAGCATAAAATGAGGAAACTTAATATTATTGAGGTGCATTAGAACAGTCTTCCCTCTCTCATAATAACCTTCAGTATCATGCATAAATTTAATGATATAACTATCACAAGAACCGTTGTAGCAATGATCACTTATCCTAACAAAAAACACAGGGACACTAGCTCTCATAACACTACTTTGTGAAACAATATTAGAAGTATCCTTACAAAGGATAGTGTGTACCTCTTCTACATATTTAGTGGCAAAGTCTTCCACATTTGCTATTATAGGTTCATCATCCATTGGTTTATCAGGTTCAACAGCTTTATTTGTACTTTCATTAACCATACTAGCTATCATAGAATGTTCCTTTATCTTAACTAGGAAAGGTATTTTCTCAATGTAAGGTTCAGGTAAAACATGATTAGCAGTATAAACTTCAGTATTTCTTGCAGGAACACACTTAGCAACATATTTATATGGCTCATGATACTTATTCCACTTCTTTTTAGGAACTTCAATATAGGAAGCAAAAGCCTTAAAATAAGTTGCAATAGCTTGAGAGTCTAGACCATAAGCATTTTTAATATTTTGAAAGTCATCAGTTCCCATAAAAGATTCAATGCATTCATAATCATAATTTATACCTGACTTCCTTCCTTTGTCATTCTCCCATGCTTCAGCATTGTCTTGAATACGGTCTAGAAGATCCCATTTAGCTTCTTCTTCCATGCGTGTAAATGATCCAGCACAAGAAGCATCCAATAGATCCTTATCATGAAGAGAAAGCTTGCATAAAAGTTATTGATAATAATATTGTGAGGGAGCTCATGAATAGGACATTTGAGCATTAGTAACTTCAATCTCCCCCAAGCTTGAGCTGTACTCTCTCCATCAAGAGGCTAAAAGTTGTATATTTGATTCCGATCTTTATGAATCTCACTAGGAGGATAAAATTTAGAATAAAAGAGAGGTACTACTTCCTCCCATTCAAGAGCTTGACCATTCTTCAGCAGCTTATACCATTCCTCGGCTCTTCCTTTCAGTGATAATGAGAATAACTTCTTCTTGACTTGATCTGTTGTAATAACTGCACACTTAAACAACCCGCATAATTCGTGTATAAAGAGCAAATGATCACCGGGATGGACAGTTCCATCCCCAACATAATAGTTATCCATAACACGATCAATAATTCTTACTCCAATGCGGGTTGTTCAAGTGTGCAGGTATTACTACAGATCAAATTAAGAAGAAGTTATTCTCATTATCACTGAAAGGAAGAGCTGAGGAATGGTATAAGCTGCTGAAGAATGGTCAAGCTCTGGAATGGGAGGAAATAGTGCCTCTCTTTTATTCAAAGTTTTATCCTCCTAGTGAGATTCATAAAGATCGGAATCAAATATACAACTTTTGGCCTCTTGATGGAGAGAGTACAGCTCAAGCTTGGGGGAGATTGAAGTTACTAATGCTCAAATGTCCCATTCATGAGCTCCCCAACAATATTATTATCAATAACTTTTATGCAAGGCTCCCTCTACATGATAAAGATTTATTGGATGCTTCTTGTGCTGGATCATTCACTCGCATGGAAGAAGAAGCTAAATGGGACCTTCTAGACCGTATTCAAGACAATGCTGAAGCTTGGGAGAATGACAAAGGTAGAAAGTCAGGTATAAATTATGATTATGAATGCATTGAATCATTTATGGGAACTGATGACTTTCAAAATATTAGTAATATTTATGGTCTTGATTTGCAAGTTATTACGAATTGCTTTAGAGTTTTTGCTTCCTATATTGAAATTCCAAAAAGGGGATGGAACAAATACCATGCACCTTACAAAGATATTGTTGACTATGCTTCTATTGGAAGTGCTAAGTATTGCATTATTGACCCCATCTTACCCGAACCTTATATCGAGAAGATTCCCTTCCCCGAAAAGGTAAAGGACCATCCTATGATAACTAATGTAATCACCAAAAGTGAAAAAAGAACTGTAAAACCTGATGAACAAATAAACATTGAACCTGTGGTAGAAATTGTGAAAGACCTTGTCACTAAAAGCGTAGAAGATGGGCACATAGTCTTTTGTGAGGATGCTTCTAATATTGTTTCACATCCCAATAGAACTAAAAAGGCTAGTGTTCCTGTGCTTTCTGTTAGAATTGGTGATCATTGCTATTATGGTTTATGTGATAGTGTTGCAAGTTCCAGTGCTATTCCTTATGAGCTTTACAGAGAAATTATGCAGGAAATCAGTCTTTGCGAGTTGGACGAGATTGATGTGGTTATTCACCTTGCTAATAGAGACACCATCTCTCCAATTGGTATTGTATGAGACGTGGAAGTTCTTTGTGGTAAGATTAAGTACCCTGCTGATTTTCTAGTACTTGGTTTGGCTGCTAGTAAAACCTACCCTATCATTTTTGGTAGACCTTTCTTGAGTACTTGTGGAGCTATTATTGATTGCAAGAGGGAGAAAATCTTGACTAAGTTTGATGGGGAATCTTATGAGTTTAATTTTTCGAAATTTGCTAAAGAACCTTGCGAAGAGGAAACCCATAATGAGGAATTTAGGGTTGACCAACTTGCTTCTATTTCTCTTGCTCCTAACAATGCTTTGCAGCAATTTATGGAAGATCATGAAAGTGAAATCTTCATGGAAGAAAGGAATGAGATTGACAGGATTCTCCGTGATCAACCTATGATGCTTAAGCACGACTTGCCTGTAGAAGACTTGGGTACCACGATGCCACCTAAAAAGGATCCGGTTTTCGATCTAAAACCTCTCCATGATGGTCTTAAATATGCTTATATTGATGATCAAAAGATATATTCTATTATTGTTAGCGCTAAACTTTTAGGGAAGGAAGAAGAAAGGTTATTTGAAGTTTTGAGGAAACATCAAGGAGCTATGGGCTATACTCTTGATGATTTAAAAGGGATTTCACCTACTATATGTCAGCATTCTATCAACATAGAACCAGATGCGAAGCCAGTAGTGGAGCAGCAACGACGTTTAAATCCTAGGATGAAGGAAGTGGTAAGGAATGAGGTATTGAAACTCCTTGATGCTGGTATTATTTACCTTATTGCTGATAGTGAATGGGTTAGTCTTGTTCATTGTGTTCCTAAAAAGGGAGGTATTACCGTTGTCCCTAATGATAATGATGAGCTTATTCCTCAAAGAATAGTGGTAGGCTATAGGATGTGCATCGATTTTAGGAAAGTCAATAAAGTTACTAAGAAAGATCACTACCCGCTTCCTTTTATTGATCAAATGTTGGAAAGGTTGTCTAAAAAGACCCATTTTTGTTTTCTTGATGGTAATTCTGGTTTCTCTCAATGCTGTTAAACAACAAGATCAAGAAAAAACTACTTTTACTTGCCCTTATGGAACTTATGCTTATAGACATATGCCTTTTGGTTTATGTAATGCTCCTGCTACTTTACAAAGGTGCATGTCTGCTATCTTTCATGTTTTTTGTGAGGAAATTGTAGAAGTGTTCATGGATGACTTTTCTGTCTATGGAACTTCTTTTGATAATTGTCTGCACAACCTTGATAAAGTTTTGCAGAGATGTGAAGAAACTAATCTTGTTCTTAATTGGGAGAAATGCCACTTCATGGTTAATGAAGGGATTGTTCTTGGGCATAAAGTTTCTGAAAGAGGCATAGAAGTTGATAGAGCTAAGGTTGAGGCAATTGAGAAGATGCCATGTCCAAGAGACATCAAAGGTATTCGTAGTATCCTTGGTCATGCTGGTTTCTATAGGAGGTTTATTAAAGACTTCTCTAGGATATCAAAACCTCTCACTAATCTTCTTCAAAAATATGTACCCTTCGTTTTTGATGATGATTGTAGGGAAGCTTTTGAAACTCTTAAGAAGGCTTTAACTACAGCCCCTATTGTTCAACCACCTAATTGGAGTTTACCCTTTGAAATAATGTGTGATGCTAGTGATTTTGCTGTAGGGGCTGTCCTTGGGCAACGTATTGATAAAAAGTTAAACGTTATCCATTATGCTAGTAAGACTCTAGACGCTGCTCAAAGGAATTATGCCACTACTGAAAAGGAATTTCTAGCTGTTGTTTTTGCCTGTGATAAGTTTAGGCCCTATATTGTGGACTCAAAAGTAACCATTCATACTGATCATGCTGCTATTAAATATCTTATGATGAAGAAGGACGCTAAGACTAGGCTTATTAGATGGGTACTACTTTTACAAGAGTTTGATCTACATATAGTAGATAGGAAGGGTGCTGAAAACCCTGTAGCTGATAATTTATCTCGTTTGGAAAACATCTCTTTTGACCCTATGCTTGTTAATGATAGTTTCCCAAATGAACAGTTAGCTGCAATAGGGGTGAGCTCACGAGGAAGCCCTTGGTATGCTGATTATGCTAACTTTATTGTCTCCAAGTATTTGCCTCCAACTTTTACAGCTCAGCAAAGAAGAAAGTTCTTCTATGATTTGAGGCATTATTTTTGGGATGACCCACACTTATACAAAGAAGGAGTGGATGGTATTATGCGAAGATATGTTCCAAAATATGAACAAAAGGAGATATTGCGTAAATGTCATGGTAGTGCCTATGGAGGACATCATGCAAGAGATAGAACTGCACAAAAGGTACTACAATCAGGTTTCTACTGGCCTACCCTTTTTAAAGATGCAAGAAAATTTGTTTTATCTTGTGATGAATGTCAGCGTCTTGGTAATACTTCTAGACGCAATGAAATGCCTATGAACTACTCTGTAGTTATTGAACCTTTTGATTGTTGGGGATTTGACTTTATGGGTCCTTTCCCTCCTTCGAAAGGCTACACTCATATTCTTGTTGCCATTGATTATGTTACTAAGTGGGTATAAGCCATTCCTACAAAGAGTGCTGACAGGGAGACTTCTCTAAAAATGCTTAAGGATATTATCTTTCCTAGGTTTGGGGTGCCTAGGTATCTCATGACTGATGGGGGTTCTCATTTCATTCATGGTGGTTCTAGGAAGACCCTTGCTAAATATGATGTTAATCACAGAATTGCTTCAGCTTATCACCCCCAAACTAGCAGGAAAGTAGAGTTATCAAATAGAGAAATTAAATCTATCTTGCAAAAGACTATTAATAGGTCTAGAAAAAACTGGGCTAAGAAGTTGAATGATGCTTTATGGGCTTATAGAACTGCTTACAAAAATCCTATGGGAATGTCTCCTTATAAAATTGTTTATGGGAAAGCTTGCCACCTACCCTTAGAATTAGAACACAAAGCTTACTGGGCAGTGAAAGAACTAAATAGAGATTGTAAGCTCGCTGGTGAGAAAAGATTATTTGACTTAAGTTCTTTAGATGAATGGAGGAGTCAAGCCTATCAGAATGCTAGGCTCTTTAAGGAAAAAGTTAAAAGATTGCATGACAAGCGAATACTTAAGAGAGAATTTCATGTTGGTGAGAAAGTTCTATTGTATAGGTCTCATCTCAGATTTATTGCAGGTAAGCTACTATCAAAATGGGAAGGACCTTTCATCATTGAAGAAGTATACCGTTCAGGAGCAATAAAAATTTCTTCTCTAAAAGATAATACTACACAAGTAGTGAATGGACAGCGACTCAAACACTATATTGTTGGAGATTCTTACAATGAAGATGTTGATGCCTTTCAAGTTATAACTCCGGAGAAATTTATCGAGGACCAAATTCAGAGACCTGCAGAGTCTGTATTCAAATAGGTAACAGTTCTGGTAAGAAAAGTTCCGCGAAAATACAATACAACTACATTTTTGCAGTTTTCAGTCGATAAGGAAAGTTACGAAGCGAAAAAGGGACGGAACCGGAGCCGGGGTAGCCCACACCACCGTGCACGCGGGCCCACCCCTGGCCACGCCACCAGGTGGTGAGGCCAACCCAGACTCCACCTCCGACCCGTTTTCACCCAGTACCTCCCTTTTGATATGAAACTTCGTAATATATAACCCCCCGGATCCCCCGAGGTCCGTATATCGTGTTTTCGTCGTGTTTTTTTTGATCTGTTTCTGCCAGGTAAAATCTCAGATTTGTAGCCTCAATGTCTTCCACTGGATCAGTTAAGGGAGATTCCTTGGAAGATATGATCGACCCATACATGAGAGAATTGAAGATTCATCCCAAGGAGTTATTGCTCGAAGGTGGGGAGGTTCAGATTAAAGAGGTTCAAGGCCCTAAAGGTGAAGGAAGTCTAGAGGACAGGATGGAAGCATTGGAACAAGAAGTCTTTAGGTACAAGAAGATGGCGGAGCGCGAAGTGGATATCATCCATAAGATTTGTTCCGAACTCATCACCGAACACCAAAAGGAGACTCCTGAACTCAAAGACGAAGTCCTCTCACTCCTCCAAACAACCAACGAACTGCAAGCACAGTTCTATGACGTTCAAAATGAAAACTATGAGTATGAGGCTAGATTTAAACTCATAAGTGCTGCTGCAAGTTTCAGGATGTTGGAAACCACGATGTCCTTTGTTGATGGGAAGCCTTTACCTTGGAAGACGGACGAAGATGAGAGGATGCCACCACCACCAAAGGAGTAATTCGTCATCAGGTTTGGCATCCCCTTGGTTTGTTCCAAGCTTGGGGGAGTGCCGCGGTATCGCATCACTATCTTCTATCTTTTTACCTTATTAGTAGAGTCATATCATGAATAGAGGAGTTATTATGTAGTATGGTTTGCATTAGGGAAGTGTCCCCTCTCTCGTTAGATATGTATCCCTTGGTGTCAGTTTCCATTATGGAATATTAATGAGAAGTTCTATCATTCACTCGTTTGCATAGCTTATACTAGTTTTCAATTCAGGGTTATATGATTGATCTTGTTGTTAGTATTCGTATCACTTTGGGATCATTGAGTTAATTTAGTTGGTTTCGGCAAACCTGGCTCGGTCAGTAGCAACACTATTTCTGAGAGTTGAATGAAAAAGATAGAAGTACTCTAGAGAAAAATAATTTCATCATCTTTCTTTCTTAATTTGCTAATAAGTTTAGTATTCTCTAGTTAAGATCTTTTGTGCTTCCAAGGAAGATTGCATGTTTGTCTTTATCACTTGTATGTTTGTTTGTTTCCTTCAACTCTTATACTTGCTATCCAGCCTTGCTAGCCAAAAGCCTGTACTGAGACGGTATTCTTCTCGTGCATCCACCTCCTTTAAACCAAAACCTTTGCCATTTGTGTCCACCATACCTACCTAGTAGCATTATTGCTATTCCAAGTAAATTCTTGTTTTATCTACCTCCCAAATTAAACTTGTTATCTGAAAATTAGTGATGAAAGCTCTCACGAACTTGATGGCACACTTTACTTTCTTGCATTTAATAAACTTGAACCATTGGGTCCTTCTTTGTTGCGTATATGCTTGTGCTTTATGAGTTGAAGTTAGCCGAACCATGTATCATGGGGACCGCTTTCAACACTTCATTTGGCACTTTGTACCTAGTTGATATCATGTTCTTTTGCTTATGGATCCCGGCGGTGTGAAATAAAAGTGGAACTTGTCAGATCATGGAGTTTATATGTGTGTTAGAGAAACGCCTGGGCCGCTAGCCTAAGCCATGCCTAATCATGGTGGAAACTTGCAGCATAACTATAGTGAGCATTCTATGAAGCATCCTCAATAAAAACCTATGCAAATAGCAAATAAAAAGATCGCTGAGATGCTCACTGTCTGCTTGCCTTGTCATTTTGATTATGGGATAGCTCTTGTGTCATGTGCAAGGGGTACCCCGTTGGCGGTTCTTAATGATACGCATGTATTTACAATGACAAGAGCTTGCTAGTGACTGAAGTTGAGTAGAATGAGGATCGGTACTCATAAGTAAGGGGCATGAGATTTCAACTTATAACTTGTCAAGCATATCCTCTTAGTTGTGTCACTTTAACCTTAATCACCTAAAGATGCCTATGATAGGGGCAATGAGAGCTGAAAGCTAGTAAGTATCATAATTTTTGGGAGCTCTTTATGAGACTTGCAATCCCTGCTTCCCTATTTGAAGGGCCTTTCTTTTACTTTGTAGTCGAGTCAGTAAACCTACTCCCTTCTATCTCAACAAGTATTTTGAGTTGTTGTGTTTCATTCATTCATATGTTGATTTATTAAATCATGTTTCTTATGTTCCTTGTTTTGCACATTGCTCTTATCTTGATGTTTACTACTTTGAAAGCTATCATTGAAAAACCAGCTATTTGTGAACTCCAGCAAATTATCAACTATTCTTCGACCAAGAGCTAAGTTTACCATTACCAATTATGATTCACTTTATGTATATTTATTGTGTTTCCTTTACTTATTACAAGTTGAGTTATATTATAGTGAGTTGTCTTCTATTATGATCTATGTATTTGATGAATGTGATGCTTCTTGTCCGTATTCTTTTCTCGACTCTTCACTCCATAAACCTGAGGCCATGTTTATTGAGCTCAGTTTCGCTTGGGGACAAGCGAAGTCTAAGCTTGGGGGAGTTGATACGTCCATTTTGCATCACTATTCTATGTCTTAATTCACTATTATTCATTGATATTTCATATTAAGAGGTGATACTTATGTTATTTCATCTATTTTTGCATGGTTGATGACTTTTGGAGCATGGACCGCTGTAGTCAGGATTCTGATGGAAAATGTGCTGTTTGGAGGCAAAATTCGCGAAGATCAGAAAATCCAGGAAAATATATAGAATATCCTATTTTTCCAGAAGACTAAGGATGCCAGAAGACAGAGTGGAGATGGGCCACAGGGGGCCCACACCACCCCATGGCGCGGGTAGCCCTAGGCCGCACCAGGAGGTGGTGTGGCCACCCTGGCCCACTCCAGCCTCTTCCCTCTAGCGTATATCATCCTCCCGAAATCCTAAGACTCGGGGAGCGACCACAGAAATATTCCACCTCCTCTGCGGGGCGGAAAACACCGAGAGAGAAAGATCTCTCTGGCAGACAGATTTCTGCTGGGGGAATTCCTTCTCGGAGAGGGGAGATCGTCGCCATCAACACCACCATCAAGCTGTACTTCATCGGGATCATCATCATCATCATCATCACCATCAACACCCTCATCATCATCTCCATATTGTTGTAACAATTGCGTTGAATCTTGCATAGTTCATAGGGGAAACTTTCCCGGTGTTGATTTTGTAGTTGATGCTATTGAGTGAACCATTGAATTATTGTTTATGTTTAGATTGTTATACATCATTATTCCATCTCTGATCATGATCCATATGATGTCTTGTGAGTAGTTCGTTTTGTTCTTGATGACATGGGAGAAGTCTTGTTGTTAGTAGTGGAGTTGCGTTGAGAAAGATTCAATAGATTGTTATTTAAGTTGTGGTGTACTTATTCTAGTGGTGTCATGTGAACGTCAACTACATGACACTTCCCTATATGGACCTAGGGGAATGCATTGTGTATTTGTCTACTAATCGTAGGGGTTGCCGGAGTAATAGAAACCTGAACCCCCGTTAGGAAACCATTGCACAAGGGACGTAAGGGTCTTAGAGTTTAAAGCTGTGGTTAGGTTTCTACCTTAATTACTTTCTTGTACTTACGGATGTTTTCAAGGGGTATAATCACAAGTATGTATTAGTCTTGGATGGGGCGGTACATTAGCACAGGTTCATCCACACAACACTTAGCAAGCTAAAGAAGATTAATCAACTATATGAAGCGAAAGCACTTGACAGTCTTCCCATGTGTCCTTGAGAACGTTTGGTCATCTTAAGTAATACAACCGGCTTGTCCTTTTCTGCATAAAGGATTGGGCCACTTGCTGCATTTATTCCTACTGTCTTTTATTTACTCGTACTTTGTTTACTTGCTTTATCAAAACCCCCTAAAAATCCGTTTGCTAAGTATTTGCAGAGAATTCCTGATCCTTACCACTAGCCAGCACCTTCTGCTCCTCGTTGGGTTCGACACTCTTACTTATCGAACATACTGAGATACACCCCCTATACTTGTGGGTCATCAATGGCGATGATCTCCCCTCTCCGGGAAGGACTTCCCCTGGCAGAATTCTGTCTGACAGAGAGATCTTTCTCTCTCGGTGTTTTCCGCCCCGCAGAGGCAGCGGAATCTTTCTGTGGTCCCTCTCTAGTTATTAGGGTTCCTTGGAGATAATATACGCCAGAGGGAAGAGCTTGGAGTGGGCCAGGGTGGCCACACCACCTGCTGGTGCGGCCTAGGGATGCCCACGCCAGGGGGTGTTGTGGGCCCCCTGTGGCCCATCTCCACTTCCCTTTCTGGCAATCTTCGTCTTCTGGAAAAATAAAAATTTCCATGTATTTTCCCAGATTTTCTGATCTTCGTGAATTTTGCCTCCAAACATCACCTTTTCCATCAGAATCCTGACTGCAGCGGTCCATGCTCCAAAAGTCATCAACCATGCAAAAACAGATGAAATAACATAAGTATCATCTCTTAATATGAAATATATCAATGAATAACAGTAAATTATGATATAGAATAGTGATGCAAAATGGACGTATCACGCTTGCCGGAAGCTAATGCAGCAGGGGCAAGCTGGCAAGTTCCTCACAATACAGGGGGAGATAAATCTGTTGCGGCTTCGCCGCCGAAGCCTACTCGTACAAGACGGACTTTGGTGTGTTCTTTTTCCCCATGCCTAACTATTTTTTTGTTCTATAGCTTTTTTTTGAAAATTAAGGATCAATATTGACCTTGCCTTTTTTTGAAATTTCTACAGCTTGGAAGGAACCACGCTTCACCCACGAGGTTGTTTAAGTTGAATAGTATTTTGTCTCAAGAATAGAAAACTCTAATAGAAGAATGGGAATGGGGAGGGATGTTAAGGGTGAAGGCTAAAGACATGCCAGTGGACCTGAGTATGTGGTTTCTATCTTGCTTTGACCCCATACGGAATGAGCTTGCCATCCCAGGGAGGGGATCAATCCCAGTCAATGCAGATTCATACACAAGAGTGTTTGGGATCCTAAACGAAGGGCAGCCTGTCTGTTATGAGATGGAGACAAAAGCAATAGAGTTCTTCAACAAGGAATACAACATAGAGAATGGCTCAGCCCCAGAGTGGGCTTACTGGTGCAAAATGATACAAAACATGGGCGGGACAGTAGATATGAAGTTCCTTCGTGCATATTTTGCTGGTGTAATAAGCTTCTTTGTATGCCCGTCAACCGCTTCTAGCATCAGTCCCAGGTGCTACAGGTGTCTTGTTGATCTCAACCTATTTCGGAGGACCAATTTTGCCAAGTTTGCTGTTGATCAAATTTCCACACAAGTAAAGAAAATGGGAGCAAAGAAAAAGTCTGTTTGTTGCTGCCTCCATCACGTCATGGCAAGTTGCTCAATCTTTTTATTCTTTTTTTCCTGGCACAAACCAATTTTTGTAATAGATATAGTCATTTAACTGTATGTCCTTCTTTTCATATTGCTCCAACACAGATCCTTTATCTCGATTCTCTGGAGGTCGACGAGGAGGTGCAACCTGAAGCAAACTGTCCAATCCGGGTTGAAGCATGGAATGATAGACTTATACAAGCTGTCGCGCGCAAGGACTCTAAAGGCAATGGAGAGTTTGGGAAACTTAGAGTAAGCACCTTTTTTCTCTTCATTTTTGCGCTCGGTTTCATTTTTTTACCAAAACTTAACCATACACTGTCTAACAAGTTTTTCATTTGTGTTTCGTGACATGAAAATATAGCTGAAAGAAGGTGTCGGCGCAAACATAACTGATGGACTCTTTGTGGGGATGACAAGGACTGAAGATTTTGTATCGTCAAAGTTGCCGCGGAGCTTTCCATATGAGGTATTAAGTTGCTAGAATGTCTAAGTTGAGTTCAGCAATGTACTCAGTTGGTTTTAATGCTCCATTAAAGTTGATTTTAGTGCTAAGTTGGCAAGTTGCATTTTTGTCATGTGCTAAGTTGTGTTTTACTAGATTACCTAGTTTCTTTTTTGGGGTAAAGCTAAGTGGGTGTGTTGGTTTCCACTATGTTGATGTGGGGGTTGTTGTAGGTTTAAGATCACATAGTTGCTTTTCGGGGTAGGCTTAAGATCACCTAGTCGCTTTTTCGGGTGTAGGTAAGTTGTAGTTTGTGAGGCACTAAGTTGTGGTTAGTAGATTACCTTGTTGCTTTATCCATATGAGGTATTAAGTATGAAAAGTTGCCTAGAATGGCTAAGTTGAGTTCATTAATGTACTCAGTTGGTTTAAATCCTCCACAAAGTTGATTTTTCAGTTATATACTTAGTTTACTCAGTTATTATACAAAGTTGAAACTGATTTCTTTTGTTCATGATGCTTAAATTGAATCAAAATCATACTTAGTTGTTTCCTGAGTTTTTTTGTGAATGCTTTATTTTCATTTTTTTAGTTGCTCATTGCGCCATGATTAAGTTGGTTCCAAATACTACTTTAGTTGGATCCTTATGTTTGGTTCCCGATGCAGCATCATCATGTTTTGCTTTTTTACACAATCAAAAAACATGCTCATTTTTTGTTCTTGATATTGTTCTGCCCTATACTTAGTGTTTTTTCTGATGTTGTTCCTAATGTTTTTCCTGATTAAGTTGCGACATGATCACTTATTTTTTTATTTATCTTTTTTTGGCAGCACAAAAGGAAGATTGTTGTTATGCTTGGGGAGTTATGCACTGACATATCAAACAGCTTGGTACTTTTGTGGAAGCTACTGGAACCATGGAAAGTGCAGCTCCCCTTAGCTCAAGCCATGCTAAGGGGAGAAGGAAGAGACAAAAGATTGTCTCAACCAACGACGACGATGGGGATGATGAAGATGATGAGTCACAAGACAATAATAAGGAAGATGATGAATCTGGAGACAACAGTCATGGGGAAGACGACAACACTAAGGGAAATTATGATGATGAGGATAGAAATGATGGTAATGGATTAGAGAGAGAATATGAACACGGGGTGAACACGGTGGTGACTTGGACAAGACACCCAGAAGATCTGCTAGGCTAACACCAAAAAGACCACACAACGGGCCTGCTAGCAACCTGAGGAAGAGGAACATAGATCCTGAAATCCATGTGGCTGCCGATGCCAGCAACAATGCTCATCTATCGGGGCAATGGTTATTTCAAGAAACAAGGAGGAAGGCAGATGAAGAGAACGCAACACCATCTCCTGCAAGCTTGCCCCGGATACAAACAACTCAAGATGGTGGAGACGAAGAAACACACAAACTGACAGAAGAGTGCCTCAAACTGCAAAACTTGGATTTAAGAGATGTGTAGCATCAAGGGAAGAGGAGACACAAAATTGGTGCGCAACGTGGCCGTCCAGACCAGCCATGCTCGCCAATTATCACAGTCACAAGTAGACCACCAATAGGAAAGCAACTGCCAGACCCAGCGGACAGAGCGCCAAATGAACCTGGAGTCAATGAAAACAACTCAAGAACATCAATGCTATCTCCTGAAGTTGGCAAAACATGGGTAAAGGCAACTGCAACTACACAACTGGCATGTGCAGGTGCTCAAAATGCAGGAGCAAGCTACAACAGCAACAACAATCAAAGCAAGCGGGAGGCCACTCGTGAAACATGTCCACCACCTGAAGCACAGTCACACAAACTAGAAGGCAGGAAATCATGGCAGGATAGATTGGATCAAGCTTGTGATCCACCTAGTTTTGATCTTGGTTTCAGCAGTCCAGAGAAGGACAAAAACCAGTGTCTCAATAGTCCTTCAAACCTCACACAATCTGCACTACACCCTGTAAATTTGGAGAATGAAAGGTTCAGTTATGTTGATGATTGGGATGACCAGACATGGAGAGAAGCTGTATCGGCTATAGAAAAAGTAGAAAGGGAGAAAGATATCCACGAAACAAGCCATGTAGGTAGCGAACAACCTGATACTGGCCCAAACATAGCAGCAAAGGCAGGGAGCAAGGAAATATCAAACTCTGATGCAGCTAGCAGCACTTCAAAAACAGAGTGTCTGCAAGTTCAGGGAACCAATCCCGTGGGTAGTAAGCATGCTGATACTGGGTTGAATACACCAGTAAAGGCAGGAAGGGGGGCCACAGTGAACTCTGATGCATATGGCAGTACTACAGCTGCAGAGCGTCCACAATTCCAGGAAAGAAGGATTGTCAGGCAGGGACCTTGCATGAAATCACCCTACTTCTCATATGTTGACAAAAGGGTTCACACATGCTCAGCTGATGTGAAAGAGATATATAACACGGTTACATCACATGGTAAAAGAGCTGGGAGGGGCAAGACACTGACAAGACACTAACAAGACACCACTCAATGTTGCAAGGAGGGTGGGTGTCAAATACTGTAATGGAACTTGGAATCGAATCCATAATGCTACGAAAACTCAAGAAGATCAAGAAGCTTGTCATGCCTCTAAGGGTTTCGGTAAAATGACCTCCACAATCCTTTTTCTTTCTTGTTTCTATTTTTTGCTTTTTGTTCATAATGCAAATAAGTTTGTAGAATCTAGTTAGTTGAGTTGTTTTGGTGAAGTTGCTTAAGATGTTTTACATAATGCAATAAGCTATTGTTAAATTCTAACCAATAAGTTGTTTCGTCCAACAAGCTCAAGTTGTGCAATATATATGGCTAAGTTGATTTGTTAGATCATGCTTTTTTAGTTGATCATTTTATCCTCTACAATAGTTTTTGATGTTGCAGCATGCTTAAATTGGTTACTGATTTTCCTTTTTTTTAACTTAGTTGCTTTGTTCAACAGGCTTAAGTCATGCACTATATATAGGTAAGTTTTATTTCCAGATCATGCTTTTTCTAGATTAATAGTTTCATCCGACAGGGGTAGTTTGGATGTCGCAGATTGCTTAAGTTGGTTACTGATTTGAACTGAGTTGTTCTATTCAACAAGCTTAGGCTGTCTTTTTATCATCGTGCCTAGTTAACAAATGCTTTACCATCATCATGATTTTAATTGACTATTGAATTTATTTTAAGTTGCTTCTATCAGCATACATAAGTTGTTAACTTGCACTCCAGAATCAATTAAGTTGGTTTTGCAACTTGTGTTAAATTGTACATAGAATGTAGTTAAGTTGGTTTTTAACTTCTCATTTTTGCATGCTTTTTTTAAAGTTTGAGTTATACATATTCTTCATAAGTTGTATCCTAAAATTCTAGTAACTTGGTTCAGTTAACTTGCTTAAGTTGTTTACATATTTAAAACAAGTTGGTTTCCAGGAATTATATCTACGAACATGTTTAAAATTCATAAGTTGTATTCTAAAGTATATTTTTTTTGGTTCGGTCAGGTTGATTAAGTTGTCTGCAAAAAGCAAAGAAGTTGGTTATCCCAAATGCTAACCCACCATAATCATATGCTCAACTTGTTTTAAGTTGTACCTAGAATATAGTCTTTTTGATGGTTTTAACTTCTCATCATTTGTCTTGTGTTTTTACCCTAGTTTTCCTGATCTCCATCCTTTTTTTGTTTAGTGAGGTGTATAGTTTTATTTTTTGCACTTAATGTACTGTTTTTTGCCCCCCTAATGCACATTAATATCGTTTTTTGAGCGGTCCCTTTTGAAAGATCTTGATTGCAACAAAATAGAGCTTAAAAAATATTTTGGAAAGGCTACTGCCCATCTTGACAGGAAAGACAGTGTAAGTACTTTTTGTCCACACCATTTTTTTTTCCGAAAAGGCTATCGCCCATTCTAAGGATTGGAAACCATTTTTTTCAAATGAAACAACACAGGTTATGTTGCCTGTACTTGAAAATATGGCACCGGACGCAGTAGCCCCTGTCAATCACTACTAACTTTTCGTCATTAACATAAGGGACAACAGATTTGAGGTTCTTGATTCCATAAGGTCATTCAAAGACAAAAAAAATCAAGCGAAAGTTGAGAAAATAGTTGCTCCCATCAAGACTTTATGGGAAGAGAACTATCCAAGTTCAACTATACAGATCACGACATTCAGAGTTGAAGATATCAACCCTCCAAAGCAGGCAACAAAGTGAGTACAGTAAACTTTTAACCTGCTTCAACTAAATATCTTTTTTTCCTCTGTTGTGTATAAAAAGTTATCTACTCCTATGTTTGGCTACTTTTTCTTTAAGTTGTTTTAGTCAATATGCAAAAGTTGTCGGACAAAATGTATATAAGTTGTGTTTCAAGACAATCTTAAGTTGTTTTTTCCAAAGCATATGGTGCAGCTTTAAAAACAATGAGCATGGTGAGAATTTGGGGAAACCAACTTTTTCTACTTTTTGCAGACAACTTAATCAAACTAACCAAACGAAATTAATGTACTTTTTTAGAATACAACTTGTCAATTTTAATTGATTCTGGAGTGCAAGTTGTTTCCAGTTCTGCAAATTTAACTTTTTACTAACTTGTGTTTCTTTTTCTTTTGTTTTTGTTCAAAAATGCAGCAGTGAATGCGGAATTAGCACTTTATTCAATGCAGAGCACTGGAATGGAAGGAGTCTCCCCAAATATGAATCTACAAATCTTGCAAACATTAGGAAAATTTAGACTCATACATGGGTATCATCTACCAAGAACACCACCAACTAGAAAGGAATCCTCAAACTGAAATAAGGTATACACTAAAAAACAATCCATATTACATATTGGCATTTTTCAGACTCATACATGGATATCATCTACCAGCTACTTATGGACCAACCTATAAGCACACGTCGCGGCGTTATGGCCAGGCTGATTGCACACGGCACATAGACTGATTTTTTTGCTTGCAACTCAATACGAGATGGTATTCGCTCTTTCTTCCGACCTTTAGTATTAGACCTGGGAGGGTTTAGAACTACAAATTCTTATTCTCTTGGCACAACCACACCACCTGATGCCTGCATAGAGGGTACCCCAGTCCGGGGTGCCAATTCTTTGCCACGTACTTGTTGGTGAGGCACAGTGGGGGCAGACGGAATTGCAGTCGATGTAGGAGGGGAAACCGGTGTTTTGCATGTCTGCACACTTGACGATGGATACTGTTGTGGCAAATGCACAATACCTGAGGGGGTACCCGAATGAGGACCATTGGCTGATACGATAGGCGACGCCAAAGGCACATTCTCTCTAGTAGATGGCTGTGGCGGGTGCACAAGCACTAATTGTTTGAACCGTTTTTTGCTGGCACAATCAGCATGCTGACTGGTAGAACCTTTTTTTTGGGGTTTTTTTGCTGGCTGGGGACCTGCTGGCTGGGGACTTGCTATTGGTGCAAGGCGCACATTAGGAGCCGTAGAAGTTGCACGTTGCACATTAGGAGTTGGTGGTTGTTGCTGCACATTGGGATTTGCTATCTGTTGCGACACATTAGAGTTGACGTTTGTGTTTGTTGTTTTCTTCTTCCGAACTTTGTTCAGTTGCGCAAACTTTGTTTTCATCTCCCTAATGTGTCTACAGGCAACTTCAGTTTGATCTGATTCACTAAGGACTTTAGCCATTTGCACAAATGATCTAGACAAGTTTGCAAAGCGCAGTTTCTGCCGTGACACTTCAGGCATCACATCATCTTGTACTGGATCTGTAGGAAATGGTGCATCCTCAATTGCTTGTTGGGTCCACCTTTTCAATATGAAACACTCTGGTATTGCATCAATACCTATATGTGTAAACACCTTTAACACATGGCAGCAAAGAATGCCATCGTGTTGGATCTTGCAACAATCACAGTTGAAGTGTCCACAATTAGAATTTACCATGTAGTTCCTAGACCCATAAGGATAGCACCCAACATTGTTAGGAACCAACAAGCACATTGTAGCGGCCAATAAGTTCAAATTCTAGCATGAACCGTAGGTAAATGTCCTGAGTATAAACAGCCAACGCATGTTTCTCTATTGGAAACGGGGACCATGGCTTCACCTCAAGCTCATCTGTCCGATTATCATTATTTCCTTCCTTGCCCAAAATATTTCCTTGTATTTTCTCATACTGTCTAACAAAGTGCTTGATTGAATTCTGGGGGTTTATGTAGCGCTTTAGAACTACATTAAACCCTTCACTCCTTTGAGTTGACTACAAAAAAGGGAAGAGGCACTACCTGAAGTAGCATGGAACCCAAGTATGAGCATTCTTTTTTAACCAAGCAAAAGTTTCATTCTCAGACAATCCCCACTTCATGACCAGTTCAGTCCAACTTGCTTCAAACTCTTCAATGGTCATACTTTCATCAATGCATTCATTAAACTCATCAGCTAGACTAGGATGACGCCCAAGGAATGAACCTAGCTTCTCATTAGCTTTTTTCATGATGTGCCAACGATAGTTTCTATGTCAACTGTTAGGGAAGATGGCTGAAATGGCTCTCCCCATAGCCCAGCCCTGATCCATGATAATGTTGGATGGCTGCACGCCATGCATCGCTTCACGGAATTCTCTGAATAGCCACTTAAAACTTTCTTCCTTCTCATCTCTAAGGAAACCACAACCTAACATAAATGACTGCCCGTGCCTGTGTATACCAATAAACAGAGCAAAGGGCATGTTGAAGTGATTTGTATAGAATGTTGTGTCAAATGACACACACTCATGGTATGCTTCTATATAAGCTTTCCTTGCAACACTGTCAACTCAGAATATATTTTCCACTCTGTTCTCCGAATCAAATGAGAATTTGTAAAAGAAATTTGGGTCCTTCTGCTTCAACTCCTTGAAGTATTCAACTGTTTCACCAATGTCAAGCTCCCTGTTTTCACTCCTGAATTCAGAGCGCATGTTCGATATTGTCTTGGGCCCATATGTGACAAATGCATCTTCACCATAAAATTCAGACATGACCTCCATCATGCGTCCTATTTTCATATGCAAAACAAACACAAGAGAATGTTAGTAAATTTAAACAGATTTCTTGTTATTTGTTTTTGAGAACGTAAGCAACATTGTGCGAGAGTTAGCTTTTTTCTTCTTAAACAAACCTGTTCCTAAGTTGCAATTATGTAGGAATCCCAGGAATTCCTTTTAATCACTTGGGATACCCCTGTGCGATCTCAAGTACTTTGTGAGAGATGGCTTCACAATCATGGGATGATTATGCTCAGCAACAAAATATGTCACCTCCCACTTGTTATCAATCAACTTGACAAACATCCTAGCTGGGCATTTTGTTTTTGTTATCAGTTCTCTCTTTCGCTTAACTCCAAGCTTGCTACTACTTTTTGATCTTGATGGTCCACCTTCTCCATCTTCATCACCATCACCATCAAGTTGAACAGGCTGACATCTTCAACCACAATCATCCTCTCTCTTTGCTCTTCTTCTTCCATTTTAGGCATGCGATACTTGTTGCACACAAATTGCTGTTTCTCAAGTGTATTTGTGTTCTTATCCCTCTTCGAAGTATTAGACTTGATTGAGAAACCAAGCTTCAGAGCATAAGCATTGTAATGCGCTCTTGCCATCAAAACTGTGTCAAACCTCATCCCAATGAAGGGTTCTTGCGGGCTCGATGCAACTTCCTCGTTCATGCCAACAACACCTTCATCCAAGTCAGGAAAAGTGGTAGAGTCTATATGCAGAGCAGCCTAGTCCATGTTATGGTTGCCAGCAGCAGGCGGCGGGCCATTGTGACATGGGCCTCTGCCACTGTGTTCAAAAGAACCACCACCCGCCACACCTTGCTCATGCACCACTTCGTCTCGAGATTCACCAACAACGTCTGCTTCGGGAGGCTAAGTGCAAAACTGCGGCTCCACGACATTGGTATTGTCATCTTCTACAGGGGCATTTAGATCCAAACCAGACATCCTGTAAAAACGATAAATAGGAGTCACTGTTTGATTTCATCTAAAACCAAATTATTGAGTTTTTTATCATGCTGATAATGAAATACATCCATACTGATATGATTTCACACTTTTTTTGTAGACTTTTCTTTCCACTGCAAAACAAGGAAAACTGTGCAGAAAACAAGGAATCATCAGGTCGAGGGGGGAAGTGTAACATGAAGATACAAAGTTGTCCTTTTTTCTCTGTGTTTTTTTGGATACTATGCCCAGGTCCCTTTTCTGTCTACTGAACCCCGCAGCGTATCACACCAAGTTGGTTTCAACAAATTGCTAAGTTGGTTCCAGAAAATGCCTACGTTGGTTCCAGTATAAATGCTAAGTTGGTTTCCAGAAAGTTTGCCCTACTTTTCTGTTCTAAGGTACTACATGGGAGGTTCTGTTACTACTCTATGGTACCTATGTTTGTGTGTACTAAAATCAAAATCTGTGTGTACCACAACATGCTGGAGGTAAGTTCCCTACCATTTGATCTGTCCCCTACCCACTACTGAGTTTTCTGAATCGATCCAGATGCTAGAGGTAAGTTCAGAGGTAGGGGGAGAGATTTTATTACCTGCTTTTTTGTGGGGGAGGTCCTCCAGAAGAAGGTCTGTGTAGGTCAGCATGGGAAGTGAACAAGAGAGATCTGGGAGATCTGGGGTGTGGGGGAGGTCCGCATACTTTCACCCATGGAGGTCTGGAGAAAGACGAAGGGGAGAAGGGGGTGGGGGAGACGCTTTTGGAGAAGAAGATCTGGGAGGGGGCGACGCTGGTGGGGGGGAAGACGCGATGGGAGCGGGGCGACGCTGGGGGTACGGGGGAAGACAAGCTTCTCCCGATCGGGGAGGGGGGGGGGGGGGGTTCCGGAAACGAAAAGTGAGCTGCTCCCGATCGAGGGTTTCCCCGGAAAACTGAGCGAGGGCTGGTTTCGACTAGTCAGCCCCCGGAGGCTCGCTAGCCACGTCCATTCTTTTCTGGGGCTGGAAAAAACCTGGTCTACAATGTTGGACTACCCTGCATTTCTACTATTATTACGTGGCTATGACTAAATTTATTCTGTTTTGCTAATGTCCAACTCCAAGTAGTCTATTTCTTCTTAATTTCTTATGCCTCGATATTGTGTATGGCTTTGCTGAATCCATCATTCTCGGTGCTAATTAACTTAGTTAGGTTTATCCCGGTCAATCGTAAAACGATATTCGCTTTGTATTATGTTTTGTGGAACTTATTTTGGCTGGATTCATCCATCTATTATCTCTCTCAAAAAGATATATGTCCTCATCAGCGACATATGCTCAAGTTCCTCGTAATTTTAATAGACTAAATATTTTCTATCCAAAATGATTTGCTACTTATCTGTAAAACAAATATCAAGAAATTTTAGGCTTGCGGCTGCAAAACTATGCTCAAGTTCCTTGTAATTTTAATAGACTAAATATTTTCTATCCAAAATGATTTGCTACTTATCGGTAAAAAAAAATATCAAGACGTTTTAGACTTGTGGCTGCAAAACAAGATTATACTACTTTCTCGGGTATTTGTCTAGCTATATTTGAATGTATCTATACATTAAAGGTAGCTAGATATATGTGAATCTTGACAAATCTTATCCATCTATTTAAAGAGGGGGGAGTAAAACATTCTAGTGCTCAATAAATCACGGCGCATAGATAAGTATATCTAGGTGAGAACATTATTTCTCGGCACTGAATACTCGTTAGTACCACATCAACAACCTACTAAGCGGAAAGCTAAGATCAAGTACAATAGATCTTACGAGAATCGAAAAGAGGCTGCAACACGAGAATAAAAAAAGTATTATCGGCATGCAGCCTATTGTGGGCTCTATGGCCGTGTCTCTCCACGTTTGGGTCTTGGCATGCAACCACATGCACATGCAAACATTAAATACTTAAATATTTGATAGAGCTGACGAAATAACAACTTGTTGTATGCCTCGATTGTTTAAAAATCCATAGGTGACATGGCCTGGCCATATATGAGAAGCCGGCTGTGTTATTGTGTTTGCTCTAAGATGCATTTTCAGGAGAATGAAAGTACTAAAACACAACGTATATAGAACACAGTTTTGCCCACTGGACATCGTTGTTAAGCCGTCGGGTCTGGAAGAGAACTATGGCAGACGAGTTGATCCCCTTTGGATGTGTATCTAGTGCCCCATAGTGGTGTTTGATAGTTAATGAAAAACGATTAAAAGCATGTTTGTGCTGAGCGTATAAAGGCGGTATACTCTCGTGAAATTGGATTAACTTACACGTATCAACTACAAAGAATGAAGTGAGGAAAGCATCACGTGAATGTAGAAGACAAGAAACAGTTGTTCTAATAGTTTTGGTGGTTTGATGAACCACATTGAGTATAAGACATGTAAGATACCTTAGGTCAATGGTGAAACTTGTTAAACCAGAATCATATTATACAACAAAACATTTGAAAATCTTAGAGGAGACAGATTACGGGATGACCGGTATAATCATACTGAACATCAATACTACCGGTTGCATTTGTTGCGGATTGTTATGTCGAGACTAATAGAGCTTCAAAGCAGTACGGCTGGTGTTAAGCATGGTCCAATAGAGATTGGCCACTATTGTTCGAAAGAGTTAGCATACCTTGTCCTTCAAAGTTGACCTAGGTGTCATACTTCAGGATTGGTGTAGCCTATCCATGAACCAGTGCTTCTAACAATTGCTTATGTTATCCGGCGAAGGATTGATTTCTCGATCACACGGAAATCTCAGTCCCAAAGATCGGAAAAGAGTTTATTTATTCGGTAGGAACTCGGTCCAATAGGTAATGGTTCTATGACGACAAACACACAGAAGAACATAGATTTACTAGGTTCGAACCCCCCGATGATGGGTAAAAGTCCTACTCCTGCCTTCTCCTATCAAGGACTACAATATGAGGGGGGAAAGAGAGCTCAGAGGGATTTATAACATGATCCTGGCAAGGTTATGGTGGACGAGGTAAGGCGCGAGAATCCTAGATCGGTTTAGTACATGGCGTTTACGTAGTCTCCATGACTTATCCCCTTATGGAGTCTTTATATAGGGGTTGGAGGAGGCTTCTTGTCTTGTACTCCAAGTCTTCTAGTTTTCCTTCCTTGTAAAGTCTTCATCACCTAGGAGTCTAGGTTTCGCACACCAGGCAGGTCGGTGCATCCCTGTAGAGGTCTCCTAGGTCTTAATCTCCGCATGGGAAGTATGGGGGTAGCCACCGTATACTATTGTTATACGGGTTGGCCCCATATATCATTGACAAGCCCCTGATAAGTATCCATAATGAGATGTCCGGCCTTCTGTGAGTTGTCGATGAAGTCGAAGCTCCGAGTGGACCTTGAAAATTCTCATGTGATACCTCCTTTGACCTTCTCGACTGAGAGGTCGCGCCTTAAGAAAATCCGCAATATGTGACGTGAATCATGGGTCAACTTTAAGAAATCCTTGGCCACGTTATTGTTTGACGGGACCTGATGGTAATGACACCTAGAACAGTAGCCACTATATGGTGTGAAGTTCCTGATAAATCCTCCATGAGTGTAAGAAACCCAATTATAATAAATCACGTGTGAACTGCAGAGAGCTTAATTTATTGATATCCGGTGCAGAGAGATATAGAGAGATCTACTTTAAGTAATCCGTGCGAGCTATAATGAGCTCGACTTTAACAAATCCGTACGAGCTATAGGGAGCTCGGCTTTGATAAATGGCTCCAGTCAATATGGGTGGCGCATTCCTCCAACATGAGCCCCCCGAGTGTTGGGCCGTCCATTGATGAGAACAAAGAAGGCCCACATTGATTAAGATAACCAATTTCATGGAATTCCGCGTGGCTTGGACAAGGCTTTAGTGTTTAGGTTGGCTGGAGAAATCCAGCCATTAAGACCTAATGAAACTTTCGTAGACCTGAAAAGAATTTAATTTCACATCTTTCCACTAGTGTGATTTCCAGAATAATGTACAAGTCATCACCAAGGGCGTGCACAACACATAAGTTTATATTTTCCTACAACCGAGATTTTGAGAGGGTGGGAGAAATACATGCGATCTATAGGGAGCTTGATTTAGAGAAATACGTGTGAGATGTAAGAGAGCTCGGCTTAGATAAATCCGTGTGAGCTATAGGGACCTCGGCTTATAGAAATCCGTGCGAGCTGCAAGAGAATTCGTATTAGAGAAATCTGTGCGAGCTATAGGAAGATCGGCTTCGAGAAATCCGTACGAGCTGTAAGAGAGCTCGGCTTAGAGAAAACTGTGCGATCTATAAGAGAGATCGACTTAGAGAAATCCGTACGAGCTGTAAGAGAGACCAACTTTAATAAATCACCCTAGTGCCGGGGTAGTGGGTGAGAACCCTCTCATGGAGCTTATGAAATTGTCAGCGAGATGCGTGTCGGTTTTGGCTAGCCCGAAGTACTCTTGCTCGTTAGGAAGTCTTCCGCCCGTATCCCGCTGCCAACGTTTCCCAGGAGATATGGGAGTTCTGGTTGTAGACCTCCCTTAGCATGTGCCCATGTAGTGAATACTTCGGCGACGCTAGGCCTGTTCCGGAGGTTTTCTAGGCCTTTGATTTTCCCGAAGACTCACCCAGTTACCATTAGCGACGACTGGTGCCTGTTCCGGAGGTTTTCTAGGCCTTCGATTTTCCCGAAGGGTGGTGTCGCGTAACAATAACCGAAACCGTCATTACCCTGGTATGAGATCCATCTGTCTCCTCCGAGAATATAATCATGTACGATCATACGAGCGGTGTTGGTGGTTAACCCGTAGGGGTGCCCGATCTTTCCCGAATCTCGGGGAATTGAGGTGGAATCATGAGGGGGTGAGATGGGAGGGAGATCCAATCGAACACACACACGAAGAACATGGTGATACACATGCACACACGATACACAAAACAAGCCTATGGCTCATGTTGGTGGCTACCGATCCAACACAATACCTATGATCAGTGTCGTCAAGAAACTCTAACCGGTGAACATGAGGATCTTGGTGATATCTTGACAACTTTGCTAGAGAGCACTCCAAGCGAAGGCCTTGTACAACTATGGATGCTCAATGCATAATCCAAAGAAGTGGGTGTTGGGTCCGCAGCATAGAAAACAAAAAATTTCCTACGGTGTGAACTACACGCTAAAATCTATCTACTAGGTACAAAGCAACGGGTGGACATACATCCAACGAGAACTTACCCTCGAAGACAATGAGTTTTGTTAACGAGTAGGAACTCGTGGTTGATGTAGTCGTACACTTGCCGATCTCAAGATCGTGAGGAAGTCCGAGCGCCGCAACTCAGCAGCGCATCCGTACTCGCACACACGTTCAAGCCACCGGACAACCTCCACCTCCTCGCTCCAGCGATCCAGCGGAAGCAGCAACTCCTTCCAGACGAAATGCCACATGGAACATGTATCTCGCTAATCCGAGACCATGGGGGAATAATTCTAGAGGGGAGAGAGATCCTTCACAAGGAGGTGTGAGGATGAAGGAGGGAATGGGTGGCCTTTTATAGGAGGAGGGGGGTGCCCCCTCTCTCCATGGCCGGCGCATGGGGGGTGACCCCTCACCTCCCCCATTCATGTGGTGGTAACCCCCCCACATTAAAATGCCTCTTCACATTCCCTTTTAAAGTCTCCACTTTAAATGCATTAAAATTCTCCAAGTTTAATGCTCTCTCATTTAATAAAACTCTTTTTATTAAATTTATTCAGAATTTTGTTAATTACTTTAATTAACAAACATTCACATATAGCCCCTTGCTAAATTTCAATATCACATGCAGAACCACTTTCTGCAATTTCACCCGAAACAATTTGCGGTTTCTATTGAAACAATTCCTGCGCTTTGCAATTCTTTCGTCTGAAACATATGTGCTCCAAAATGGTGTCCGGTAACTCTTAAGTGTGCCACCCTACGGATCGCGAATAATGCAGACATGATCGAGACCCTTCTCCGATCAATAATCAGCAGCGGAACCTGGTGATCCGTACTGACTCCTACACATTCAACGATGACTTCTGTGATCGTGAGAACCTTTAACGCTTGTAACTAAATCCCTTTCTCTCGATATATTACATGTCCGAGATTCGATCATCGGTATCTCCATACCTAGTTTGATCTCGTTACTGACATGCACTCTTTTCTCGTTCCTGTGATATAACATTCTAGTGATCACATCACTTTCTTGCAAGCTACTCAATGTGATATCACCGAGAGGGCGCAGGGTATATCTATCCGTCACCGGGATTGAAAAATTCCACTCTTGATCCATGAGCCTCAACATAACACCTTCGTAGTACTGAACCCATCTTTATAGTCACCCTGTTACGGTGTGATGTTTGATGTTATCAAGATACTCTTTCGGTGTTAGCGATTAACATGATCTCATGGTCTAAGGATAAAGATTACTTCGTATGATGTTATAGCAATATAAACATAATGACTTGATTGTAATGCTATACTTCGGATGAATGTTCATCACATCATTCCACCAATGGTGTGACCTTGTTATTAACAACATCCAATGTCCATGATCAGGAAACCTTGATCATCTTGTTAATCAACAAGCTAGTCTATAAGAGAGGCATAACTAGGAACCCTTTTTGTTTATAAAAAACACACACGTATTGATGTTTCCGATCAATACAATCTAGCATGTAAAATAAACATCTATCATATATAAGGAATACATAATAAAAACTTTATTATTGCCTCTCAGGGCATATTTCCTTTAGTGGGGGATAATAGGTAATCCTTATCAAGGAATATGAGAAAAAACCTAGATAGATTTCACAAAGGGTTTTTTCTTCTAGTTCTATTAACAAATCTCGGGTTTACATTGGAGGGGTGGGGATATATATAGGCCAACCACATAAACATGGATAGTTTAGGCATTAAAAAGGAAGCTTGGGTCGAATTAGGGAGTTACATGGGCTGAGGCCCAACAGGCTTTACTGCACTGGTTCAGTTGGGCTAGAAACTCCGGGCTTGAGGTCCAGAGACTCCGGTGTGCGGAGACTCCAGGGTAGTCTCCTGGGTAGGCTCCGGGTTCCTCGCTATAGCTTCGCGAAGTGGGGACAGAGTCCTGGACGGAGTCTTCATGTTGTCTGGGCTTGTCTCCGAGGGTGTACTGTCAGCTCCAGGAGCTAGTCCGGAGTCCTGGTCATAGTCCTTGGGGAGTTTAACCAGAGACTCCGGTGTCCCGGGATTGAGGGCCAGAGACTCATGTCTATCAGCACCAGTTACAACTCGTCCAACTCCGGATTCTTCTCCATAGTGGCTTGTCGATGAGTCGAGGCTTCATACCTGAGTATGCACAACATAGAGGCATGAAGTAGCAAGATATTCAAGGAAGTATCAAAGTCACATGATGAGAGGAGCGATTTAACCTTATCTTCGAGGAGCTTGGCTCGGGCACGAGTCATGGGTTCACTTGGGGGACTTGGCGGTGTAGATGTACACTATAAGAAATGTCTCTATCCACAACGGTTTGGCCCGTCGAGCATCATAGAAGGTGCCTCTTCCGCGACGAATTTCTTTGCTTGACCGTGGCTGATGGAAAACTTTTTTCCATTTTCATGGCTCTCTACTATGACGAAACCGCTAAAAACATGGACGAAACTCAATAGACACGTGGCAGAAGTAAGATTTTCGGTTCCTCGCGTGATGTTGACGTAGAGAAATATTTTGAGGCGTGTGGGTCCCAGATGTCAGTGTCTCTAGATGCCCATACTTTTCGGCCGCGCCTCCCTAATTTAAGATAACGTTACTTGATGCATCCGTGTATGATGGAATTTTTCCCTTTGCTCACGCTACCCTATTCTGAAATTGATAGAGTTGCTCGATGCATCTGTCGTTTATTCAGGCTGATGGGTCCCACATGTCAGACTCTTATTAGAAGAAACGTGTGTATGATGGAATTTGTTCCTTGCTCGCGCCTCTCGGATTTGAACTCAATAATGTTGCTCGATGCATCAGCCGTTTGTTCAGGCTGGTGGGTCCCCCATGTCAGCCACACATTAAAAGAAAAGTGTGTGTTGGACATTTTTTCGGTCATTTCCGCCGTTTTGATCTTGGTAACATTGTTCAATGCGGCAGCCATGTATGGTCTTGCTGTTGGGGTCCTAATGCCAGCCTCTTTGGACAAGAAATGTGTCTATCTTGGTCTTCTTTTCTCTGTTCGCGGCCGATGTTGTGCCCTTGCCAATGTTGCTCGGTGCAGTAGCCATGAATGTTTTGACTAATGGGTCCCTGATATCAGCCTCCCTATATAGGAAACATGTCTATGTTGGACTTTTTATTTCGATCGCGTCCGTTACTTTGACCTTCTTAACATATCTCGATGCAGCCGTGTATGTTCTGGCTGGTAGGTCCCTAGTGCTAGCCTCTCTATAGAACTACTTTTTTTCTTTCAAACCCACCCATTAAACTCGAGAGATGCTGCAGTGGGTCTACAACCATAAAGCAATATTGGTAAAGGAAAAAATGTGAACCCAGGATAAATATATGTACGCACAAAGGATTCGAACTCAAGACTTTCAATAGATGTAAACTGAGTGTGTTTCCACTATGCCAAATATATTTCTTGAAAAGTTATCATTAAACATTTATTATTACCTATAATTTATGTATTAATCTTCTTAAAAAAGTTTTTATGTGTCCATGTTTATCTCTTCTAAAATAAAAGGGCAGCACTCATGGCATCTCAATTTATAAAATGCAACATAATGGAGTACTTTCTTAAAACCATGGGTTGGTGGAGTTTTTTTAAGACGTGGGGAAATTCCTAAAAGGCCAAATTGAAAAGATTTTGACTATTCTACATGGGTTATGCTCCATGGGCTACTTTCTCAAATTGCACTAGGGTGTTCTTAGTAGTCCCCTGACCGTGGAAATGCCGATTTAGAAAATTTTAGGCTAAAGAGGGACCAAATGGGATAGCTTTCATCTACTCGTTAGTAAAAAATGCATTGTGTTGTGGATCAGACAGATTTGACAAAACAATACCTCACCAAGGGAGGATAAAGAACAGATACTCCCTCTGTCCACAAATAAGTGAGTTGGATTTATCGAAATTCGAATATATCTAGACACATTTTAGTGTATAGATACATATGAATCTACACAATACAAAATTCAATTATTTCTAGACAGAGGGAGTAGTTCTTTAGATAGATATTCATGTATAAAAATTGTTCAGAGAGAATCAGTTGTTTCAGCTCTAAAAACCTTGGTGCTTGGTCAGTTTATCATATAGGGAACCATCATATAGATACATATATACCATACCAGTACGTACTAGTCATAGCTCTAATCCATCAAGAGTTTATCACAGTTTTACCATCCGTATATGATCAGTGGAGATAAGACAACCACATCATTAATTACAAAAGCATGCAACCAAAGGGCTAGACAACTAAGAACTTCATGACCAGCATGTGGCATTTAGGGCAGCAAGATACATAGACCTTGACCATTCTCCCGATGATAAATTTGGCTACTTTCCAGAACTTGATCCACCTAGAAGTAGCCGCCAAGCGCCCATCGGTGTAGTTAATGGCATAGCGTCCCTCAATTTGCACTCCTTCGCTCTGCATATTGAAGACTATTGTGCCCTTTCGTCTTGCATATAGTTTCTTTGTGGCACTCTGATGAGTGCATATTTGCATGATGTTTTACATTATTATTTTGCATTGTAGATGTAGGATCTTGATATTTTACGGCATTTGTGTGCATATTTTATGTTTGTTTTCACCAGGGTCAGGACAGATGATGGATCCAATGGTTACAATTCTTGGAGCAGTTGTACTATGGAGAAAAGGAGTCAAAAATAGCATAAATCACTTATTTGGGAAATATTAATAATACCAGAAGAAAACTAGAAGCGAACAAGGGAGGCAGGGAGTCCAACGACCAACTATACGACCGGAGCAATTTTCCAGTCGTATAGCTATGACCGTATAGTTGGCGCCGCCTCCGCCTCGTCAAATAGTTTCACCTAGTGCAATTGGTTCGAGGATACGACATACAGAACACCCAAACATCGCAGAAACCTCACCTCTGGAAGGCATCTGGAGGGGGAACTCATCCACCGGGGATCCATCTTCTCCCTGCGCAGATCCAGGAGGCTAAGGCATCGATCTTCATCATCCACCACTGTATCACCACCATCTCCATCCATCCCATCTACATCTTGTCTATATCTTGTTGTCATTCCTATACTCTTTGTGGATTTATACAAGTGTTATTCATCTATGATTGTTTCCATTACCATTGGCATGATGTTGATTGCCTCCATGTCTGAGTAGATCATTAGTTCTTGGGGAGATGGAGAAACCCTAGTATGAGATAGAAATAAGATAAAGTCTATTATGATATTCATCGTTGTGACCATGTGTTAGATTTTCTACATCTTGATATTGAGAGAAGTCGACCTCTCAATATTTGCCTCTCGTGGGGACTTGATGGAGAAAACTACTTATTGGTAGATGGAGGCGTGCTAGCACTTATAGTGACTATAAAGCTATTGGCACCCCTTACGTATCAACTTGGGAAACCGTGGGAACTCACTGAACACTATTCATGCCATGGGATACGTCCTACAGGATTACGTCCCTTAATAGCGCAGTAATTCAATTGATGTTGATTGCCGACTACTATGGTTATGAGGATGATGTGAGAAGTGGTTGCTGCCTATTCGTCCAAATACGGAGTTCCTCCCACACATACATAGTTGAGAATGTTCATGATGATAATCTTTGTCTTAGATCTTTACAATACTAGTGGTGTATCCGCTACTCCCTGAGAACATTTTTCCCTACTGTAGTTCCAATCTCTCTTACATACGCGATACTTACTTTATGTCCTCGGTTGTTTTACTTTACTTTATTATTGTTCTTATACCCAAAACCCAAAAACAACTTTTTACACAATACTCGCATTTTATCTTGTCACTTAGAACTTTATATAGAATTTCTATCGTAATATTTATTTCAAGAGTTATTAGACTTCAGACTCCTGCTCCCTGTGGGATCGATATCTTTATTTCAAAACTAGCTACAAATGATATATACACTTGCAGACATCAAGCTATTTTCTGGCACCGTTGCTGGGGAGCTAAGCGTTGTAGGTCTTTTAGTTTTTGCTTATTTATTTTTGTGTTGCTAAATTTTGTTTTGAGTTACAGGTTTCCACCAACATGATGGAGTTTTAGCATATGACTAGTGCTAACCCACTCAACCACTTTGGGAAGCCCTATGATATTTATAAAAAAGACAACTCCAATGAGAAGACAAGGGGGTTTGAAATAAATCCTCTACTACTTAGTATTCTACATAAGAAGCAATTTACTGGAGATGAGCATATTGCATATTTTAAAGATATATGTGGCACTTTTCTATTGACGGGATATACCGCTGATAAGGTAAGGGTTAAAATTTTTAATCAAACTTTGACAAGTACATCTCTCTCATGGTATAGATCTCTACCCCCTGGAGCCACTACTACTTGGGATAATCTAGCCTGTGAATTTCTTTCAAAATATTATCCATATCAAAATCTTTTGGAGTCAGGTGTATTATAATGACTTGGAAGAATCGTTCTAATGAAGGACTAGTAAGAGCTTATATTAGATTTAAAGATTTACTATGACTATGTCCTAATCATGATTTGCCTGAATGGTATTTACTACATATCTTTTATAGCGGTTTAATTGAACCTAATTAAATTGAACTAGACTGTTTTGCGGAAGGAGCCTTTATGAATCTTCCTATACCTAAAGCTTGGGCTTTACTTAATAGAATTCGTGATCATAGAGTTTCATGGAATTATGGTCTAGGAAGTGAAGGAGGTGTAGAAATAGAGCATGATTGTATTCATGACTATAATAAAAAAGGCCATGTTAAAAATTATCTAAAGAACTTTATTTGGATTCAGATCTTGTGTTGCAAGTTGTTAAAGCTTTTACAGAACATATTAAAACTCCAAAGGAGGGTCTAGTCAAGTATGATCCACCACCCGAACCAGAAAAGAAAAGAGAAGATAAATCAACACTGGCCTCCGTAGAACCAATATATGAAGTGCCTTTTCCTAACACTGCACACAAGCATATTTTTGAATATGAATAGGTCAAAGTATTACAGAAAAAGAAGGAAGACGAAAGCATGCCAGGAGTCATGGAACACCTGGAAGAAACCAAAGATGAAGAGGTAACCAAGGAAGCAATTATGGCTATGTACTCACATTGTAACATAGTTGAACTTGATGAAGAGACTTCCGTACTGGTTGAAGGTAAAACAAAGGTAAAAGATGTGGGTAAGTCTATTCTTCCATGCGTATTTAAAGAAACCTCTCATTACAGTTTATGTGATCTTGGCACCGAAGTTAATGTTATATCTTATGATTTCTACTTAGAAATAAAAGAAGAAATAGAACCAGCTACAATTGAAAATACTGATATAACAATTATGTTAGCCAATAAAAACATTAGAATTCCAATGGGAGTAGTTGACGATGCAACTGTCACAATTGGCAACAAAAACTTTCCTATTGATTTTGTAGTTGTTGATATGCCAGCTGATGCTCTTTGCCCAATTATATCTAGAAGGAACTTTTTGGGTGACATTGGTGCCTGTGTTAACTTCAAGAAGGAGATTGTGTCTCTTAAGCTTGGGGAACGGAAAATAAATTCCATTTTTCTAAATTTAAAGACAGGCCTACACAAATACAAGAAGAAGAAGAAGAAGAGAGAACTATTGAGGAAATGGCGGCTCTTTTGTTTAGTAATCAAGAAGAAGAAATAGATGAAGATCCAAATTATGAATAAATAGTTATAGAGGACAAGTCCCTGGGAGAACTCGAAAATGAATTTGATTCACTTCCCATTTTGGGACCTCCAACTAATGAGGCTTTTGAAGAGCCAGAAAAGAGAGGGGACGAGGAATTACTACCCCCAGAGTTGAAGATTGTAACATACCAAAACTTTAATCCAATATATCAAGATCCAAATGACCCAATTTAGGGTTAACAAAAACTTTTTCTCATTTAAATAATTTAGCATGCATGTGTGTTGCATTAATGTGGAATTGTTTTGAATTGCCATGATTGTTTATTCTAATGGTTGTAAAATGATTCTAAGATGAATGCCACATCATCTAGATCATTCCCAAGCAAAATCCAAAGAAAAAGAAATCAAACAGAATTAATAAATGGAAATGGTCACTCTTGCCAATTTAATCAACTAGGCCACTTTGGATGTTCCTAGAACTCAAATTCAGACAAAAACAATTCTCACTCTTTGCACCCCTTGCTAGTGCAAGTAAAGATGTACCAAGGCCCACCTTGTGATCTTACAAAAACATTTAAACCCTAATTTAAAATGGAATTTGAAAATGGAATCAAGTGTATGTACCTAGATCCCACTTTTCTAAAATCCACTCAAATGAATTCAATTTGACAATCCCTAGCAACCACAGACTACCAAGCAACAGTGAAGATCACTCAAAAAATTTCATTCAAAAATTTCAAAGTTGAATTCTTTCAGCCATTTTGTCAAACACCTATGTGCACAAATCTGGCAAAAATCACAAACACTGTTGTGAGTAGGGTTCTGGCCAATTTGGTCTCCCATTTTGCAACCACAGCGCCCCTAGTGCACCCCCTACCCTGTACCAGCACGGCCACCCACTATGCACACGACCAAATGGTCATGGCCACCCTGGCCGAGCACCTTGAGCACCCCCACCGTCGACAGCACGACCCTAGCGCCGCCAGCCTCGCCTACCATGTCTAGCACGTCGCCCGTACTCCACTTCCCCCTCCAGGCCAGCCCCAGCTTGAAGACAGAGAGAGGAGGAGCTAGGAACGCTGTGCCCGGGCCGTGTCTACCATGCCAACGCCGCACCCGCCGTCCATGCACTGTCCCCACTCAACCCGACCTCGCCTCGCTCCCGCCGCCAGCATACACGAGGCCAACGGACATGCCCGTTCCCTCGACCGTGCCCCATAGCCGCCGGACGCCGTGAAACTCGCCGTCGACCGAGGCAGCGTGCGCGTAGTGACGCTCGCTTCTCCCGACCACCTTGCACTGCACGAGCACCTCTGTGATGATCGCCAGGGAACCGCCCACCGTCCTAGCCCCCGAACCATGCCTATAGCTCGCTGTGTCGTCGCCCCCGTCGAGCTCCGCCCATGCCGAGATGCACCCCTCGCCCCGCTATAAAAAGGAAGCCCCCTTCACCAATTCTTCACACCACCTCCCTCCACTCCACCTCAGAGACCCCCTAGAGCCCCACCGGAGCAAGCCACTGCCCGTAGCGCCCCAATTTCGCCGGAGACCGCCACGGAAGGAGGAGAAGGGCGCCACTGATCCAAGCCATCTCCCGGGACGCCGCCAGTACCAGGAGAACCGCCGTCCTCGACACGTCTAGTTGCCCGCCTCACTGACCCTCGCCGGAGCTCCGGTAAGCCTCCCCAGACCCTCACCGACCGTGCTAGGGTTCCTCCCCGTCGTGTACTGTTCTAGTGAGGACGATGGATGTGAGCCATTGATCCAGGATCTAATCCTACGGTCACCCTCCTCCCATACCTGTTTGGCATCCCCTGTCCCACTAACAGGTGGAGCCATCACTTAAGCCAGCCCGGGCGCTGCGCGGAGCGCAGTGGGCCGGCCCATTTATTTCCCGCACAACCCAGTAGATTCAAATACATCTTTTTCAATTTTAGCTTAAACTCAATTCTGTCCTTTAGTTCAAAATCATTTTAGAAAGATTTACTAAACCAAATTGAATGATTCCAATTTTGCTAGAAAGATAATTAAAATCTCTATCCAAGCCCGTTGGATTTAAATCAATTAGAGTTAGAGGTCTCTCCTAGCAAAAATAACAAACATAGGCTTTTTCACATTCAAACATTTTTCTAAAATCAACCATAATATCTTTGGAGTTGATTCCAACTCCCAAAAATTACATTTGACCACACCTATCTGAATATGTAATAATATTTAAGTTTGCATGCAGTAAATTTGGACTAGTACCAAAATAATGCTATATAGGCATTTCTAGTCACTTTTAATCATTAAAATATTAATCTTAAACTTTATAAAATGTGATCCAACATTTAAATTACATTCCCATGCATTAGAATATGTGGTGATGACATGTGTCCACATGATCCCATATTTTAATTGGAGAATATTAAATCTTAGTTATTTTCCAATGAGTAGAAATTACTTTTCTTAAATAAAATAAAGGAAACTAGTTCTTTAAATCTTGTGCTAAATAGACTAGTTAAGTATTGTTTGGTGATTGTGTATTCCGTATGTATTTATAGACGATAGTACCGACCAAGTCTACGAGGAGGAGGAGTTCTACCCCGAAGAAGAAGAGGAGAATTTCAACCACTGCACCAATCAACGCAAGCTATTATTGGCAATCTAATACTTACAAGCCATAATTAACAATGCAAGCTAACCCTTGCAATCTAGATAACCTAAGCAAGATGCATTAGGCATTCTTTGGTTATACCTTTTGACTTATACCTACTCCAAGTTTTATTTACAAGCTTAACCTTATTTTACTTTATCAAAGTTCTTTACTTTGTTTATAGATAGCATAAAGAGTATAAAACTTGGCCTATCTAGTCAGACTTAGATGTCATTCTATGGTATGAGATTGATATTAGCATCCCACATTAGTGAACACTCTTAACTTAGTGATTAGAGCTAAACCAAAAACTGGATCACTTTAGATGGGAATACTTGGTGAAAATGACTTATGAAAACCTTGGAATGATGAGTCATTCTATTGAGATGTTTTGACATGTGTTGAGAACACAAATGGTTTATGATGATGATGAAAATGTTGAGGCATGAGCCTTAGCCCTTTTATAAAAACTGATGGTTGGGTTCAGATGCGATACCATTCCAATTTTACCGTACAACCACAATACCTGAATTGGGTAAGGCTTAGCCAGATGTTTATATGCATTAGTATTAGTTCCCTCGCGGGAGAGGTTTGAGCTGAGGCTACCTCTCGATGTTGTCCACCTATGTAGTGCCCAGGATGGCAGATGGCCATGGCTGGGAGGCCAAGCTCATAGGAGAGGTGCTTATACTAGAGTGTGTAAAGGAAATGTTATGTTTGATTATCTGCGTACTAAGTATGATGATTCAGGGTTATCCCTGACAGATGTATCGAATTTTGTGGTGAAAGTGTACCACCTCTGCAGAGTGTCAAACTATTGAAATAGCCGCGTCTGCGGTTATGGACAATTGGAGTGGCCATACTGTTCCGTTGTCAAATGTTTTCAAAATGACTTATGAAATGAATTGTGACATGACTTGACCACAACAGAGTTGTGACTATGATAACTAAGTTCCCACGTAGGTGATTTAGAACTTTAATTTATCTTTCTTTGTTTCTAAACTCAGCTTAGGTTTCAAACTTAACTTTACAAATAAACTTAGAGTTTAGCATTCCTACTAGAACTACCTTACTTGTTAGTGATAGTTTGTGAGTACTTAAAGAGTACTCATGGCTTTGTCCCTGGCTATTCCCGTGGCCAGACTATGAGGAGGATTATCTGGAAGGAGGACAGCAGGACGGCTACGACAACTAGGACTATCTCCCATCGTCAGCATTGCATGTGACACTAAAGATGGAGCCCACCGCTACGCTATTTATTCCGCTACTTGTTTGTACTAAGACTGGATCATGAGATCCTTTATTTGTGTAAGACATTATTATGGTTTGTAATGGACGATGTACTGTGATATCCAATCTGTTATGTCTCGCAAAAATGGTAATCCTGGGATTGCGATGTATGGCATAACAGGCATCTGGGATTAAAAATCCGGGTGTTGACAAAGATTCTACCAGAAAATCTCAAATACAGGTTTTTAGATGATACCAATAAATTCCCTGTTATTATTAGTGCTAAACTTTTAGGAGAAGAAGAAGAAGAACTCATGAGGATACTTAAGGAGCATCACCAGGCCTTTGGGTACTCAATGGATGACTTGAAGGGCATTAGTCCCATGATAGCCGTCCATTGAATATTAATGGAAGAAGGTGCTAAACCAGTTGCATAATTTAATAGAAGATTAAAGCCTGAAATGAAAGAAGTGGTAAGAAAAGAAATTGTACACCTACTAGACGCAGGTATAATTTATCCTGTTAAAGAAAGTGATTGGGTAAGTCCTATTCATTGTGTCCCTAAGAAGGGCGGTTTTACTGTTGTTTCTAATGAAAACAATGAATTGATACCTACTAAAACTATTGTTGCGCACATGATGTGCATAGACTTTGGGGAATTAAATAAAGATACAAGAAAAGATCAGTATCCATTACCGTTCATAGATCAAACTTTAGAAAGGTTAGCAAACCATACTCATTTTTGTTACTTGGATGGATACGCTGGTTTCTCTCAAATAGTTGTTCATCCAAATGATCAACTTAAAACAACTTTCATTAGTCCTTACGGTTTACATGCTTACCGGCGTATGCCTTTTGGTCTATGTAATGCTCCAACTACTTTTGAACGATGTATGACTACTATTTTTGTAATTTTATATTACTTATAATGGAAGTATTTATGGATGACTTTTCTGTCCATGGAACTTCATTTACTAGTTGCTTGGATAATCTCAAAAGAGTTTTGCAGCGTTGTGAAGAAACTAATCTTGTTCTAAACTAGGAGAAGTGCCACTTTATGGTCAAAGAAGGTATAATCCTCGGACATAAGGTATCAGGTAAGGGAATTGAAGTTGATAGAGCTAAGGTTGAAGCAATAGAGAGAATGTCGCAACCTAGGGATATTAAAGGTATAAGAAGTTTTCTTGGTCATGTGGGGTTTTATAGAAGGTTCATTAGCAATTTCTCTGGGATATCTAAACCTTTGACTAACCTCTTGCAAAAGGGCATGAGATTTAATTTTGATGATAAGTGTCTTGTAGCCTTTGATAAACTTAAAAATGCTTTAACTTGTGCTCCCACCATTAAACCACCTATCTAGGATGCAACCTTTGACTTAATATGTGAAGCTAACGATGATGTTGTAGGAGTAACTCTTGGACAACATATTTGTCATAGATTTAATATTATACATCATTCTAGTAGAACTCTCAATGGTGCTCAAAATAATTACCCTAAATAAGAAAAGGAACTTTCTGCTGTATTTTTCTCTTGTGATAAATTTTGTTCTTATATAGTTGATGCAAAGGCGAGAGTTCACACGGATCGTGATGGCTTAAAAGAACTCCTTGAAAGGAAAGATTCTTTCACTTCAAGAATTTGAGTTGCAAATTATGTAGAGGCAAGAAATAAAAATGTTAGATGCAGTGTCCATGTTTGCCCAAGAAGACACCAATCTTATTGAGAGGAAATTTAGTCCTGGTGATTTTCGTTTACGAGAATTATTTAATGAACTAAAGTCAATTCCTCCAAAAGAGAAGAAGTCCTTGTTGTAGGAGGAACTTTTCATCCCTGAATAAGCAAATGGTAAGTGCAAGGTAAGTGTTCTTACCCAAATAAGTGATTTGTTTTTACTTTTGAAAATTCTTCCTTTGAATTCCTTGTGTTTTTCTAAAGTTTTAGAGGGGTTTTACCAACTATACGGGCGGATCTATACGACTGGAGAGGAAGCTCCCAACGTATAGTTGGTCGTTAAACTCTCTGTATCATCTTCGTGAAACTGTTTTTGCTATCTGAGACTATACGGTCGCAACTATACGACCGGAACCAAAAATTCAGGCCGTATAGTTGGTCATTAAACTCTCAGATGGTTTTTCTTTTGATGTTTGTATCTATACTATCGCAACTATACGAGCAGAACCAAAAATTCTAGCTGTATAGTTGGTCGTTAAACTCTCAGACACTTTTCCTTTTGATGTTGATGTATGTATCTATATGGTCACAACTATATGGCCAAAACCAAAAATTCCGGCCAGATATTTGGTCATTAAACTCTCAGACACTTTTGCCTTTGATGTCTGTATCTATACGGTCACAACTATATGACCGGAACCAAAAATTCCGGCCGTATAGTTGGTCGTTAAACTCTCAGACACTTTTTCGTTTGATCTTTCATTTATTATTCTATAAAAACCTTATTGTCGATTCCGAGTCGTTATTTAATCGACCTGGACTCGAGATATTTGGAAGTATCTGTTGGGAACCAACTATACGGCCGGAGCTATACGAGCCACACCCGTATAGTTGGTCGTTACGCGGCAGGACACTTCCAAATCCGTGATTTCTTTCCCTTTTTCATTTGGATTCTTTTCTTGGGCGACAATTTGGTGTTTCTCGCGAGTTTTACCGAGCTCTAACCCCCTTTTATACTGCCATTGTCTCTCTCTAATCATAATCTCTAGAAACAAATCTACCTCTTGTTCACACACGAGGACTCTCAACCAAGGCAAGGAGATCAAGACCATCCCTATAGAGTTCCTTGAGACCGACCATGGGTTTCGGAAGAGGGATTTGAAGGCTCTGGAGCTGAAGATCGAAGAGTTGGACAAGGAGAAGCCAGGGACACCCAAACCCCTTCGATTGCTGCGACTTTGTCTTGATAAATGAAGATATCAAGCGGAGAACCGAAGCAGGTTTTTCTACGAGTCTTAAGGCGCTATAAACACTTCAGGATAACAATGAGTTCATTCAAGAACAAGTAAAGGTGTTGGAGAGGAACAATCTTTTCTACAAGCTGCATGTTAAAGATTTGGAAGCTGTAAATCAATATCTCCGCCTCAGGCTGGCCCATGAGGAGAAGATACCACGTGCCATGGCACCACAGTGATCTACAACAATCATGGTATCAAATAATCGCAAGGGATTATTTGATCCTGCCTTGCTTGATTGCAAGCTTGGGAGATCTTTAAGACCTTGTAATCTATCTTATAAGTTTTTATTACTATTTTCGCATTAGTTCAAACTAGAAATAAAGAGTTGCATCATTAGAATTCCCTTCAGGAATAGTCGACCCCTTTTATGAAATTCCGAGTTTATTATTATATATGGAGCAATATTGATTTTTTGTTTGCTTTATTGATATATGAATGTCTTGAGTATAATTCTACTTGCACTTGATGATAATAATAGGAGTCTTCCACACCATTGGTATTAATAGACCACCTAAAGATAATTTAGTCAGTATGATGTAAGTCTACGGTTTGATTTACAAAGAAAAATTATCTATATAGTTAAGTTGCAAAAGAAACCTTGAACAAAGGGAAATAAAAGTGCTATCAGAAAAGAGTGGGAACAAGTCGAGGTAGAATCTTCAAGTCATAAGAATGCTTCATATAAAATTGGAATTTGGTAATTGAGATTGTTAAACTTTGAATTCCTACATAAAATGGAATGTACGGTTAGATCCTTTGCACAACACTTAAAAAAAGTGTGAGCATATATACAAAATAAAATAAAAAATAAGAATAAAAAGAGCGAGTGTGTAAAGAGCAAGTAGGCATATACCACTGTGTTGTAGTATGACAAAGAGATACTTTCGAGATTCTAAATCCCAAGTTACTACGTTGATCCTAAAACACTTGTGACTACCTCGCTAACTCATTCAGTTGAACCGGATTCTTTTACATTATGTTGAGATTCATCTTTTATGAACTATTGATCACTAAGGTGTGGAAGCCTTCTAATACTATTCAGATGGTTCGAGTAAGGTACTATTCATGAATTTAATCCTATGTATCATACATGATAAACACATGCTGCAATTGCCTCATTTATTTTATCAAATCAGCTTCATAAATATGAGGATCACATCCATTAAGCTAAAACTTGCTCGAGACAAGCAAGAGTCTAAGCTTGGGGAAGTTGATGAGTGCATATTTGCATCATGTTTTACATTATTATTTTGCATTGTAGATGTAGGATCTTGGTATTTAACGACGTTCACGCGCACATTTTATGTCTATTTTCACCAGCGTTGGGACAGATGATGGATCCAATGGATACAATTCTTGGAGCAATTGTACTATGGAGAATGATGGATTCGTAGCATGGAAAACAAAAAAATTCTACCGCAAGAATGAATAGAACCAAGATCCAATCTAGGAAAAGCCATGATCTAATCTATTAGATAAGTGCAACGAGATAGATCTGTACTAACCCTTCTAGATCTGAAAGCCTTGTGCAAGATCGGATCTTGTGGTTGATGTAGACCATCACTTGTCGATCTCAAGATCGAGTAGACGATCCTTCTGGCACCGCATTCTGGCAGCGCTTCCACAGACGGTCACACATGCAGAGTCGATGTAGACCTTCCTCTCCTTCTTCCAGCGAGCAGCGGAGGTAGTAGATCTCCACGGAATCCCAGCAGCACGACAACATGGTGGTGGTGGTGGAGAAGGATTTCTGCAGGGCTTCGCCTAAGCCAGAGCAAGAGGATGGGGGAGGAGAGAGGCGGCCAGGGTTTGGGGTGGAAGGAGCAAGGGGGAGGCGCTCCACCCCTCCTTTATATAGAGGGGGAGGCGGCCTAGGGCTGGCCCCCTTGCCCCCTAGGGTTTGGTGCGCCAAGGGAGCGGGGGAGTTTTCTTCCCCCCAAGTATTCCCCTTTCTTTCTTGGTTTTCAAGCAAACTCTATGGAACCTTCTGGAACTTTTCGAAACACTCCTAAACCTTCTAGAACCTCCATATGAATACTCCGAAACATTTCCGAAACCAAGAAAATGATCTCCATTATATGAATCATATTCTCCGGACAATTCCGGATCTCCTCGTGATGTCCCGGATCCAATTCAAGACTCTGAACAACATTCGGTCTCCAACGCATATTCCATATCTACCTAAATAACATCGAACCTTAAGTGTGTCACCCTACGGTTCGCGAATATGTAGACATGATCGAGACACCTCTCCGATCAATAACCATCAGCGGGATCTGGAGATCCATAATGGCTCCCACATACTCAACGATGACTTCGTGATCGATAGAACCATTAACATATGAAACCAATTCCCTTTGTCACGCGATACTCTACTTATCTGAGGTTCGATCATCAGTATCTCCATACCTTGTTCAACCTTGTTACCGATAAGTACTCTTTACTCGTTCCGTGATATGTCATCCCTTGTGACCTAGTCACGTGCTTGCAAGCTAATTAGATGACATTCCACCGAGAGGGCCCAGAGCATATCTATCCGTCATATGGATGGACAAATCCCAGTCTTGATCCATGCGCTTCAACACATACTTTCATAATACCTAATGCCACCTTTATAACCACCCAGTTACGAAGCAGCATTTGATGTCATCAAAGCACTCATCCGGTGATGGTGATTAACACAATCTCATGGTCGAAGGATTAGGTTACTATGTATTTGAAAGCTTATAGCAAAACGAACCTAATGACTTGATCTTATGCTATTCTTACTATGGGTGTGTGTCCATCACATCATTCTCCTAATGATACGATCTTGTTATCAATAACATCCAATGTCTATGATCAGGAAACCATGATCATCTATTAATCAACAAGCTAGTCTTAACAAGCGGCTTACTAGGGACTCTTTTATGTTTACAAAACACACAAGTATTAGTGTTTCCTAATAATACAATTATAGCATGGGATGTAAACATTCATCATAAACACAAAGATATAATAATAACCATTTTATTATTGCCTCTTGGGCATATCTCCAACAGTCTCCCACTTGCACTAGATTCAATAATCTAGATTACATTGTAATGTACCTAACACCCATGGCGTTCTGGTGTTGGTCATGTTTTTCTCTAGGGAGAGGTTTAGTCAACGGATCTGCTACATTCAGATCAGTGCGTACTTTGCAAATCTTTATGTCGCCTTCTTGGACATACTCGCGAATAGCATGGAAACGTAGCTTGATGTGCTTCAGCTTGCTGTGTGACCTTGGCTCTTGTGCATTAGCTATGGCACCCGTGTTGTCACAATATATGGCCATCGGGTCCAACGCACTAGGAACCACACCAAGCTCAGTAATGAACTCCTTCATCCATATCGCTTCTTGCGCAACCTCCGAAGCAGCTATGTATTCCGACTTAGTTGAAGATTTCGCCACAATGCTTTGCTTGGTGCTCCTCTAGCTCACTGCAGCACCATTCAAGATAAATACGTATCCAGACTGTGACTTCAAGTCATCCGGACCAGTGTTCCAACTAGCATCGGTGTAACTGTTTACAACAAGTTGTTCATCACCTCCATAAGAAAGAACCATATCCTTAGTCCTATTCAGGTATTTGAGGATATTTTTGACCGCTGTCCAGTGTTCCATTCCAGGATCACTTTGATATCTGCTATTCAAACTAACAGCGTGTGCTATATCCGGTCTTGTACACAACATGGCATACATGACAAAGCCTATGGCCGAGGCATAGGGGATTTTACTCATCTTCTCTCTATCTTCTGCTGTAGCTGGACTTTGAGTCTTACTCAAGATCTTACCTAGCAACATGGGCAAGAACCCTTTCTTGCTTTCTTCCGTTCTAAATCTCTTTAGAACCTTGTCCAGGTATGTACTTTGTGAAAGCGCTATTAAGCGTCTTGATCTATCTCTATAAATCTTGATGCCTAAAATGTATGCCGCTTCGCCAAGATCCTTCATCGAAAAACTATTATTCAAATAGTCCTTAACACTTTCAAGAAGTTCTATATCATTCCCAATCAACAATATGTCATCCACATATAGTATTAAGAATGCTACAGAGCTCCCACTCACTTTCTTGTAGATACAAGCTTCTCCATAAGTTTGTATAAATCCTAAGTTTTTGATCACCTTATCAAAGCGTTGATTCCAACTCCGGGATGCTTGCTTAAGTCCATAAATGGAGCGATGAAGCTTACACACCTTGTCAGCATCTTTAGGATCGACAAAACCTTTGGGTTGTACCATATACAACTCTTCCTCAATGTCGCCATTAAGGAACACCATTTTGACATCCATCTGCCAAATCTCATAATCAAAATATGCAGCGATTGCTAACAAAATCCTTACAGACTTTAGCTTCGCTACCGGTGGGAAGGTCTCATCATAGTCAACTCCTTGAATTTTTCAGAACCATTTCGCGACAAGTCGAGCTTTATAGACAGTAACATTACCATCAACATTTGTTTTTATTTTAAAGATCCATTTGTTCTCGACAACCATGCGGCCATCCGGTAAGTCCACAAAAGTCCATACTTGGTTTTCATACATGGATCCCATTTCGAATTTCATGGCTCCTTGCCATTTGCCGGAATCTAGGTTCATCATAGCTTCCTCATACGTCGCAGGGTCGTCGATGTTGTCCACCAACATGACATTCAAGAAGGGTCATACCAATCAGGAGTGGCACGAACCCTCATCGACTTGCGAGGTTCAGCAACAACTTCATTCGGAGTTTCATGATCATCATCATTAGCTTCCTATCTTATTGGTGTAGGCGGCATAGAAACATCTTCCGGTGCTGCGCTACTCTCAAATCTGAGAGAAGTTTCAACAACCTTGTTGAGTTCTACTTTCCTTCTAGTCACTTGTTTCGAGAGAAACTCCTTCTCAATAAAGGATCCATTCTTAGCAATGAAAGCTTTGCCTTCGGATCTATGATAGAAGGTATACCCAATTGTTTCTTTAGGGTATCCTATGAAGATGCATTTTTCCACTTTGGGTACAAGCTTGTCGGGTTGTAACTTCTTTACATATGCTTTGCAACCCCAAACTTTAAGGAACGACAACTTAGGTTTCTTGCCAAACCATAATTCATATGGTGTAGTTTTCACGAATTTAGATGGTGCCCTATTTAAAGTGAATGCGGTTGTCTCTAATGCATAACCCCAAAATGATAACGGTAAATCTATAAGAGACATCATAGACTGAACCATATCTAAGAGAGTTTGATTACAACGTTCGAACACACCATTACGCTGTGGTGTTCCCAGCGGTGTCAACTGCAAAAGTATTCCGCATTTCTTCAAATGCATGCCAAACTCGTAACTTAGATATTCACCTCCGTGGTCAGAATGCAGAAACTTAATATTCTTGTTACGATGATTTTCTACTTCACTTTGAAATTCCTTAAACTTCTCGAAAGTCTCGGACTTATGTTTCATAAAGTAGATATACCCATATCTACTCAAGTCATCCATGAAAGTAAGAACATAGCGATATCCACCACGCGATGCTTGATACATTGCAAATGTATCTATAATTTTTGATGTTCCATGCTTGGTTTTATCCACTTTCTTGTGTTTTGTTCCAACTTTGGAGTACTTTTCATATGATTTCTTGGACTAACCTATTAACAAGAGCCACAGTGCCAGCTGCCTGTTTTCTGCTATTTTTGGTTCCAGGAAAGTCAGAAAATGAATATTCTCGGAATTGGACGGGACAAAAGCAAAGTGCCTATTTTACCGGAAGACCCCAGGAGCCAGAATACGAGACGGAGAAGAGCTAGGGACCAGAGGGCGGCCACACCACCTGGCCACACGGCCAGGCCTGGCCCGCGCTAGGGGATGGTGTGGCTAGCCCAGGCACCCCCTCGGGCTCCCCTTCCGACTATAAGATGCCCTCGGGATGTAAACCCTAAGTACCCGATCAAAAATCCACAAAAGAGTCTGCAGCCGCCGTCATCTCCATCCCTAGATCGGGAGGGATCTGAAGCTCTTCCCGGCACCCTGTCGGAGAGGGGAATTCACCCTGGAGGCCTTCGTCATCACCATGCAAGCCTCCGGTGTGATGCACGAGTAGTTCATCGTTGGACTACAGATCCATGTAGTAGCTAGATGGCTGGTTCTCCTCCTTTGTGCTTTCATGTCTAGATCTTGTGAGCTCCGTTCATGATCAAGATCATCTATTTGTAATTCTGCATGTTGTGTTTGCGGGGATCCGATGGATATTGAGATGCTGAGGATAGATCCCTTGCAAAACTTGCTCCAAACTATGAGATTGCTGCAGCTTCTTTAATTCACATGTTAGAAGCTAGGTTTGTTAACCTCAACCCCTTAATGCAAGTAATGTTTCTTAAGCTTAAAGAAATTGAAGACCCTGAAAAGAGGGATTTTATTCTAGAAACTTTGTTTAAGGAGTTCTATGATGTTGCCAAGGAAGCTAGAAAAGTCTTTGAATTTTTCAATATGCTAGGCTCATGTGTAGATGTTATTGGTACACGAGAAAAGATGAACAAAACCGAACCTAACGGGCAGGAACCTAAGATACCAATACCTTTTAAACTAGTAGCAATACATGATGGCATAGAAAAGAATCTTGACTGGATTGTTCCTGCAAACCCTTTTGATGAGAATAGTGAACCTAAGAGCATTGAGAGAGGATCCTCTAGAACTTATTTGGATGCTATACCTTGGCTTGTTGAAAATATTTCTGGAATTGATCTTAATGCTTCTTCATTTGAGAACACTTGATTCTTTTTCTTGCTTCTTATGCCTAACTTAAAGGCGTTAAAGAAAAGTACTTATTGGGAGATAACCCAAAAGTTTTAGATGAGTCTTGGAAGTTATTACCTCTATAATAACCGCTCCTTATCCTTTTTATTTGCTTTTTGTGCCAAGAGTAACCTCTAATGAGAGAGAAGTAATGATTGGGAAAGTTGCTGTCCCGAAACAGATTTCTGTGCTTCACCGTAAAAAATCGTGTAAAATCTCTGAACGTCTTTTTGAGGCGTGAATTTTCGTTCTTCTATCCCAGGTTGTTATCTAACTTTCGTTAGTTCAACACTTTTTGATTTGAGCAAAAAAAGGTCTTCGAAAAAAATCGTCTTTACCTGCTGGTCTGTTTCGACAGATTTCTGCCATTTTCTGCATTTGCTTCTTGTTGGTTCCTTTTTGAGTTCTTTTGGGAAATTGAGCTTTTTTAGGGAAGTGCTACAGTAGCTAGTGTTCTAATGGAAGTTTATTTGGTGTTAGAACTGAACCTTAAGACTTATTTATCTTGAGTGCACTAATGTTGCTAATAAAGATTATGTGAAGTTTTATATGAAGGGAAAATTTCAGGTGTATGGAAGGAATGAGTAATGAGATGAAGGATGTACTAAAGCTCAAGCTTGGGGATGCCACGCGTGTCACCCCAATAAATATCCAAGAAGTACAAGCGTCAAAGCTTAGGGATGCCCAAGGCATCCCCTTCTTCATCAATAAAAATCCCAGGTTTCTTCCAAACGCTTCATTTTTATTGTTTCATGCACAGTTGTGTTTTTCGTGGAGCGTCTTCTTTTTCGTTTTTGTTTTGGTTTTTCGTTTGCTTGGTTCGCTTAGTTTTCTGAATAAATTGGTTGGACCCCCTCTTTCATACATTGGTTTGCAAATAGTTTGGTTTGGTTTGGAAAAGAGTAGGAAAGCTCATGCTTAAGTGGTAAAGAGAGCTTGTTTTTTACTGTGGCTTATGCTTTGTAATGCCATGCTTGATATTGTTTTGGCTTTATTCTTAGTATTATTTTCTGTAGCATGACTTTTTATAAACAATGGAGATTGCTTAATGTGCCTTGGATGAATCATGCGTTGTTTTAGCATATTAAAGCATAGTATAGTGGTATTCTCCTTTGATGCTTTATTTGGGTTAACTTGGCACATGCTCACACCATGTTATGACTATGTCAAGTCACCATAGCCTTTATGATCCTTTAGTTTTCAACTTGTAGTATCACTTTATGCTTTGATCAATGATGTTTTGTCGCTCTGCATGATTATGGCCATTATTGCTCTCTTAGTTTGTCGCTCCCAGTCTTTTGCTAGCCTCCACAACCAATTATGAGTTCCACTCATGCATCCAACTCCCTAAACCAAGTTATTCCAAAGAGTACACCATACCTACCTACTAGCTTATGCTATTCCAAGTATATTCATGCTTTTGTTTACCTTCCAAATTAAACTTGTTATGAGAAAACTAGTGATTAAAGCTCTCACGAACTTGATGGCACACTTTAATTTTCTTGCCCTTAATAAACTTCAACCATTGTGTCTTCTATGTTGTATATGCTTGCACTTATTTTTTGGGAATTAGCAGAACCATGCTTTCATGGGGAATGCTTTCAACATTGCACTTGGTACTTGTACCTAGTTGATATCATGCTCTTTTGTATATGGATGTCGTCGGTGTGAAATAAAAGGGGAGCTTGTAAGTCCATGGAGTTATGTATATGTGTTACGGAAACGCCTGGGCTGCTTGTCTAATCCATGCTGACATGGTGGAAACCTGCAGCGTAACCATAATGAGCTGTCTATGAAGCATTCTTCTTATAAAAAAAGAGTCCTATATTGAGAAAAAAAAGAAAAAAAAGAGATTATGAAAAGAGGAGAGAGATAAAAAACACCATATTCCCATGGTAAATAAGAAGAATGTTGAGATGCTCGTTGTCTGCTTGCCTTGTCATTTTGATATGGTGATTCTTCCGTATCATCAGGCAAGGGGTACCCCGTTGGTGGTTCTCAATGATACACACGTACTTACAATGACAAGAACTTACCGGTAACTAAACTTGAGTAGCATGAGGAGCGGCCCTCGTATACAAGGGACATGAGATTTCTGACTTATACTTTGTCAAGCATGTACACCATAGTTTGTTCACTTTAACCTTAATCACTTCAAGATGCTTATGATAGGGGCAATGAGAGCTGAAAGCTATAAGTTACATAACTTTTGGAAGCTCTTTATGAGACTTGAATCCCTTTCCTTTTACAAAGGTCTTTCTTCCACCATTATTTTGAGGCTTCACCTTCTATCTTTATGCACCTACTTTGAGAGCATAGTGGCCATTCTTAGTTCTATGTGCATTGTCCCAAGACTAGTTGATTGATGCATAGTTTGATATTGCTTGTTTTAAACTATTGTATCTAGTCACTCTTATGAACTTTGAAGGTGTCCTATGCATTTATATTTGCTACTCTATTGAGGGACAAGCTGAATACTATTATGCTATGTTTTCTTTATGTGAAACAAACAAACGTCTTGCAAATCATTGTTATTCATGAATCTTTTGTTTGTGCATTTTCATGTTGCAACATAGTTTCTTTGCTTATTGCTAGAACTTTGTCTTTCATGTTATGATTGAAGTACTATGATCCCAGCTTTGAATGTTTTACAAATACTTTGATCAAGTCTTTGATGGTGCATGTCACCTCAAAAATTATTCTTTCTTTTTATCACTTACCTACTCGAGGATGAGCAGGAGTTAAGCTTGGGGATGTTGATACATTGCAGATGTATCTATAATTTTTGATGTTCCATGCTTGGTTTTATCCACTTTCTTGTGTTTTGTTCCAACTTTGGAGTGCTTTTCATATGATTTCTTGGACTAACCTATTAACAAGAGTCAGAGTGCCAGCTGCCTGTTTTCTGCTGTTTTCGGTTCCAGGAAAGTCAGAAAATGAATATTCTCGGAATTGGACGGGACAAAAGCCAAAGTGCCTATTTTTCCGGATGTCATCAAGTGCAGAATACGAGATGGAGAGGGGCCAGAGGGCGGCCACACCACCTGGCCACGCGGCCAGGCCTGGCCCGTGCCAGGGGGTGGTGTGGCCAGCGCAGGCACCCCCTCGGCCTCCCCTTCCGACTATAAGATGCCCTCGGGACGTAAACCCTAAGTACCCGATCAAAAATCCACGAAAGAGTCTGTAGCCGCCGTCATCTCCATCCCTAGATCGGGAGGGATCTGAAGCTCTTCTCGGCACCCTGCCGGAGAGGGGAATTCACCCTGGAGGCTTTCTTCATCACCATGCAAGCCTCCGGGGTGATGCGTGAGTAGTTCATCCTTGGACTACGGATCCATGTAGTAGCTAGATGGCTGGTTCTCCTCCTTTGTGCTTTCATATCTAGATCTTGTGAGCTCCGCTCATGATCAAGATCATCTATTTGTAATTCTGCATGTTGTGTTTGCGGGGATCCGATGGATATTGAGATGCTATTTCAGATTGATTATTTATTCTATCATGTCTTTGTTATTTGTGATCTTGCATGCTTTCCGTTGTTAGTAGCTATCTTGGCCAAGTAGATGCTAGCAACTCCAAGAGTTAGTATTTATGCTCGATAGTGGGTTCATGCCTCTGGTAATCTGGGGAAATGAAAGAAATCTCTAAGGTACTAGATGTGCTGTTGCTACTAGGGAGAAAACAACAATCCTTTGTTCATAGAACAATCGTATTTTTTACTTTACACGTAGTTCGTAAAGCAATAATTTATTGCTTGCAACTTAATACTGGAGGGGGTTTGGATGATAACCTGAAGGTGGATTATTAGTCATAGATGCAGTTGGATGGCGGTCTATGTATAATGTTGTAATGCCCAATCAAGTCTCAAAGAAGTCAAGATGATTAGTATATGCATGTATTGCTTTCTCGATGTTTGTTAATTGCCCCGCTATAATTTGTTCACCCAGCATTTTATCTATCTAAGGAGAGCCACCTCTAGTGAACTATGGATCCCGGTCCTTGTATTTTACATACAATCTACAAACTGTTCACTTCTTTGTGTTTACTTTCTGCAAACTTTTACTTCTTTCCATTCGATATGTTTAATCCTTTGTTTTCCGCAAAACACGGTGAGATTGACAACCTCATCACAAGTTGGGGACAAAGTTCTATGGTTGTGTTGTGCAGGTCTCCACGTTGCTACTAGCACCTGTAGTGCGCCCTGCCAAAGCTCAGCTAGTAACACCTTTGGGGTGTTTCCTTGCTCCTACTGGTTCGATTAAACCTTGGTTTCATAACTGAGGGAAACTTGCTGTTGTGCTCATCATACCTTCCTCTTGGGGTTCCCAACGAGCTCTACATCAACCACACACCAGCACTTTTCTAGGCACCGTGCATTGAGCCATCAATGCTACACTCATTGGGCCGCACACATCGGTATGTATTATTTCCAATAAGTCTGTAGCTCGCTCCATTATGCTAGAGAACGGAGTCTTAGTCATTTTTCCCATTAGACATGCTTCGCATCTTTCAAGTGATTCAAAATCAAGTGATTCAAGAAGTCCATCGGAATGGAGTTTCTTCATGCGCTTCACTCCAATGTGACCAAGACGACAGTGCCACGTGTATGTAGAATTATCGTTCATTTTTATTCGTTTAGCATCTATGTTGTGAACATGTGTATCACTATTATCGAGATTCAATAAGAATAAACCATTCATCTCATGTGCATTACCATAAAAGATATTACTCATATAAATCGAACAACCATTATTCTCAGACTTAAACGATAACCGTCTCGCAATAAACAAGATCCAGAAATAATGTTCATGCTTAACGCAGGCACCAAATAACAATTATTCAAGTTCAAAACTAATCCGAAGGTAGATGAAGAGGGAGCGTGCCGACGGTGATCACATCAACCTTGGAGCCATTTCCAACGCACATCGTCACCTCGTCTCTTGCGAGTCTTCGTTTATTCCGCATCTCCTGTTTCGAGTTACAAATATGAGCAACCGAACCAGTATCAAATACCCAGGCACTACTACGATTACTAGTAAGATACACATCAATAACATGTATATCAAATATACCTTTCTTCTTGATGTTGCCGTTGTTCAGATCTGCAAGGTACTTGGGGCAGTTTCGCTTCCAGTGACCTTCACCCTTGCAGTAGAAGCACTCAGTATCAGGCTTAGGACCAGCCTTGGGCTTCTTAGCAGGTGTGGCAGCTTTCTTGCCGTCCTTCTTGAATTTGCCCTTGTTCTTAGGCTTGCCCTGTTTCTTGAAATTGGTGGTCTAATTGACCATCAACACTTGGTGCTCCTTCTTAATCTCCACTTCAGCAGTTTTCGGCATGGAGAAGAGTTCAGGCAACTGATACATTGCAAATGTTTTTATAATTTTTTATGTTTCATGCTTGGTTTTATCCACTTTCTTGTGTTTTGTCCACACTTTGGAGTACTTTTCATATGATTTCTTGGACTAACCTATTAACAAGAGCCACAGTGCCAGCTACCTGTTTTCTGCTGTTTTTGGTTCCAGGAAAGTCAGAAAATGAATATTCTCGGAATTGGATGGGACAAAAGCCAAAGTGCCTATTTTACCGGAAGACCCCAGGAGCCAGAATACGAGACGGAGAAGAGCTAGGGGGTGGCCACACCACCTGCTGGCGCGGGCCAGGCCAGGCCGCACCAGGGGGTGGTGTGGGCCCACCAGGCACCCCCTCGGTCTCCCTCTTCGCCTATAAGAATCCTTCTGACCTAAAAACTCCGGGGGGTTCGACGTTTTTCCAGAAGGAGTTCCGCTCCGCCGCCACCACTAGATTCCACGAAACAGCACCAGAAACTCCGTTCTGGCACCCTGCCGGGACGGGGAATTGGAGAAGATCGCCATCATCATCGCCATCGCTTATCCATCGACCATCCATGTTTCCCCCATCTATGAGTGAGTAATCCCCCTCTGTAGGCTATGGGGATGGTAGGGATTGGATGAGATTGTTCATGTAATGGCATCAGATTGTTAGGGCATGGTGCCTAGTCTCCTTTATTTGTGCTTTATGACTTTGTTGCGACTTGTTGTGCTTAATGCTTGTCACTAGAGCCCGAGTGCCATGATTTTAGATCTGAACATGTTATTGATTCATTATGATAGTATTGTTTATGGTCTTATCTGAAGTTGTATACACACGTTGTTGTCCAGAACCAATGGCCCCGAAGTGACAGAAATCGGGATAACCGGAGGGAATGGCTTTGATGTGAGGATCACATGTGTTCACGGAGTGGTAATGCTTTGCTCCGGTACTCTATTAAAAGGAGCACCTTAATTACCAGTAGTTCCCTTGAGGTCCCGCTGCAAACGGGCTGGCAGGACAAAAGATGTTGTGCAAGTTCTCATTACGAGCACGTATGACTATATATGGAACGCATGCCTAGGATTATCTAGTACTTGTATGCTTCATCTTATTTATCAGCAATTGCCCTATGTTCTGATTGCTATGTGAATTGTCTTGTCCATGCAACGCCCGTCCATCCATCCCTATGCCTACCGCACTCGAATCCTACCGTTTGCTGCTATTGTTACTGATGTCTTTGCTTTTACTAGTGCTGTTACTTTACTATTCCTACTACAAAACTGTTGCTACTGATAAACTGTTGTGAGCAAGATTGTTTTCATGTGCAGCTGAATTGACAACTCAGTTGTTAAGGCTTATAAATATTCTTTGGCTCCCCTTGTGTCGAATCAATAAATTGGGTTTCACTTCCCTCGAAAATACTGCGATACACCCCCTATACTTGTGGGTCATCAAGGACATCTTCACAAGGGGAGTCCCTCATAACCAATCTCTTTACTTTGTTATTTTTGTTTTGCTTAGTTTCTTTTGCTTTGTTTGCTTGTTTCTTTATCAAAAACACACACAAAAAATTAGTTTTACTAGTTTGCTTTCTTTACCAAAAACACACAAAAATTAAGTCACCTTTAGTTGTCACCTCTTCCTTAGCTCACCATGTTGATCCCTAAATTCACCCTGAAAGACCTTTCAATTGGTAGTGGTTCTATAATTGGGAAAGATAATATTAAAGAATTCTTTAATCATGTGGAGATACTAAGGATAGATCCCTTACAAAACTTGCTCCAAACTATGAGATTGCTGCAGCTTCTTTAATTCACATGTTAGAAGCTAGGTTTGTTAACCTCAACCCCTTAATGCAAGTAATGTTTCTTAAGCTTAAAGAAACTGAGGACCCTGAAAAGAGGGATTTTATTCTAGAAACTTTCTTTAAGGAGTTCTATGATGTTGCCAAGGAAGCTAGGAAAGTCTTTGAATGTTTCAATATGCTAGTCTCATGTGTAGATGTTGTTGGTACATGAGAAAAGATGAACAAAACTGAACCTAATGGGGAGGAACCTAAGATACCAATACCCTTTAAACTAGCAGCAATACATGAAGCTATAGAAAAGGATCTTGATTGGATTGTTCCTGAAAACCCTTTTGATGAAAATAGTGAACCTAAGAGCATTGAGAGAGGGTCCTCTAGAACTTATTTGGATGATATACCTTGCCTTGTTGAAAATATTTCTGGTATTGGTCTTAATGCTTCTTCATTTGAGAACACTTGATCTTTTTTCTTGCTTCTTATGCCTAACTTAAAGGCATTAAAGAAAAGTACTTATTGGAAGATAACCCAAAAGTTATAGATGAATCTTGGAAGTTATTACTTCATTAATAACCGCTCCTTATCCTTTTTATTTGCTTTTTGTGCCAAGAGTAACCTCTAATGAGAGAGAAGTAATGATTGGAAAAGTTGCTGTCCCGAAACAGATTTCTGTGCTTCACCGTAAAAATTCGTGTAAAATATACGAACGTCGTTTTGAGGCGCACAATTTTGTGCTTCTTCCGCAGGTTGTTATCTAACTTTTGTTAGTTCAACACTTTTTGATTTGAGCAACAGAAGGCCTTCGAAAAAATTCGTCTTTACCTGCTGGTCTATTTTGATAGATTTCTGCCATTTTATGCATTTGCTTCTTGTTGGTTCCTTTTTGAGTTCTTTTGGGGAATTGAGCTTTTTGAGGGAAGTGCTATAGTAGCTAGTGTTCTAATGGAAGTTTATTTGGTGTTAGAACTGAACCTTAAGACCTATTCATCTTGAGTACACAAATGTTGCTAATAAAGATTGTGTGAAGTTTTGTATGAAGGGAAAATTTCTGGTGTATGGAAGGAATGAGTAATGAGATGAAGGATGTACTAAAGCTCAAGCTTGGGGATGTCATGCATGTCACCCCAAGAAATATGCAAGAAGTACAAGAGTCAAAGCTTGGGGATGCCCAAGGCATCCCCTTCTTCATCAATAAAAATCCCAGGTTTCTTCCAAACGCTTCATTTTTATTGTTTCATGCACAGTTGTGTTTTTCTTGGAGCGTCTTCTTTTTCGTTTTCGTTTTGGTTTTTCGTTTGCTTGGTTTGCTTAGTTTTATGAATAAATTGGTTGGACCCCCTCTTTCATACATTGGTTTGCAAATAGTTTGGTTTGGTTTGGAAAAGAGTAGGAAAGCTCATGCTTAAGTGGTAAAGAGAGCTTGTTTTTTACTGTGGCTTATGCTTTGTAATGCCATGCTTGATATTGTTTTGGCTTTATGCTTAGTATTATTTGCTGTAGCATGACTTTTTATAAACAATGGAGATTGCTTAATGTGCCTTGGATGAATCATGCGTTGTTTTAGCATATTAAAGCATAGTATAGTGGTATTCTCCTTTGATGCTTTATTTGGGTTGACTTGGCACATGCTCACACCATGTTATGACTATCCCAAGTCACCATAAGAATTTATGATCCTTTAGTTTTCAACTTGTAGTATCACTTTATGATTTGATTAATGATGTTTTGTCGCTTTGCATGATTATGGCCATTATTGCTCTCTCGTTTGTCGCTCCCTTATTATTGCTAGCCTTCACTTCCACTGACTATTTTACTCATGTTTCCAACTCCCTTAAACCAAATATTGCCAAAGTGCACACCATACCTACCTATTAGCATCATTTGCTACTTCCGTGCATATCCAATATGCCTTGTTTTCTTCCGAATAAAATGTTTGATTGTTATGAGAAAGTTAGATAGTAAAGCTCTCACGAACTTGATGGCACACTTTATTTTCTGCACTTAATGAACCTGAACCATTGTGACTCTCCATGAAAGTTATATGCTTGCAAATTATAGGCTAGGGATTAGCAGACCCGTGCTGTCACGGGGAACGCTTTCAGCACTTGTAAATATATACCTAGTTGATACCATGCTCTTTTGTTTGCGGATGTCGTCGGTGTGAAATAAAAGGGGAGCTTGTAAGTCCATGGAGTTATGTATGTGTGTTAGAGAAACGTCTGGGCCGCTGGTCTAATCCATGCTGACATGGTGGAAACCTGCAGCGTAACCATAATGATATCTATGAAGCATTCTTCTTATAAAAAAGAGAGAGATAGCTATTGAGAAAAAGAAAAAAAGAGATTTATGAAAAGAGGAAAGAGAGAAAAAAGCAGCATTTTCCCATGGTAAATAAGAAGATTGCTGAGATACTCATTGTCTGCTTGCCTTGTCATTTTGATATGGGGATTCTTCCGTATCATTGGGCAAGGGGTACCCCGTTGGCGGTTCTCTATGATACGCACATATTTACGATGACAAGACCTTACTGGTAACTAAAGTTGAGTAGCATGAGGAGCGGCCCTCGTACTCAAGGGACATGGGATTTTTGTTTTCTAGTCTGTCAAGCATATAACTTAGATTGGACCTCACTTTCACCTTAACCACATTAAAGATGCCTATGATAGGGGCAATGATAGCTCAAAGCTAGCAAGTACCATACTTTTAGCATTTGGAAGCTTTTCAAACTATTCAAAACCTTTTCTTTTACTTGTTGAGTCTCCACATATTCTTTGAGCACCTTCTTGAGAGCATAGTTGTCATTCTTTGTGCATTTTCCCAAGACTTGTTGATTGATGCATACCTTGATATTGCTTGTTTTAAACTATTTGTATCTAGTCACCCTTGTAAACTTTGAAGGTGTCATATGCATTTATGTTTGCTGCTCTATGAGGGACAAGCTGAATGCCATTTTGCTATATTTTCTTTATGTGAAACAAACAAACATCTTGTAAAGCATTGTTATTCATGAATCTTTTGTTTGTGCCTTTTCATGTTGCATCATGGTTTCTTTGTCTTATTGCTAGAACTTTGTCTTTCATGTTATGATTGAAGTACTATGATCCCAGCTCTGAATGTTTTACAAATACTTTGATCAAGTTTATGATGGTGCATGTCACCTAAAAATTATTCTTTCTTTTTATCACTTACCTACTTGAGGACGAGTAGGAGTAAAGCTTGGGGATGTTGATACATTGCAAATGTATCTATAATTTTTGATGTTCCATGCTTGGTTTTATCCACTTTCTTGTGTTTTGTCCACACTTTGGAGTACTTTTCATATGATTTCTTGGACTAACCTATTAACAAGAGTAACAGTGCCAGCTGCCTGTTTTCTGCTGTTTTTTGTTCCAGGAAAGTCAGAAAATGAATATTCTCGGAATTGGATGGGACAAAAGCCAAAGTGCCTATTTTACCGGAAGACCCCAGGAGCCAGAATACGAGACGGAGAAGAGCCAAGGGGTGGCCACACCACCTGCTGGCGTAGGCCAGGCCAGGCCGCGCCAGGGAGTGGTGTGGGCCCACCAGGCACCCCCTCGGTCTCCCTCTTTGCCTATAAGAAGCCTTCTGACCTAAAAACTCTAGGGGGTTCTACGTTTTTCCAGAAGGAGTTCCGCTCCGCCACCACCAGATTCCACGAAATAGCACCAGAAACTCCGTTCTGGCACCCTGCCAGGAAGGGGAATTCGAGAAGATCATCGCCATCATCATCACCATCGCTTCTCCATCGACCATCCATGTTTCCCCCATCTATGAGTGAGTAATCCCCCTCTGTAGGCTATGGGGATGGTAGGGATTGGATGAGATCGTTCATGTAATGGCATCAGATTGTTAGGGCATGGTGCCTAGTATCTTTTATTAGTGCTTTATGACTATTGCGACTTATTGTGCTTAATGCTTGTCACTAGGCCCCGAGTGCCATGATTTTAGATCTGAACATGTTATTGATTCATTATGATAGGATTGTTTATGGTCTTATCTGCAAGTTGTATACACACGTTGTTGTCCGGAACCAATGGCCCCGAAGTGACAGAAATCGGGATAACCGGAGGGAATGGCTTTGATGTGAGGATCACATGTGTTCATGGAGTGGTAATGCTTTGCTCCGGTGCTCTATTAAAAGGAGCACCTTAATTGCCAGTAGTTCCCTTGAGGCCCTGCTGCAAACGGGCTGGCAGGACAAAAAATGTTGTGCAAGTTCTCATTGCGAGCACGTATGAATATATATGGAACACATGCCTAGGATTATCTAGTACTTGGATGGTTTATCTTATTTACCTGCAATTGCCCTATGCTCTGATTACTATGTGAATTGTCTTGTCCATGCAACGCCCGTCCATCCATCCCTATGCCTACCGCACTCGAATCCTAATGTTTGCTGCTATTGTTACTGCTATCTTTGCTTTTACTAGTGCTGTTACTTTACTATTCCTACTAATAAACTATTGCTACTGATAAACTGCTGTGAGTAAGATTGTTTTCAGGTGCATCTGAATTGACAACTCAGTTGTTAAGGCTTATAAATATTCTTTGGCTCCCCTTGTATCGAATCAATAAATTCGTTTTCACTTCCCTCGAAAATACTGCGATACACCCCCTATACTTGTGGGTCATCAGCAACGTCTTGTTCATGCAATGCATATTGTAGTTCATCACAAAGTTCTTATAACTAGGTGGCAGTGATTGGAGGACACGGTGAATCCCCAACGCATTAGGAATCGTTATTCCCAACTCTTGGAGCCTGTTCGCGTGCCCAGAAATTTTGAGCACGTGCTCACTAACGGAGCTTCCCTCTTCCATCTTACAGTTAAATAACTTCTAGGAGGCCTCATAGCTCTCCACGGTTGCATGAGTCTCAAAGATCAGCTTGAGCTCATTGATAATCTCAAAAGGGTCGCGGTGCTCAAAGCACTTTTGAAGCTCCGATTCTAAACCATACAGGATGGCACACTAAACTGTGGAGTAGTGATTCTTCCGAGTGACGAAAACATTCTTAACATCATCGGAGGCATCCGCTGTAGGTGGGCCACCTAGCGGTGCATCGAGCACATAGGTCAATTGACCAGCGCTAAGGACAATCATCAATCCATGGAACTAGTCTGTGAAGTTGCTTCCATTGCTTTTCAGCTTTTCTTTCTCTAGGAACGCATTAAAATTGATGGAGGGGGTCACCATGATCTACAACATATTTGCAAAGAGTTTAGACTAAGTTTATGACAAATTGAGTTCAAATTTAATTATTAATTAACTAAGTGAACTCCCACTCAAAACAACATCCCTCATGTTTCCTTAGTGATTACACGAACCAAATCCACTACACCAAGTCCGATCTTCACGAGAGAAGATATAGCTTCAAAGGCAAACAATCAACATGTTCATCATATCATTCATATGACTCATGCTTTACCTTTCGGTATTCCGTGTTCTGAGACCATGTCTGTACATGCTAGGCTCATCAAGATTAACCTTAGTATCCGCATGTGCAAATCTGGCTTGCACCCATTGTATGCACACGTAGAATCTATCACACCCGATCATCACGAGATGATTCGAAACGACAAGTCTTAGCAACGGTGCCTACTAAGGATGAACACTTTATCACTTGATATTTTAGTGAGAGGGATCATCTTATAATGCTCCCGCCATGATCTAACCAATACAAGATGCAAAAGGTTTAACATCACATGCAATTCATAATATGTGACATGATATGGCCTTTCTTCTTGTGCCTTTGATCTCCATCTCCAAAGCACGGACATGATCTCCATCATCACCGGCATGGCATCAAGGTCAGTGGCACCTCTTCATGGTTATCCATCACTAATAGCAACTATAAGAAGTACTTGGAATAAAGCTATTACATGACGAATAGACACGCAGGTCTTAACAGAATTTAAAGACAACCATTAGGCTCCTGTCGGTTGCCATATTACAATAAGGATCATTGCATACATCAAATATATTCACAATCACATCGTGGCAATATCACATCACATGCCCCTGCAAAAACAAGTTAGACGCCTCTAATTTTCTTTGCATGTTTTACGTGGTTTGGGGATTTCGTATAAGAACCGATCTTACCTACGAACAAGAACCACAATGCTGATACAAGTGTTGTCAGATGCTAATTGTAAATTGAATCTTAACTATGGTGGGAGAAACAGACACCCGCAAAGCCACTTGTGCAATGCAAGTTGCACATCAAGCGTGGAGCAAGTCTCATGTACGAGGACATGTAAGGTTAGCCCGAGCCGCTTCATCCCACCATCCCGCAAGATGCAAAGTACACGTGAAGACAACGACAACAAAAGCATCAACTCCCACAATAACCATTGTGTTCTACTCATGCAACAGATCTACGCATAGACACGGCTCTGATACCACTGATGGGTTCGTAGTAGGGAAAACAAAAAGTTCTACCGCAAGAACGAACATAACCAATATCCAATCTAGGAAAAGCCAAGATCTAATCTATTACATAAGGGCAACGAGATAGATCTGTACTAACCCTTGTAGATCCAAAATCCTTGTGCGAGATCGGATCTCGTGGTTGATGTAGACGATCACTTTCCGATCTCAAGATCGAGTAGACGATCCTTCCGGCGCCATGTTCCGGCAGCGCTTCCGTAGACGGTCACACGTGTGGAGTCGATGTAGACCTTTCTCTCCCCGTTCCAGCGAGCAGCGGAGGTAGTAGATCTCCACGGAATCCCAGCAGCACGGCGGCATGGTGGTGGTGGTGGAGAAGGATTTTTGCAAGGCTTTGCCTAAGCCAGAGCAGGAGGATGGTAGAGGAGAGAGGCGGCCAGGGTTTAGGGTGGAAGGAGCAAGGGGGTAGGCGCCCCACCCCTCCTTTATATAGAGGGGGAGGCGGCCTAGGGCTGGCCCCCTTGCCCCCTAGGGTTTGGCGCGCCAAGGGAGGGGGGAGTTTTCTTCCCCCCAAGTATTCCCCTTTCTTTCTTGGTTTTCAAGCAAACTCTATGGAACCTTCTGGAACTTTTCAGAACACTCCGAAACCTTCTAGAACCTCCATATGAATACTTTGGAACATTTCCGAAACCTAGAAAATGATCTCCATTATATGAATCATATTCTCCGGACAATTCCAGATCTCCACGTGATGTCTCGGATCCAATTCGAGACTCCGAACAACATTCGGTCTCCAACGCATATTCCATATCTACCCAAACAATATCAAACCTTAAGTGTGTCACCCTACAGTTCGCGAATATGTAGACATGATCGAGACACCTCTCTGATCAATAACCATCAGCGGGATCTGGAGATCCATAATGGCTCCCACATACTCAACGATGACTTCGTGATCGATAGAACCATTAACATATGAAATCAATTCCCTTTGCCACGTGATACTCTACTTATCCGAGGTTTGATCATCGGTATCTCCATACCTTATTCAACCTCGTTACCGATAAGTACTCTTTACTCGTTCTGTGATATGTCATCCCTTGTGACCTAGTCACATGCTTGCAAGATAATTAGATGACATTCCACCGAGAGGGCCCAGAGCATATCTATCTGTCATATGGATGGACAAATCCCAGTCTTGATCCATGCGCTTCAACACATACTCTCAGAATACCTAATGCCACCTTTATAACCACCTAGTTACAAAGCAGCGTTTGATGTCATCAAAGCACTCATCTGGTGATGGTGATTAACACAATCTCATGGTCGAATGATTCGGTTACTATGTATTTGAAAGCTTATATCAAAACGAACCTAATGACTTGATCTTATGCTATGCTTACTATGGGTGCGTGTCCATCACATCATTCTCCTAATGATACGATCTTGTTATCAATAACATCCAATGTCTATGATCAGGAAACCATGATCATTTATTAATCAACAAGCTAGTCTTAACAAGAGGCTTACTAGGGACTCTTTTATGTTTACAAAACACACAAGTATTAGTGTTTCCTAATAATACAATTATAGCATGGGATGTAAACATTCATCATCAACACAAAGATATAATAATAACCATTTTATTATTGCCTCTCGGGCATATCTCCAACAGAGAAAAGGAGTAAAAAACAATGTAAATCGCTTATTTGGGAATTTTAATAATACTAGAAGAAAAACAGAAGCGAACAAGGGAGTGATGACCCACAAGTATAGGGGGTGTATTGTAGTATTTTCGATAAATAAGAGTGTCGAACCCAACGAGGAGCAGAAGGTGTTGACAAGTGGTTTGGATCAGGAATTCTCTGTGAAAACTTAGCAAATGGATTTTTAGGGGTTTTTGATAATGCAAATAAAAAAGTGCGAGTAAATAAAAGACAATAATAATAATTGTAGCAAGTGGCCCAATCCTTTCTTTAGCAAAGGACAAGCCGGTTGTATTACTTAAGATGACCAAACGTTCTCGAGGACACATGGGAATATCGTCAAGTGCTTTCGCTTCATATAGTTGATTAATCTTCTCTAGTTGGATAAGTGTTGTGTGGATGAACCTATGCTAATGTACTAACCTTACTAGGACTAATACATACTTGTGATGATACCCCTTGCAAGCATCCGCAACGAAAAGAAACTAATTAAGATAAAAAACTAACTGCAGCCTTAAACTCTGAGATCCTACACTCCCTTATGCAAAGGTTTCCTAACGGGGGTTTAGGTTTCTGTTACTCCGGAAACCCCACGATTAGTAGCCAAATACACATTGCATTCCCCTAGGCCCATAAAGGTGAAGTATCATGTAGTCAAAGTTCACATGAAACCACTAGAAGAATAGCACCACAACTTAAATATCAAACCATTAAATCCTTCGCAACTCAATTCCACTACTAACAACATGACTTCTCCCATGTCCTCAAGAACTAAACGAACTACTCACAAGACATCATATGGATCAAGATTAGAGATGAAATAATGATAAGTAAGAATCTGAACATGAGCAATAATTCAATGGTTCCACTCAATAGCATCAACTACAACAAATAATCAACATCGGGAAAGTTTCCCCTAAGAACTATGCAAGATTCAACCCAATTGTTACAGCGGTACGGAGTGGTGATGATGGTGCTTGTGGAGATGATGGTGGAGATGATGATGATGATGATCCCGATGAAGTCTAGCTTGATGACGGTGTTGATGATGACGGTCTCCCGTCTCCAGGAAGGAATTTCCCTGGCAGATTTCTGCCTGCTGGGAGAGCTCTTTCTCTCTTTGTAGTTTCCGCCCTATAGAGGCGGCCAAATATTTCTGTGGTTTCTCCCTGAACTTTAGGTTTCCGAGGGGATTATATACGCCAAAGGGCAATGCTAGAGGTGGGCCAGGGTGGCCACACCACCTGGTGGCGTGGCCAGGGGGTGGTGTGGGCCCCCTATGGCCCATCTCCACTCCTCCTTCTAGCCTCCTTCGTCTTCTAGAAAGATAGGAATTTCCGAATATTTTCTAGGATTTTCTGATCTTCGCAAATATTGCATCTCGGCAGTGCTTTTTCCATCAGAATCCTGACTCCGGTGGTTTATCCTCCAAAAATCATCAATCATGCAAAAATAGATGAAGTAACATAAGTATCATCTCTTAATATTAAATATATCAATGAATAACAATAAATTATGATATAAAATAGTGATGCAAAATGGACGTATCAACTCCCCCCAAGCTTAGACCTCGCTTGTCCCCAAGCGAAAACTGAGCTAAATAAACATGACCACGGGTTTATGGAGTGAAGTGTCGATAAAGAGAATAAGACAAGAAGCATCACATTTATCAATACACAAATCATAATAGAAAACAACTCACTATCATATAACTTAACTTGCAATGAGTAAGGGAAACACAATAAAGGTAAACAAAGTAAATCATAATTGGTAACGGCAAACTTTGCTCCTGGTCAGAGAACGGTTAACAAATTGCAGGAGTCAAACATAATGGGGTTTTCAATGATAGCCTTCAAAGTAATATTCACTCAGATAAGAGCAGTGTGCAAAACAAGCAACATAAGAAACATGATTGAATATATCATCATATGGATGATTGAATCACAACAACTCAAATGCTTGCTTGAGATAGAAAGGAATAGGTTTACTGACTCAACTAAAAAGTAAAAGATAGGCCCTTCGAAGAGGGAAGCAGGGATTTCAAGTTTCATAAAGAGCTTCCAAAAATTATGGTACTTACTAGATTTGAGCTCTCATTGCCCCTATCATAGGCATCTTTAAGTGATTAAGGTTAATTTGAGGGAAAATATGAGTTATATGCTTGACAAATTATAAGTTGAAAATCGCATGCCCCTTGAGTACGAGTACCAGACCTCATGCTACTCAACTTTGGTCTCCGGTAAGTTCTTGTCATTGTAAGTGTATGTGTATCATAGAGAACCGCCAACGGGGTACCCCTTGCCCCATGACACAGGAGTTATCCCATATCAAAATGACAAGGCAACAGACAGTGAGCATCTAACCGATCATTTTATTTGCTATTTGCATAGGTTTTTATTGAGGATGCTTCATAGAATTCCACTATGGTTATGCTGCAAGTTTCTACCATGATTAGGCATGGCTTAGGCTAGCCGCCCAGGCGTTTCTCTAACATATATACAAACTCCATGAGCTTACAAGCTCCCCTTTTATTTCACACCACCAGCATCCATAAACAAAAGAACAGGATATCAACTAAATAATAAGTGCAATGTCGAAAGCGGACCCCATGATAACATGGTTTTGCTAACTCCCAACTTATAATTTGCAAGAATACGAGCTTCATAAGATAGTCACAATGGTTCAAATTATTAAGCACAAGAAAATAAAGTGTGCCATCAAGTTTGTGAGAGCTTTAATCACTAATTTTCACATAACAAGTTTAATTTGGAAGATAGATAAAACTCGAGAATTTACATGAAATAGCAATAATGCTAATAGGTAGATATGGTGGACATAAATGGCATAGGTTTTAGTTCAAGGATTGGATGCACGAGAAGCATTCCATCTTAGTACGGGTTTTTGGCTAGCAAGGCTGGGTAGCAAGCATAAGAGTTGAAGGAAACAAACAAACATACAAGTGGTAGAAACAATCATGCAATATTCCTTGGAAACACAAAATATCTTAATTAGAGAATATTAAGCTAATGAGCCAATCAAGAAAGAAAGATAATGAAATTATATTTCTAAAAGTACTTTTCTCTTTTCCATTCAATCCTCAAATAGTTTTGCTACTAACCAGAGCTAGGTTTGCCAAAACCAACTAAATTTACTTAATGATCCCAAAGTGATGCCAATACTAACAACAAGCTCCATCATATAAAAGAAATTGCAAACTAAAATAAGATGTGCAAAAAGTAAATGATAGAACTTCTCATTAATATTCCATAACGGCAACTCACACCAAGGGATACATAGATAACTAACTAGAGAGATGCTTCCACAATGCAAACCATCCTACATGATAACTTCTCTATTCATGATATGACTCTACTAAAAAGGTAAAAAGATGAAACATAATGATGTGATACCGAGGCACTCCCCCAAGCTTGGGACAAACCAAAGGGATGCCAAAACCTGATGACGAACTACTCCTTCGGTGGTGGTGTTATCTCGATAAGCTTTTCAATCAATTTTTTCAAATCCTCAATCTCTAAGGTGAGAGTACGAATCAACTCCGAATTTTTCTCAATGCGGTTCATGATCATGTCGGACTGTGAATCCTAGCCCTTGTCATTCTTTCCCCACTCTTCCTCCTAAAAGTGTTCTTTTCATGCATGGATAGAACGAGGCATATCCCAATTGGAGGGTAATTTTTTCTTAGGCATCTTTTGGAATTGCTTCTCATGTATAAGGGTATGGAAGGGATTCTTGATGCGTGGAGGAAGTGACCGTGAAGCTAAGCAAAGGCACGGAACCTTCCCTCCAGTGGACATCCGTGTAGTCCTTTTGAGCTTGAAAGGATTTGCCACCACTCCAATGCTTGCAATGGTGGGGCTGGTGCGCGGATGCTGGTCTTCCTTCACTTCCTATTCAACTTCACCCTTGATCTACTCCTCCTGGTTGGGGTCTTGGAGATCATCCTCCACAGGATTCTTGCCTTTATCGTTGGTGGAGACCATCGTGCTTCTAAACTTGAGAATAGTTCCTAACAGAAACAGATTGAAAGAAAAACATGACGAGAACGCCATTACGAACCTCGGGGGATCCGGAGGATTATATATTACAAAGTTTAACAACAAAAGGAAGGTACTGGCAGAAAATGGGTCAGAGAGGGGCTCCGGGGTGGCCACACCCCCTGGTGGCACGGCTAGGTGGGCCCGCACCACGGGGTGGTGTGAGCCCCTAGGCTCTGCTTCCGTCCCTTTTTCGACTCATTATCTTTCACGTTAGATAAAAACTGCAAAAATATAAATTGAAAAGTTTTTTGTGGACCTTTTCTTACCAGAATTGTTACCTATTTGAAAACGGACTCTACAGGTTTCTGAATTTGGTTTTTAATAAATTCTTCCGGAGTCACCACTTGAATAATATCAATATCTTCATTGTAAAAATCTTCAAAAAATATAATGCTTGAGTCTTTCGACCATTCTTCATCTCATTACATCGTTCTCTCCTAACACTTGAAAATTTCTTTCATACAAAACTTCATAGAATCTTCATTAGCAACATTAGTGCATGCAAGATAATAAACCTTTGGGTTAAATTTCAACTGAAATCCATCAAAACATAAGCTACTGTAGCAACTCCTTTCGAAATCCCAAAAGAATTCAAAAAGGAAATCGATTTAAGAGGCAAATGCAAAAATGGCAGAAATCGGTCAAAACAGACCAGCAGGTAAAGATCAATTTTTTCAAAAATCTGTTGTTGCTCAAATCAAAAAAGTGCAAAACTAACGAAAGTTAAATAATAACCTGGGGCATGCATAGAAAAATTTACAGATCAGTACGACATTCTGGGATTTTTCACGATTTTTTATAGTGAAGCACAAAACTCCGTTTTGGGACAGCAACTTCCCCAAATCTTACTTCTCTCTCATTAGAGGCTAATCTTGACACAAAAACCAAAAAAAAAAGATAAGGAGAGGTTAGTACAGAAGCAATAACTTCCAAGACTCAAATAAACAAAAATAAACTGAAAGCAAAAATATAATGGGATGTCTCCCAAAAAGCTCTTTCATTATAGCCATTAAGATAGGCATGATAAATTTCAATGATGCTCACATAAGAATATGAATTGAAGTAAAAGAGAGCATCAAGAAGCAAATATACATATATTTAAGTCTAACCCACTTCCTATGCAAGGGAATTTTGTAAGAAAATAAATTATTGAAACCAGAGGCTACTAGCATAGGAAGGCAAAACAAGTGCAACATGAAGACTTTCAGCATAAAGCGAGGAAACTTTATTATTGAGATGCATAAAAACATTTTTCCCTCTCTCATAATAACTTTCAGCATCATGAATAAATTTAACGATATAATTATCACATGAACCATAGTAGCAATGATCACTTATTCTGATAGAAAACACAGGGACACTAGCTTTCCTAGTTCCACTAGGCTGTGAAACAATATTAGAAGTATCCTTACAAAGGATAATGTGCCCGTCTTCTACATTTTTAGTGACAAGGTCTTTCACATTTACTACTTCAGGTTCAACATCTGTTTGTTCATTAGGTTCTATAGCTTTCTTTGTATTTTTGTTAACCATACTAGCTATCATAGAATGTTCCTTTACCTTAACAGGGAAAGGTATTTTCTCGATGTAAGGTTTAGGTAAAATACAATTAGCAGTATAAACTTCAGTATTTCTAGCAGGAACACAATTAACACTATCTTTATATGGCTCATGATACCTGTTCCATTTCAATATAAGAGGCAAAGGCCTTAAAACAATTTGCAATACTTTGAGAATCAAGACCATAAGCAACACTAATATTATGAAAGTTATCAGTTCCCATAAAAGATATAATGCATTCATAATCATAATTTATACCTGACTTTCTTCCTTTATCATTCTCCCATGCTTCAGCATTGTCTTGAATATGGTCTATAAGATCCCATCTAGATTCTTCTTTCATATGTGTAAATGATCCAGCACAAGAAGCATCCAATAAATCCTCATCATGAAGAGAAAGCCTTGCATAAAAGTTATTGATAATAATATTATTACAGAGCTCATGAATAGGACATTTGAGCATTAGTAACTTCATTCCCCCCCAAGCTTGGGCGGTACTCTCTCCATCATGAGGCCAAAAGTTATATATTTGATTCCGATATTTATGAATCTCACTAAGAGGATAAATTTGGAATAAAAGAGAGGTACAATTTCCTCCCATTCAAGAGATTAGCCATTCTTTAGTAGCTTATACCATTCCTCAACTCTGCCTTTCAATGATACAAAGAATAACTTTTTCTTAACTTGATCTGTTGTAATACCTGCACATGTGAACAATCCACATAATTCATGTATAAAAAGCAAATGATCACATATATGTACAGTTCCATCTCCAAAATAGTAGTTATCCATAACACGATCAACAATTTTTGTAGGTATTTTAAAAGGATCAATTTCAGTAGGTGGTGGTTAATCTACTACCTTAGCAGTGGTAGTAGCATTCCGAAATAAGAAACTAAGTGAATTATCCATATTGAAAATAAAGTAACAAATAGAAATAAATAATACTCACAGTAGAATTTTCCTTTACCAGTTCCACTCTTCAATAGCGCTTCACTCCCGGGCAATGATGCCAGAAAATAGTCTTGATGACCCACAAGTATAGGGGTGTATTGTAGTATTTTCGATAAATAAGAGTGTCGAACCCAACGAGGAGCAGAAGGTGTTGACAGGTGGTTTGGATCAGGAATTCTCTGTAAATACTTAGCAAACGGATTTTTAGGGGTTTTTGATAATGCAGATAAATAAAGTACGAGTAAATAAAAGACAATAATAATAATTGCAACAAGTGGCCCAATCCTTTCTTTAGCAAAGGACAAGCCAGTTGTATTACTTAAGATGACCAAATATTCTCGAGGACACATGGGAATATTGTCAAGTGCTTTCGCTTCATATAGTTGATTAATCTTCTCTAGTTGGATAAGTGTTGTGTGGGTGAACCTATGCTAATGTACTGACCTTACTAGGACTAATACATACTTGTGATTATACCCCTTGAAAGCATCCACAACTATAAGAAAGTAATTAAGATAAAAACCTAACCACGGCCTTAAACTCTGAGATCCTACACTCCCTTATGCAAAGGTTTCCTAACAGGGGTTTAGGTTTCTGTCACTCCGGCAACCCCATGATTAGTAGCCAAATACACAATGCATTCCCCTATGCCCATAAAGGTGAAGTATGATGTAGTCGACGTTCACATGACACCACTAGAAGAATAGCACCACAACTTAAATATCAAACCTTTAAATCCTTCTCAACTCAATTCCACTACTAACAACATGACTTCTCCCATGTCCTCAAGAACTAAACGAACCACTCATGAGACATCAGATGGATCAAGATCAGAGATGAAATAATGATAAGTAACAAGCTGAACATGAACAATAATTCAATGGTTCCACTCAATAGCATCAACTACAACAAGTAATCAACACCGGGAAAGTTTCCCCTAAGAACTATGCAAGATTCAACCCAATTGTTACAGCAGTATGGAGTGGTGATGATGGTGCTGGTGGAGATGATGATGATGATCCCGCTGAAGTATAGCTTGATGATGGTGTGGATGGCGACGATCTCCCCTCTCCGAGAAGGAATTTCACAGGCAGATTTCTGCCTACTGGAGAGCTCTTTCTCTCTTTGTAGTTTCCGCCCCGGAGAGGCGGTGGAACCTTTCTATGGTTGCTCCCCGAACTTTAGGTTTCCGAGGGGATTATATACGCCAAAGGGTGATGTCAGAGGTGGGCCAGGGTGGCCACAACACCTAGTGGCATGGACAGGGGTGGTGTGGGCCCCTATGGCCCATCTCCACTCCTCCTAGCCTCCTTCGTCTTCTGGAAAAATAGGAATTTCCATACATTTACTGGGATTTTCTGATCTTCGCAAATATTGCATCTGGACAGTGCTTTTTCCATCAGAATCCTGACTCCGGTGGTTCATCCTCCAAAAATCATCAATCATGCAAAAATAGATGAAATAACATAAGTATCATCTCTGAATATGAAATATATCAATGAATAACAATAAATTATGATATAAATTAGTGATGCAAAATGGACGTATCAGGGAGGCAGAGAGTCCAACGACCAACTATACGGCCGGAGCAATTTTTTCAGCCGTATAGGTCAGACCGTATAGTTGGCGCCGCCTCCGCGTCATCAAATAGTTTCACCCCGTGCAATTGGTTCGAGGAGATGACATACATAACACCCAGAAATCACAAAAACCTCACCTCTGGAAGGCATCTAGAGGGGGAACACATCCACTGGGGATCCATCTTCGCCCTACGCAAATCCAGGAGGCTAAGGCATCGATCTTCATCATCCACCGCTGCATCACCACCATCTCCATCCATCCCATCTACATCTTGTCTAGATCTTGTTGTGATTCCTATACTTGTTGTGGATTTATACAAGTGATATTCATCTATGATTGTTTACATTACCATTGCCATGATGTTGATTGCCTCCATGTCTGAGTAGATCATTAGTTCTTGGCGAGATGGAGAAACCCTAGTATGAGATTGAAATAAGATAAAGTCTATTATGATATTCATCGTTGTGATCATGTGTTAGATTTTCTACATCTTGATGTTGAGAGAAGTCGACCTCTCAATATTTGCCTCTTGTGGGGACTTGATGGAGGAAACTACTTTTTGGTAGACAGAGGCGTGCTAGCACTTACAGTGACCATAAAGTTGTTGGCACCCCTTACATATCAACTTGGCAAACCGAGGAAACTCACGGAACACTATCCATGCCATGGGATACGTCCTACGAGATTATGTCCCTTAATAGCGCAGTAATTCGATTGATGTCGATTGCTGAATATTGTGGTTATGAGGATGATGTGAGCAACGGTTGCTGCTTATTCGTACAAATACGGAGTTCCTCCCACACATACATAGTTGAGAATGTTCATGATGATACTCTTTATCTTAGATATTTACAATACTAGTGGTGTATCTGCTACTCCCTGAGAACGCTTTTTCCCTACTACAGTTCCAATCTCTCTTACATACGCGATACTTACTTTCTGTGCTCAGTTGTTTTACTTTACTTTATTATTGTTCTTATACCCAAAACCCAAAAACACATTTTTACACAATACTCGCATTTTATCTTGTCACTTAGAACTTTATAGAGCATTTCTATCATAATATTTATTTCAAGAGTTATTAGACTTTAGACTCCTGCTCCCTGTGGGATTGATATCTTTATTTCGAAACTATCTACAAACGATCTATGCACTTGCAGTCATCACACTCTTAGGAAATTTTTGAGTCAAGGCAATAGATAGACGCACAATTAATAAGAGTTATACACTGAATCATGTGAAACTTAAGGAGAAAACATTCAGGGAAGTTTATCTGCCTACTCACAAACATAGTCCTATACGACTTGGTGATCGCACATGTGTAGGATAAGATGTGATAAGGCAATGTCCAGTCTAAAGTAGGAGCTTGTGCTGGTGCCTATGTGGGGGTGCCATTGTAGTAGCCTGTCCTGGTGTAGGGACATGGAATGGTGCAAGAGATGGTGTTGATGCAGTTATTTGTAGGGGGCTGGTGCATGAGCTGGTACCGGTGCGACGCTAACAGCTTGATGCTGGATTTCTTTATAGGGGTAGGTAAGCTGACTGCAGGAGTGGTAGAGGTATATGATATGTGTACAAGCAAAATGTCTCTTATACAACAGTTACTCGCAAGATAGTGATTAGAGGATATGATGAGTATACAAGCAAATTAAGTTACTAACTCTATTATTTTGCCTTAGGTAAACAGGTGCCAGTGCAGGAACTAGGGCCGGTGCCATCACTGATGCCAGCATCTTGATGCTAGTTACCTTCTAGGGGGTGGGTAAGGGGCTGCAGGAGTGGTCAGAGAGGCGTATGATATGTGTACAAGCAAAATGATTTCGTATACAACAGTTACTCCCAAGATAGTGATCAAAGGATGTGATGAGTATACAAAAAATTAAGTTACTACCTCTATTCTTTCTCCTAATTAGGTCAATAGGTGTCGTTGCAGGAACTGGGGCTAGTGCCAGCAGCTTGATGCTGGATTCCTTCTTGGGGGTACATAAGTGGAAGCGGACTATAGAAGTGGTTAGAGTCATATGATGAGTACACGACAATGGTGTAGAACAGTTACTCGCAAGAAAGTCATCAGAGGTTGTGATGAGTACAGAAGAAAATTAAGTTAGTACTACCTTTGTTCTTGCAAGTATTTGTCAAGGTGTACAATGACTTGCAAGTATCTTCCCAGGCTTGCTATAATCAAGGGCCACCACATCCCCCTTCTTCATATCATTCTCACTAACATACCTAGACGAACCGCCTCTGCCCAAATAAGTGGTGGCCATCTTTTGAGAGACATCCACACCATATAGTTGTCGCGTGCATTTAGGGTGCTCGCTATACAGGTTCAAAAACTTCTCATTTCCGCACGGCTTGTTTATAATGGGGCGAGTGACACAAGGGACAACCTTCATGGGAAAATTCATCGAGAAGTAAGACCACGACAAGAAAAGTGAGATACAATATCTTACATCAAGTCATTCTAAACCACTTGGAAACCATACCTGATACTATGGGTACCCTTCGCGAAGGGTGTCCACGCACCATTTTTCTTCCATCTGCCTTTCGAAGGGCATAAATGGCCCTCTTTCAACCCACAGTCCTGACAAGAGGATGGTAGAACAAATGGCTGAGTAGTTGGTGCGTGGTACTGAATGAAATTAAGTGAAAAGGTTAAATTATGTAAAGAGCATGTAAATAAAAATAATATGAGACATAATCATTGCATGTAAAGCAAACCGATTTGATGTTTCTGAACTTATGATAAGCGTAAAGATAAAGCTGATAACAATAACACAGAAAATCATAACATGTGAAATTGTGGATTCCCAAATTATACCCACTTCTTAGAAAGGTCACTGTTGATACGTCGTGAACGTATCTATAATTTTGTATGTTTCATGCTTGTTTTATATCTACTTTCTTATGTTTTGTTCATACTTTGAGGTATTTTTATACATTTTCTGGGACTAACCTATTAACAAGATGCCACAGTGCCAGTTGCCTTTTTTTTGCTGTTTTTGGTTTCAGAAAAGCTAGTAAGGAAATATTCTCGGAATTGGACGGGACAAAAGCCAAAGTCAATATTTTACCCGAACCAACACGGCGTCTGGCGGGGAGACGGAGTGGCGCACCAGGGCGGCCACACCAGGTGGCCGCGCGGCCTGGGGGTGCACCACCACGGGGTGTGGCCCCTGGTACTCCATCGACTTTGACCCTTCGCCTATAAAAGCCTCCTGGGATGAAAACCCTAAGTACCCGATCAAAATTCCACGAAAGAGTCTGTAGCCGCCGCCATCTCCATCCCTAGATAGGGAGAGATCTGAAGCTCTTCCCGGCACCCTGCCGGAGGGGAGAGATCACCCTGGAGGCCTTCTTCATCACCATGCCTGCCTCCTGTGTGATGCGTGAGTAGTTCATCCTTGGACTACGCTTACATGTAGTAGCTAGATGGTTGGTTCTACTCCTTTGTGCTATCATGTTTAGATCTTGTGAGCTCCGTTCATGATCAAGATCATCCATTTGTAATCTTACATGTTGTGTATGTGGGGATCCGATGGATATTGAGATGCTATTTAAGATTGATTATTGATTCTATAATGTCTATGTTATTTGTGATCTTGCATGCTCTCCGTTGTTTGTAACTATCTTGGCCAAGTAGATGCTTGCAACTCCAAGAGGGAGTATTTATGCTCGATAGTGGGTTCATGCCTCTAGTAATCTAGGGAAGTGAGATGAATCTCTAAGGTTGTCCATGGGAGAAAACAGCAATCATTTATCCATGGGACAATCGTATTGTTTACTTTACACACTTTTCTTAATGCAATTATCTGTTGCTTGCAACTTAATACTAGAAGGGGTTCGGATGATAACCTGAAGGTGGATTATTAGTCATAGATGCGGTTGGCTTACGATTTATGTACAATGTTGTAATGCCCAATCAAATCTCATAGGATTCAAGATGTCTAGTATATGCATTGTATGCTTTCTCAAATCTGTCAATTGCCCCGCTGTAATTTGTTCACCCAACATGTTATTTATCTTAAGGAGAATCACCTCTAGCGAACTATGGACCCCGGTCCATGCTTTTACCATTGCTATACCTTCTACTATTACCATTTACTATTTACTATTTACTTTCTGCAAACAATTACTATCTTCCACACAGTACGTTTAATTCTTTGTTTTTAGCAAAACCGGTGAGATTGACACCTCAATGTACGTTGGGAGCAAAGTTATGTGGTTGTGTTGTGCAGGATTCCAAGTTGCTAACAACACCTTGCAGTTGTTTCCTTGCTCCTACTGATTTGATAACCTTGGTTTCATAACTGAGGGAAAACTTGCTGTTGTGCTCATCATACCTTCCTCTTGGGGTTCCCAACGAGCTCTACATTTTGAGCCATCAAGCACTTTTCTGGTGTCATTGCTAGGGAGTCAAGGACAGCTTCACAAGGGGGGTCTCTCACAACCAATATCTTTACTTTGTTTTTTTTGTTTTGCTTAGTTTATTTCTACTTAATTTGTTTGTTTGTTTCTATCAAAAACACAAAAAATAGTTGTCCTAGTTTGTTTCCTTTATTAAAAACACAAAAAAAATCTATTTCAAGTTGCAATTATGTCTAGCATTGCTCCAATCACTATGTCACCTAAGGAAATGATTTTTACCTTCAAACAAGGAATTGAAGAGAGTTTCAAATAAGCTTGGTCTAGAATTTCAGAGTTACATGAAAAAACTAAACCTAAAATGACCCAGGGCTTGTTTCTTGGTAGTTTCTACTTTGGTCTTACCCTTTGTTATAGATATGCTTTGGATGCTGTAGTAGGAGGGGATTTCCTCCAGTGCAATGAGGATGAAGCTTTTAATGCCATAAAAAATTTGGTTACAACATATGACTTGCCTGGCAAATTTGATTCTTCCATTACAAACATTATTGCTAGATTGAACACTCTTGAGACCAACACAACTAGTTTAAAAGAATGCTATAACATGCTTAGAGAGCATCAAGAATATGTTCCTATAAATTTTGAATCTTCAAAATGGCTTCCCACAGTAAAAGTTGTTATAAACAATGAAACATTCTATGCTCGTTGTGATATCATGTCCAAATTCTGTCTTATGCCTAAAGATATCTATGAATATTTGAATCTTTAGGGACTTTCTGAGGGAGGAGAAAAAATATCTCTTACCAATAATGCCACAATATTGCCCATTGGAATAGCTGAAGGAGTGTTTACAAAGATCCTATGGAAAGTGGTGTCTACTGGTTATCTTGTTATTGAATGTGTAGGAAAAGGACAAATTACACTTGGAAGATCCCTACTGAAACTCCTTGGAGAAATAATAGATGTGGAAAAAGGCATCATGCATTTTTCCTCTCTACCAAACAATCATACATTCCCTAAAGATAAGAATAAAGGTAAGAAAGGAAGGGGCAAGAAATTTGGTCTTAATGCTTCTTCATTTGAAAATACTTGAATCTTGCTTCCTATGCCTAGCTCAAAGGCGTTAAAGAAAGGCACTATTGGGAGATAACCCAAATTTTTATTCAGTAAGTTTTTCTTTCTTTGAGTCTTGGAAGTTATTACTTCTATAATTACCTCTCCTTATCCTTTTGTGTGGTTTTTCTGCCGAGAATAACCTCTAATGAGAGAGAAGTAAGACTTGGGAAGTTGCTGTCCCGAAATAGATTTTTGTGCTCCACTTTAAAAATCGTGAAAAATCTCTGAACGTCGGATTGAGCTGTAATTTTTTGTGCTTATTCTCAAGGTTATTATAACTTTCGTTAGTTTAGCACTTTGCGATTTGAGCAACAGAAGGTCTTCGAAAAAATTGGTTTTTACCTGCTGGTCTTTTTTGATAGATTTCCGCCATTATTTGTATTTGCCTCTTAATATCTTTCTCTTTGAGTTCTCTTTGATCACTTGAGCTTTTAGAAGAAATTGCTACAGTAGCTTGTGTTTAATGTAAGTTTTACTTGTGATTAAACTAAACCATAGGACCAATTATCTTGAATACACTAATGTTGCTAATGAGGATTGTGTGAAGTTTTGTATGAAGGAAAATTTTCAAGTGTAGGGGAAGAATAATGTGATAAGATGAAGTATGGAAAAAAGCTCAAGCTTGGGGATGCCACCCGTGTCACCCCAAGAAATACTCAAGAAGTACAAGCGTCAAAGCTTGGGGATGCCCAAGGCATCCCCTTCTTCATCAATAAAAATCTCAGGTTTTCTTCCAAAACACTTCATTATTATTGTTTCATGCACAATTGTGTTGTTCTTGGAGCGTCTTCATTTTTGCTTTTAGTTTTCTTTTGTTTAGTTTGCTTAAATAAATTTGATGGACCCCCGCATTCATATATGATATTTCAAATAAGTTGATTGGTGATTGGAAAATAGTAGGAAAGTTCATACTTATAAGTGGTACAAAAGGAGTTTTGTTTTGACTATGGCCTAGACTTTATCATGTCATGTTTGATATTGCTTTGACTTTATGCTTAGTAATTATTGTTGTAGCATGACTTGTTACAAACAATTGAGATTGCATAATGAGCCTTGAAAGTGTTTTTTTAGCATACAAAAACATAATATTGTGGTATTCTCCTTCGATGCTTTATTTGGATTGACTTGGCACATGCTTACACCATGTTAAGACTATGTATCAGTCACCTTAGCCTCTATGATCATTTAGTTTTTTTGACTTGTAATATCACTTTATGCTTTAACTAATAATGTTTTGTTGCTTTGCATGATTAGGCCCATTAGTGCTATCTTAGTTGGTAGCTCCTAGTCTTTTGCTAGCCTCCACATGTACCAAGTATGAGCCCCACTCATGCATCCAACCCCCAAGAAAACCAAGTTGTTCCAAAGAGTCCACTATAAATTCCTATACATGGTGTGTTACACCATTCCAAGTATATTCATGCTTTTATCTACCTTCCAAATTAAACTTGTTATGTGAAAATTAGTGATTAAGGCTCTCACGAACTTGATGGCTGATACGTCCATTTCGCATCACTATTATGTATCATAATTTACTGTTATTCATTGATATATTTCATATTAAGAGATGATACTTATGTAATTTCATCTATTTTTGCATGGTTGTTGACTTTTGGAGCATGGACCGCTGCAATCAGGATTTTGATGGAAAAGGTGCTATTTGGAGCCAAAATTCGCGAAGATAAGAAAATCCAGGAAAATATACGGAAAATCCTATTTTTCCAGAAGACGAAGGAAGCCAGAAGGAGGAGTTGAGATGGGCCACAGGGGGGCCACACCATCCCCTGGCACGGGCCATCCTAGGCCGCGCCACCAGGTGGTGTGGCTGCCCTGGCCCACCTCCAGCTCTCCCCTCTGGCGTATATTATCCTCCCGAAACCCTAATACTCGGGGAGCGACGATAGAAAGATTTCGCTGCCTCTGCGGGGCGGAAAACACCAAGAGAGAAAGATCTCTCCGGTAGACAGATTTCTGCCGGGGGAATTCCTTCCCAGAGAGGGGAGATCGTCGCCATCAACACCACCACTAAGCTGGACTTCATCAGGATCATCATCATCACCACCATCATCATCAGCAGCACCATCATCACCATCTCCATATTGCTGTAACAATTGGGTTGAATCTTGCATAGTTCTTAGGGGAAACTTTCCCGATGTTGATTACTCTTTGTAGTTGATGCTATTGAGTGAACCATTGAATTATTCTTTATGTTCAAATTGTTATACATCATTATTCCATCTCTGATCATGATCCATATGATGTCTTGTGAGTAGTTCGTTTTGTTCTTGAAGACATGGGAGAAGTCATGTTGTTAGTAGTGGAATTGTGTTGAGAAAGATTCAATGGCTTGATATTTAAGTTGTGGTGTACTTCTTCTAGTGGTGTCATGTGAACGTCGACTACATGACACTTCACCTATATGGGCCTAGGGGAATGCATTGTGTATTTGGCTACTAATCGTAGGGGTTGCCGGAGTGACAGAAACCTAAACCCCCGTTAGGAAACCATTGCACAAGGGAAGTCAGGGTCTTAGAGTTTAAAGCTGTGGTTAGGTTTCTACCTTAATTACTTTCTTGTACTTACGGATGTTTGCAAGCGGTATAATCACAAGTATGTATTAGTCTTGGGAAGGTCGGTACATTAGCATAGGTTCACCCACACAACACTTAGCAAACTAAAGAAGATTAATCAACTATATGAAGCGAAAGCACTTGACTGCCTTCCCGTGTGTCCTCGAGAACGTTTGATAATCTTAAGTAATACAGCCGGCTTGTCCTTTGCTGAATAAAGGGTTGGTCCACTTGCTGCATTTATTCCTACTGTCTTTTATTTACTCGTATTTTATTTACTTGCTTTATCAAAAAACCCTAAAAATCTGTTTGCTAAGTATTTGCAGAGAATTCCTGATCCATACCACTAGCCAGCACCTTCTGCTCCTCGTTGGGTTCAACACTCTTACTTATCAAAAATACTACAATACACCCCCTATACTTGTGGGTCATCAAGACTATTTTCTGGCGCTGTTGCCGGGGAGTGAAGCGCTATTGGACAGTGGAACTGGTAAAGGAAACTTCTACTGTGAGTATTGTTTACTTCTGTTACTTGCTTTATTTTCAATATGGATAATTCGCTAAGTTTCTTATTCCGTAATGCTACTACCACTGCTAAGGTAGTAGATGAACCACCACCTGCTGAGAATGATACTTTTAAAATACCTACAAGAATTATTGATCGTGTTATGGATAACTACTATGTTGGGGATGGAACTGTCCATCCTGGTGATCATTTGCTCTTTATACACGAATTATGCGGGCTGTTCAAGTGTGCAGGTATTACTACAGATCAAGTTAAGAAGAAGTTATTCTCATTATCACTGAATGGAAGAGCTGAGGAATGGTATAAGCTTCTGAAGAATGGTCAAGCTCTTGAATGGGAGGAAATAGTGCCCCTCTTTTATTCAATGTTTTATCCTCCTAGTGAGATTCATAAAGATCGGAATCAAATATACAACTTTTGGCCTCTTGATGGAGAGAGTACAGCTCAAGCTTGGGGGAGATTGAAGTTACTAATGCTCAAATGTCCCATTCATGAGCTCCCCAACAATATTATTATCAATAACTTTTATGCAAGGCTATCTCTTCATGATAAGGATTTATTGGATGCTTCTTGTGCTCGATCATTCACTCGCATGGAAGAAGAAGCTAAATGGGATCTTCTAGACCGTATTCAAGATAATGCTGAAGCATGGGAGAATGACAAAGGAAGAAAGTCAGGTATAAATTATGATTATGAATGCATTGAATCTTTTATGGGAAGTGATGACTTTCAAAATATTAAAAATGCTTATGATCTAGACTCTCAAGCTATTGCAACTTATTTTAAGGCTTTTGCTTCCTATATTGAAGTGCCTAAAAAGAAGTGGAATAAGTATCATGAACCATATAAAGATGTTGCTAAGTGTGTTCTTGCAAGAAATACTGAAGTTTATACTGCTAATCATGCTTTACCTGAACCTTACAATGAGAAAATGCCTTTCCCACTTAAGATAAAGGAGCATTCTATGATAGCTAGTATGGTTAATGAAAGTACAAATAAAGTTGTTGAACCTGATAAACAAATGAATGATGAACCTATAATAGCAAATGTGAAAGACTTTGTCACTAAATATGTAGAAGAGGGACACACTATCCTTTGTAAGATATCCCTAATATTGTTTCACAAAGTAGTGTTATAAGAACTAGTATTCATGTGTTTTCTATAAGGATAAGTGATCACTGCTACGATGGTCCTTGTGATAGTTATATTGTTAAGTTTATGCATGATACTGAAAGTTACTATGAGAGAGGGAAAAGTATTCTAATGCATCTCAACAATATCAAGTTTCCTCGTTTTATGCTTAAACTCTTTATGTTGCACTTGTTTTGCCTTCCTATGCTAGTAGCCTCTGGTTTAACAACTTGTTTGTTTACAAACTTCCCTTGCATAGGAAGTGGGTTAGACTTAAATGTGTGTATTTTTGCTTCTTAATGCTCTCTTTCACTTCAATTCATATTCTTATGTGAGTTTCATCAAAACTATCATGCCCATCTTAATGGCTATAAAGAAAGAGCTTTTCGGGAGACAACCCAATTTATTTTTGCTTTCAGTTTGTTTTTGTTTTTATTTGAGTCTTGGAAGTTATTACTTCGTTAATAACCTCTCCTTATCCTTTTTGTTTGGTTTTTGTGTCAAGATCAACCTCTAATGAGAGAGAAGTAAGATTTGGGGAAGTTGCTGTCCCAAATCAGATTTTTGTGCTTCACCGTAAAAATTCGTGAGCGATCTATGTATGTCGGATTGAGCTGTAACTTTTTGTGCCTTTGACCCAGGTTGTTATTTAACTTTCGTTAGTTTTGCACTTTTTGATTTGAGCAACAGAAGATTTTCGACAAAATTGATCTTTCCCTGCTGGTCTGTTTTGATAGATTTTGCCACTCTTGCATTTGCTTCTTTATTCGATTTCCTTTTTGAATTATTTTTGGGTTTTTGGAAGGAGTTGCTACAGTAGCTTATGTTTTGATGGTTTTCAGTTGAAATTGGACTCAAAAGGTTCTATCACTTCACTTATACTAATGTTGCTAACGAGAACTGTGTGAAGTTTTGTGTGAAAAAAATATCCAGGTTAGTGGAGATAATAGTGTAATAAGGAAGTGAAAGGTTTCATGACTCAAGCAATAAGTGCATGAAGATGAAGATATTTATGTTATTCAAGTGGTGACTCCGGAAGAATCTACTAGATACCAAATTTAGAGACCTGCAGAGTCCGTTTTCAAATAGGTAATAGTTCTGGTAAGAAAAGTTCTGCGAAAGATCTGTCCAATTATATTTTTGTAGTTTTTATCCAAGAAGGAAAGCTACGAAGCGGAAGAGGGACGGAAATGGAGCCAGGGTGTCTCACACCACCCTGTGGCACAGGCCCACCCCTGGCCGCACCACCAGGTGGTGTGGCCACCTCGGACTCCATCTCCGACCCGTTTTCTCCCAGTACCTTCCTTTTGTTGTAAAACTTTGTAATATATAATCCCCTGGATCCCCTGAGGTTCATATGACGTGTTCTTGTCATGTTTTTGTTTTGATCTGTTTCTACTAGGAACTATTCTTGAAAGTTTGGAAGCATAATGGTGTCCACCAAGGATAAGGGAAAGGAGCCTATGGAGGAAGGTCTCCAAGACCCTGGACAGGAGAAGGAGAATAAGAGTTAAGGTGAAGAGGAGACAACGCAAAGCCAACATCCGCACACCGACACTATTGTTGCAAGCATTGGAGTGGTGGCGAACCCTGCCAGGATTAGAAGGACTGCACAGATGTCAACTGGAGGGAAGCCTCCACGTCACTGTTTGGCACCAAGGACACCTTCTCCAAGCACCAAGAGTCCCTTCCATACCTTTATCCATAACCATGCAGGAAAAGAAGACCGCAAGGAAGGAGAGTGGGGAAAGGATCACAAGAGCTAGGATTCACAACTCGACATTATCATGAGCCGCATTGAGCAAAACTCACAGCTTATTCGTAATCTCACCTTCGAGATTGAGGACTTGGGGAAACTGATCAAAGAGCTCATCAAGAGGATTCCACCACCACCAAAGGAGTAATTCGTCATTAGGTTTGGCATCCCCTTGGTTTGTTCCAAGCTTGGGGGAGTGTCGCAGTATCACATCACTATCTTCTATCTTTTTACCTTAACGAGCATCTATGAAGCATTCTTCTTATAAAAAAAGAGTCCGATATTGAGAAAAATAGAAAAATAGAAAAAGAAAAAAAGAGATTATGAAAAGAGGAAAGAGATAAAAAAGCACCATATTCCCATGGTAAATAAGAAGATTGTTGAGATGCTTGTTGTCTGCTTGCCTTGTCATTTTGATATGTGGATTCTTCCGTATCATCGGGCAAGGGGTACCCCGTTGGCGGTTCTCCATGATACACATGTGCTTACTATGACAAGAACTTACCGGTGACTAAACTTGAGTAGCATGAGGAGCGGCCCTCGTATTCAAGGGACATGAGATTTTCAACTTACAACTTGTCAAGCATATCCTCGTATTTGATCACTTTAACCTTAATCACCTAAAGATGCCTATGATAGGGGCAATGAGAGCTGAAAGCTAATAAGTATCATAATTTTTTGGAGCTCTTTATGAAACTTGAAATCCCTGCTTCCCTCTGCGAAGGGCCTTTCTTTTACTTTTCAGTTGAGTCAGTAAACCTATTCCCTTCTATCTCAGCAAGTATTTTGAGTTGTTGTGTTTCATACATTCATATGATGATTTATTCAATCATGTTTCTTATGTTCCTTATTTTGCACATTGCCCTTATCTTGGTGTTTACTACTTTGAAAGCTATCATTGAAAATGAGTGATTTGTGAACTCCAACAAATTGTCAACTATTCTTCGACCAAGAGCTAAGTTTGCCATTACCAATTATGATTCTCTCTATGTATCTTTATTGTGTTTCATTTACCTATTGCAAGTTAAGTTATATAATAGTGAGTTGTCTTCTATTATGATCTATGTATTGATGAATGTGATGCTTCCTGTCCGTATTCTTTTATGGACTCTTCACTCTATAAACCTGAGGTCATGTTTATTGAGCTCAGTTTCGCTTGGGGACATGCGAAGTCTAAGCTTGGGGGAGTTGATACATCCATTTCGCATCACTATTCTATATCATAATTTACTGTTATTCATTGATATATTTCATATTAAGAGATGATACTTATGTAATTTCATCTGTTTTTGCATGGTTGTTGACTTTTGGAGCATGGACCGCTGCAATCAGGATTCTGATGGAAAAGGTGCTATTTGGAGGAAAAATTCGCGAAGATAAGAAAATCCAGGAAAATATACGGAAAATCCTATTTTTCCAGAAGACGAAGGAAGCCAGAAGGAGGAGTTTAGATGGGCCACACGGGGCCCACACCATCCCTGGCGCGGGCCATCCTAGGCCGCGCCACCAGGTGGTGTGGCTGCCCTGGCCCACCTCCAGCTCTCCCCTCTGGCGTATATTATCCTCCCGAAACCCTAATACTCGGGGAGCAACGATAGAAAGATTTCGCCGCCTCTGCGGGGCGGAAAACACCAAGAGAGAAAGATCTCTCCGGTAGACAGATTTCTGCCGGGGGAATTCCTTCCCAGAGAGGGGAGATCGTCGCCATCAACACCACCATCAAGCTGGACTTCATCGGGATCATCATCATCATCACCACCATCATCATCATCAGCACCATCATCACCATCTCCATATTGCTGTAACAATTGGGTTGAATCTTGCATAGTTCTTAGGGGAAACTTTCCCGGTGTTGATTACTCTTTCTATTTGATGCTATTGAGTTAACCATTGAATTATTGTTTATGTTCAGATTGTTATATATCATTATTCCATTTTTGATCATGATCCATATGATGTCTTGTGAGTAGTTCGTTTTGTTCTTGAGGACATGGGAGAAGTCATGTTGTTAGTAGTGGAATTTTGTTGTGAAAGATTCAATGGTTTGATATTTAAGTTGTGGTGTACTTCTTCTAGTGGTGTCATGTGAACGTCGACTACATGACACTTCACGTATATGGGCCTAGGGGAATGCATTGTGTATTTGGCTACTAATCGTAGGGGTTACCAGAGTGACAAAAACCTAAACCCCCGTTAGGAAACCATTGCACAAGGGACGTCAGGGTCTTAGAGTTTAAAGTTGTGGTTAGGTTTCTACCTTAATTACTTTCTTGTACTTATAGATGTTTGCAAGGGGTATAATCACAAGTATGTATTAGGCCTAGGAAGGTCGGTACATTAGCACAGGTTCACCCACACAACACTTAGCAAACTAAAGAAGATTAATCAACTATATGAAGCGAAAGCACTTGACAGTCTTCCCGTGTGTCCTTGAGAACGTTTGGTAACCTTAAGTAATACAACCGGCTTGTTCTTTGCTGAATAAAGGATTGGGCCACTTGCTGCATTTATTCCTACTGTCTTTTATTTACTCGTGTTTTATTTACTTGCTTTATAAAAACCCTAAAAATCAGTTTGCTAAGTATTTGCAGAGAATTCCTGATGCATTCCACTAGCCAGCACCTTCTGCTCCTTGTTGGGTTCGACACTCTTAGTTATCAAAAATACTGCGATACACCCCCTATACTTGTGGGTCATCAATGGCACACTTTACTTTCTTGCACTTAATAAACTTGAACCGGTGCGATCATCTATGTTGTGTATATGCTTGCACTTTATAAGTTGAGAATTAGTAGAATCATGTTGTCATGGGGAACGCTTTCAACATTGCACTTATTATTCAGTTGATATCATGTTCTTTTGTTTATGGATCTCGATGGTGTGAAATAAAAGGGGAACTTGTAAGCTCATGGAGTTTGTATATGTGTTAGAGAAACGCCTAGGTGGCTAGCCTAAGCCATGCCTAATCATGGTGGTAACTTGCAGCATAACCATAGTGAGCATTATGTGAAGCATCCTCAATAAAAACTTATGCAAATAGCAAATAAAAAGATCGCTGAGATGCTCATTGTCTGTTGCCTTGTCATTTTGATATGGGATAGCTCCTGTATAATGGGGCAAGGGGTACCCCATTGATGGTTCTCCATGATACACATGTACTTATAATGAAAAGAACTTACTTGTGGCTAAACTTGAGTAACATGAGGTCTGGGACTCGTAGGCAAGGGCATGAGATTTTCGGCTTATAACTTGTCAAGCATATCCTCATATTTGTTCACTTTAACCTTAATCACCTAAAAGATGCTTATGATAGGGGTAATGAGAGCTGAAAGTTAATAAGTACCATAACCATTGGAAGCTCTTTATGAAACTTGAAATCCCCGCTTCCCTCTTATGGAGGGCCTTTCTTTTTACTTTTATGTTGAGTCTCCATCCTCTATCTTTATGCACCAATTGAGAGAGCATAGTGATCATTCTTAGTTTAATGTGCATTGTCCCAAAACTTGTTGATTGATTCATAACTGTGATATTGCTTGTTCTTAAATTATTTGTATCTAGTCACCCTTATGAACTTTGAAGGTGTCCTATGCATTTATGTTTTGCTATAACATGAGGGACAAGCTGAATACCATTCTTATTATGTTTTCTATATGTGAAACAAACAAATGTCTTTTAATGCATTGTTATTCATGAATCTTTTGTTTGTATCTTTTTTCATGTTACAACATAGTTGCTATGTCTTATTGTTAGAACTCTATCTTTTATGTTCATGTTAGAGTACTTTGATCCCAGCCATCAATGATTTCCAAATACCTTGATCAAGATTATGATGGTGCATGTCACCTCAAAAATTATTCTTTTTTTCACTTACCTACTCGAGTACGAGAAGGAGTTAAGCTTGGGGATGTTGATACATCGTAAATGTATCTATAATTTTTGATGTTCCATGCTTGTTTTATATCTACTTTCTTATGTTTTCTTCACACGTTGAGGTATTTTTATACATTTTCTGGGGCTAACCTATTAACAAGATGCCACAGTTCCAGTTGCCTATTTTCTGCTGTTTTTTGTTTCAGAAAAGCTAGTAAGGAAATATTCTCAGAATTGGACGGGACAAAAGCCAAAGTCAATATTTTACCCGAAGCAACACGGAGTCCGGAGGGGAGACGAAGTGGCGCACCAGGGCAGCCACACCTGGTGGTCACGCAGCCTAGGGGCGCGCCACCAGGGGGTGTGGCCCCCCTGGTACTCCACCGACCTTGCCCCTTCGCCTATAAAAGCCCCCCGAGACGAAAACCCTAAGCACCCGATCAAAATTCCATGAAAGAGTCTGTAGTCGCCGCCATCTCCATCCCTAGATCAGGAGGGATCTGAAGCTCTTACTGGCACCCTGCCGGAGGGGAGACATCACACAGGAGGCCTTCTTCATCACCATGCCTGCCTCCGGTGTGATGCGTGAGTAGTTCATCCTTGGACTATGGGTCCATGTAGTATCTAGATGGTTGGTTCTCCTCCTTTGTGCTATCATGTTTAGATCTTGTGAGCTCCGTTCATGATCAAGATCATCTATTTGTAATCTTACATGTTGTGTTTGCGAGGATTCGATGGATGTTGAGATGCTATTTCAGATTGATTATTGATTCTATCATGTCTATGTTATTTGTAATCTTCCATGCTCTCCGTTGTTTGTAACTATCTTGGCCAAGTAGATGCTTGCAACTCCAAGAGGGAGTATTTATGCTCGATAGTGGGTTCATGCCTCTAGTAATCTGAGGAAGTGACAGGAATCTCTAAGGTTGTAGATGTACTATTGCTACTAGGGAGAAAACAACAATCCTTTGTCCATGGGACAATCGTATTGTTTACTTTACACAGATTGCTTAATGCAATTATCTGTTGCTTGCCACTTAATACTGGAAGGGGTTTGGATGATAACCTGAAGGTGGATTATTAGTCATAGATGTAGTTGGATTATGGTCTATGTACAATGTTGTAATTCCTAATCAAATCTCATAGGAGTCAAGATGTCTAGTATATGCATTGTATGCTTTCTCAAATCTGTCAATTGCCCCGCTGTAATTTGTTCACCCAGCATGTTATTTATCTTAAGGAGAATCACCTCTAGTGATCTATGGACCCCGGTCCATGCTTTTACCATTGCTATACCTTCTACTGTTACTATTTACTATTTACTTTCTGCAAACAATTACTATCTTCCACACAATACGTTTAATCCTTTGTTTTCAGCAAAACCGGTGAGATTGACAACCTCACTGTAAGTTGGGAGCAAAGTTGTGTGGTTGTGTTGTGCAGGATTCCAAGTTGCTAGCAACACCTTGCAGTTGTTTCCTTGCTCCTACTGGTTCGATAACCTTGGTTTCATAACTAAGGGAAAACTTGATGTTGTGCTCATCATACCTTCCTCTTGGGGTTCCCAACAAGCTCTACATTTTGAGCCATCAACTGCCCACCTAGGTATTGTGTTTGCGCGATGTGTAGACGATGTCCACTTTTTGTGGGTGCATCAGCAATCTACTAGCCTCTACAATAGCCTAAGCCTCCACAAAAGCATCTTCAATCTGCATAAATAGCCATAGAGATCAAGAGTTTAATACAGTAGTAGTCATATGACTATATGAGACAGTCAGACAGTCAGATTCAGATCTATATTCACATAAACACAATGCCAAAATTAATAAAATCACACATATATTTCTGAACATCTTGTAAGTACGAATGAAACCAAGTGGTTAATAAACCATACTACACACTGGTAAGTGGATTAAGAAAAAAATACCCGTATCTTTAAGCTGGGCTCTCCCAGCTGGGCAGTGGCCTTGCGCTTGTTAGGTGAGTAGTGGTACTAGCTGGATCCTGCGGCATGTGGGGGTATCATCCTGTTTACCTCACTTGGAGGACTGCACGTTCTTAGATATGTACCACCCTTCTATAGTAAATAAATAAGAAGATGGTGTCATAGAGGCTTCCACAAAAATAGGATGCAGACATAGACAACTTTTATAGCACATCGATAGAGCCAGGTTGAAGACAACCACTTTCAGCATGGAAAAGAATGGAATAATGCAAGCAATATACTACTATAGTACCTTTTTATCCAAATGCTTAGGAAACTTACAGGACCATCCCTATCCATAGTGTCTGTGCGCACCCATGATCATAGTTCTCCATATAGAATCTGACGTAAAATGCATTGAACATTACTACAAATTAAAGGTTACAATAGTTAATAAAGAGAGAAGAACACCCAGATCGAACCCGACCAAATGCCCCAATCAGAACAGTGGTGACCATGCCCCAATCCTCAATCCATACGAAATACCAATGTCCTAATCGATTAGAGCAGAGGAGGCAAAATAGCCTATTTTGGTGATTCCGAGGTGAACACTAACCCCCCTATCTGATAAGAAAGAACTCCACAAGAAAAGCATACTGAATACAATCCATGATGACCCAATTGGAAGCAAACAAACCCGATTTTCGAGGTGAGCAAATACAGCCACCTATTCGAGATAAGCAAGAACTCCCCAATCGGAGAAAATTGGGAAAAAGAATCATTGCACCAGTTTTGACACTTGCTTCCTTTGCTGGATGGGAGCTAGCTAGTGGCGGTTTCTCTGGTCAGTAGAAAGACATGTGAAGAGGAGATAAAAGAGGAGTACTTATTTTCTATAGTAAAAGTTTAAGGGGTGGCACCGGGAAATGTTTCTTGTGTGTGGTCTGGATTTTCAACACCTACCTTTCATGTGGTGGCCTATAGCTATTTCAACGGGGTGAGTTAAAGCGGGACCCACGTCTAGATAAAAAACTTGACCAAGCCAACCTCCTCCTTTCCTTCATGCGAGTTCTCCCATGTTCCACTCCTAGGACCAAGAAAATCGCTCCTCTTCGAATCAAATTGTGTTGGGGTTCCGCGTATAAAAACAATAAATTTTACTCTACGCCCCTAAACCCTTGAAGCTTCCAGAACCTATCTATTAGTAATACAGTAACGGGAGGGGCTTTTCGCGAACTTACCCTCGAAGACCGAAAAGCGTTGTCAACGCTCAGGAGAGCGTGGTTGATGTAGACGAGCCAAAGCCGACCTCAAGGTCATGATGAAGACTTGCCCTCTTATGGCTCCAACGACTTGAGTGCCTCAAGTCCGACACCTCGTGGGGAGTTACACACGTTCGGTACCTGACGATGACTCCCACTTCCCCGATCCAGCAGCAGTTGCGGAAGTAGAGCTCCCGGATCCAAATCCCGCAGCGCGACGGTGCTCCGCGGTGAAGATGTCTCTCGCTCGCGCAGTCCAGACTTGGGACCACGGTCACAAGAGAGAGAGAGGGGGGAGGGATAAAATATCAATTAGAGGTCCTCCCAAAAGTGAGAAGACCTTTATTGATTATTGGTGTGTTTAATTTGGCCAAATACCCCCACTATATATAGGAGAAGGGAGGTACTACCTCCCTCAAAGTCCCGGGGTGGGACTAAAGGAGAGGAGGGGGAGGGGTGGCCACCGGCCACCCTAGTGGGCCCCGCGCGGGGGGCTAGGCCCAGCCGTCCATCCCCCTTGCCCCTTCTCCCTCTCTCCTTTCCCATAATGGGCCCTCTCCCTCCGGAAATTGGCCCAATAAGCCTTTGACCATTTAAATTGATTTTCTCTTTATTAAATAATTATGAATAAATGATTAAATCAATATTTAACATTCATTCACATATTATTCAACCTCCGTGGCTATGGAACATTTCCACCTCCACTCCGGACATCCTCCGGACTTACCGAAACCCTTCTGGTTTTCTCCCTATAAATCTTCGGCGATTCTACCGATCCTATAAACACTCTCTAAGCATCATCAAGCCCTTAAGCGTGATACCCCATGGTTTGGGAACACTCCAGACATGGTCGGGACACTCCCGCACCAATGATCGACAGAGGGACCTAGATGGCCATGTGACCCCTGTGCGTTCCATGAAGATCTTTCGTCGTTTGAACCGGGACAGTCGTGTCTTATTCCCTTTGTCACTCGATACTTGCATTGCCCGAGATTGGATCAATGGCATCACCATGCCGTGTTCAATCTCATTACTGAACAATGCTTCTTGACTCGTTCCGACAAGTGATATCCCCGTGATCAAATCACACGCTGCGCAGCTATTGGATATAACTTCTCCGAGTGGGCCCTTCGAGTATCTTCCCGTCACATGGACGGACAAATCCCGCTCTTGACATATATTGCCTCTACGGTTTCCTCTGAGTACCTGAACATACCTTTATAACCACCGTATTACCAGATGGCGTTTGATGTTATCTAAGCACTCTCGGGAGATAGTGATTGATATAGCCTCACAGTCTAAGGAATAGTCTACGAGGATCCATTTCTAATCATCATAACTTGAAATTCGTGACATGATCGGGTCACGATGTTTAGGTTGGGTATTGGTTCATCATCTCATTCTCGGAATGAGATGACTCCATCTCCAACTGGCATAAATGCCACATGATCAGGAAACATGATCATCTGTTGACCAATGAACCAGTGACTAGAGTTTCACTGGGAACCCCTGGTTGTTTATATATCACACGTGTATTGATGTTTCCACTCAATACAGTTATAGCATGATATAAAACTTAATCATAAACTATATGAAATATGATAATAGTCCTTACTACTATTTGTCTCTAGGGCATATTTCCAATAGTCTCCCACTTGCACTAGAGTACAAATACACTAGCTGCATTTGTTCTCAATCATTGGCACCATATATCCGGTACCCTAAACTTGCTTGCTCATGGAAGAGGTTGAGTCTTGGGTCTGTACTTTACAGTCCCAAATCCTTTGCAACTTACTAATGTCACCTTGATTGACATTAATACTTTATCATCTCATGATAGCATCTGTGTATATGCATCGTCGCTATGGAAGCAGAACGAGGCCTGATTCCAGGAGTCTACAGTGACGATAGATCAACCTCAAGGGCTTTCTCATGGGCACTATGCCCTGGGACACATCATTCTACGTTAAAAGCGAACTAGCCCTGCCATAACATTATACAACACTTTAGATGGTACCCTTATCTATTATTATAAATGTATTCATCGAAACACTAGTGCACTCTGTGCAACTTTCGATGTTTTTGTTCACCTCGCTTCCTACTTGACTTTAATCGGTATTTATAGGAGTTTCCAACATATTCCCTTATAACATAACCCTTTATGCTTTAAGATATGTCATCCTTTATGGATTTGGAAAACATGTCTACAGTTCTCTACTAGACACTGCGGACAAACTTAGCTCAACGTTATGTGATTCAAACTTAATCACTTTCAAGCGTTCCTTATTGGATCATATATTATGTTAAGTTATCATCATGGTTTTCTAAGATAGAACATATGTCTCAACATAGTGGATGATGATCATCCTTTTCTTTCTTTCAACCATTGATGTTAAACTTAATGATATTCCTAACTTAAGTTATTAAGGACCAGTTCCTTAATTAACTTCTATTCTGAAACTCTTTTCAGAATCCCTTAAGGAATACTACATAATATTATAATACACCTATTATCAACTTCTACATCTTATAAATCATTATTTACAAGTATTTGCGCTTTCATTCTTAACACACTTAAGAATTACTCCTATAAGCTCCCACTCAAAAATATGTCAATCACATATTGTTTCAGGAAGACTTTCATAGCTCCCACTCAATTTCATGCAAATTTCACACCCACTCACTATTTTGAACAACTTCAAAAATCTTTGATCAAATATCAAACTTGGAGTTTTACTATGAGATACTAGTACTATTACTAGTTTTAAATCCTCTAGACATTCAGCACACTTGAATCAAATTCATTTGAATTTTTCCAATACTTGACAAATTGTGCTTTTGTCATTCACCCCCTTTTTCCACTATGGCTTTGCAGTCATTTGGGAAAATTCAAGTAACCCCTTTTACTTGTGAGATTCAGCAACAAATTGCTTTCTAATCTCAAGTTAATTTTGCTTTTAGGATTTCTCATAATTCTGGTTTACCATTATTTCCTTAGTAGTTCTTAGGTATGTCATATTCCAATAATCATGACAAATGATTCACAAATGTCTCCATGCTAGATATGGATTACATTTTGAATCCTACTTCATGTAGTGAAAACACTAGTGGGGAAAACACAATGATCAATATCATTGATTCTTTCCTTCTGTGAAGAGAATCGTTCAGGAACATTGTCCGTTGCGCTTCTCAACACTCCGATGCAGGGTTTGAATCCTCATCGTGTTTTCACTATCTTCCATTTGCTCCATAATGGAGAAATATCACTGAAAGTGAGCTTTCTCAAGAATGCACCAAAATCCAAGCAGTATGAATCTTGCTTTCCTTTTGGTTTCAGCTATGGATTCCATATTCAAAGTTTCCAATGAATACTCTACAAGGACTTATTCGCTATTTTTTTGGTTATATCGAATAACACCAAAACGTTCACGAATTCAAATGGTTCACTATTTTCTAACTGAGTGCTAACTATTTCTAATGGCCTTCTATTTACCCACTTTGATATCTAATATCACATTGTGATGCTTTGCATTTTGACATTTCAAAACGCTTTGTATTTTACAATTCCTTTTATGCCATTCTTATAAAGTTGAATTTCATTACTATTGATCAAATCATAGTAATTAGATTCCCTTTTATATTTATACCCTTTGTTGATGAAACACTTTGATCAAATCAAATAGTTTCATATTCATGTTTCCTTTGGTAAACTATTTTACACATTTAAACAATCATATAATGATAATTACCATTTTCGTTAAAAACCCAATACATCGAATATGTATTTACTTTTAACAATTCTTTAAACACTTTGTATTCAAGTAATACACGGTGTTCAAGTTAATTTGCCGAACTTAGGAATGATTTATATGTGATAACAAATCAAATGACTCTCACATATTATCACATAACTTTGAATTTAAACAATGGTTTTTCATTCATTAATGAACTTATCATTTAAGTTGGGTATTTTAAACAAGGCATTTTAATATTTTACAAATGTTCATGCATTATCAATTAGTTTAAAACAACAAGGATAATTCACACATAATCAAACAAGATATGAACACGAATAGAAATCACTCATAAAAGTGGAACAACTGTTTGTTACAAACTCATATGAATAACCGTCTCACAAAGTGTGAGACACACTAAAGAAGTTCACAATCTCTTGATTACAATAATCATCTTAAACATAAACTAAGTGATAAATGTCGAGGGAGAGTGTCGTCGGCCATCATCATCATGCTCGCCATCAACACGCAACGTCACCTCCTCTCCAGCAAGCACCTCTCATGCACAAGGACATGTTTTCAGCAAAACAGAACAAGTATCAGATATACTTAACACTACAAATGTGTTTGCAAGATTATAACATTTATAAAAATGTATATCAACTATATACCTTTGTCATTGATGACCTGAGTGACATCTGGTTCAACCAACACATTCCTGAGATGTGTCACGAACCGGTGGAACTCCATTGATTCTACGTCGCTGATACATTGAAAATGTATCCATAATTTTTGATGTTCCATGCTTGGTTTTATCTACTTTCTTGTGTTTTGTACACACTTTGGAGTACTTTTCATATGATTTCTTGGACTAACCTATTAACAAGAGCCACAGTGTCAGTTGCCTGTTTTCTGCTATTTTTGGTTCCGGGAAAGTCAAAAAATGAATATTCTCGGAATTGGACGGGACAAAAGCCAAAGTTCCTATTCTACCGAAAGACTCACGGAGCCAGAATATGAGACGGAGGAGGGCCAGGGCCTGGCCACACCCCCTAGGCACGGGTCCCCCTAGGCCGCGCCACGGCATGGTGTGGGCCCCTCCAGCACCCCCTTGGTCTCCCCTCTCGCCTATAAGAGCCTCCCGATGCATAAACCCTAAATCGTCAAGCCTCCAGCCACAAAAAGTTCCGCAGCGCTGCCGCCACCAAAGGGGAGATTCGAGGGACAGAAAGTCTCTGTTCTGGCACCCTATCGGGACGGGGAAGTGCCCCCGGAGCCATCTCCATCGATCTCCACCACCATCTCCATCACCATTGCTGATTCCCATGATGAGGAGGGAGTAGTTCTCCCTCGAAGCTAAGGGTCTACCGATATCTATGTGTTCATCTCTCTCTCTCTATGCATGATCATATTGTGATCATGAGCTTCTAATATATAGATCTACCTTGCTACTCAAGTGCTTTAATAGATCTCTGCTCTCCCCATGTGTGTGAAAGTGACAGTGTGCACACCATGGTGGCACTTAGGCTAGAGATTACAAATACTTGTTATGAGTTATATTTGGAGTTGGATGTCTTTATGAAATTGTGGTGTTTGTTGGAACCATCTAGTGCTCAAGGAGATAGTGTGGGGTTTTCTAGATGGGAAAGGCTTACTTTGAGGTGTGATGTTATAGCCCTACCGTTGATTAGAGTGTCCAACCGGAGAGTAGTTAAGAGTAGTATCCTGAAGATAATATATTTATATGAGAGTGTTCACTAGTGAAAGTATGATCCCTTGGCCTTGTTTCTTAGCATTGATAGACCGTTTGCAATTAGATCTGTTACATGTTTGCTTGCTTCCATCTTTATTTCAGTTTGCCTTTAGTCTTTTCCCATGTCAACCACACGCCAGCAAGCTATTTTATGGCACCGTTACCACTTGTAATTATCCATACCACTTGTATTTCACTATCTCTTCGCCGAACTAGTGCACCTATACACCCGACAAGTGTATTGGGTGTGTTGGGGACACAAGAGACTTCTTGTATCTTGATTGCAGGGTTGCTTGAGAGGGAATACCTTTGACCACTTCCTCCATGAGTTCGATAAATGTTGGGTGATCCACTTAAGGGAAAACTTGTTGTTGTTCTATAAACCTCTGCACTTGGAGGCCCAACAACTGTCTACAAGAATAGAAGTGCGTAGACATCAAGCTATTTTCTGGCGCCGTTGTCGGGGAGGTAAGGTAAAAGGTACTCACATCCTCTGGTGTGAGTGCTCGAAGTTATTTCTTTTAGATTCTGCAATTTTGTCTTTTTGTTTCTTGTTTTCACTAGTTAGGCTTAATGGAAAACAACAACAAAATTAGAGAGCTTTTTAGTATTTTTCCTAAGATAGAACTTGAATTGTCTGAAAAGAAAATTAAAAAACCCATGGAACTTTCTTTGCATGCTAATAGCAATGTTATTAGTATGAATCTTTTGAACACCTTTGTTACTAATGCTATGGAAACATCTAAGCTTGGGGAAGTTAGTTTTTATGAAAATGATCTTTTTAGTTCCCCAGCTTTAAAGAAGAAAATTTGCTCTGATGATACTTTATCTCCCATATGTGGTAATTCTGATGATACTTGTGATATTTTAAATCCGCATACTAAAAGCATCCCTTTTAAAATACCTGTAAAAATTGTTGAACGTGTTATGAATAACTGCTATTTTGGAGATGGAACTGTCCATCGTGGTGATCATTTACTCCTTATACATGAATTATGCGAGTTTTTCAAGTGTGCAGGTATTTCAATGAACCAAGTTAAGAGAAAGCTATTCCCTATTTCACTTAAGGGCAAAGCAAGGTAGTGGTATGAGCTACTAGATGATCCTCATCATTTGGAGTGGAAGGAACTTGAATCTCTCTTTTACTCTAAATTTTATCCTCCTCATGAAATTCATAAAGATAGGAATTACATTTATAATTTTCATCCACATGATGGAGAAAGTATTGCCCAAGCATGGGGGAGATTGAAGTCACTAATGCTCAAATGTCCCATTCATGAGCTCTCTAGTAATATTGTTATTAATAATTTCTATGCAAGGCTTTTGGGACATTACAAGGACTATCCAAATAATTGTTTAGAGGGATCCTTCACAAGTAAGGATGTCAAAGCTAAGTGGGATCTTCTTGAAACAATTCAAAGCAATACCGAAGATTGGGATAACAACAAAGGTAAAGAACCAGGTATAAACTATGAGTATGATTGCATTAAGTCTTTCGCTGAAACTGCTGATTTTCAAGAGCTTAGTGCTAAATATGGTCTTGATCCTCAAATTCTTATTGACTGTTTTAGATCCTTTGCTTCTCATATTAATGCTCCTAAATAAAAATGGGACATGTATCATGAGCCTTTTAAAGACACTTGCATGGAAAATGAAATTGTTATTAATGATAACAATAAACATGCTCAAACCTCTAAAAGTACTATTTCTTATAAGCATGTTAATTTTTGTGGAATACATAGACCTTGTGAGAAGAATCAAATTGAAGAAGAATATTGTATCACCCACAGGAATGAAAAAACTAGAATGTGGTATAGGGCTCTAAATAATCTTGGTAAAAAAGTTTGTGCCCTCTATCCTTTTATTTGTGAACTTTGCTTTGAAGTGGGTCATTTCAATTTTCAATGCTTAGGCCATAATAATAGCCCTTCTAATCCAATGAGTACTGCAAGTTTGTATTGTGATGACATGATCACTCCTAATCAGCATGATGAACTTACATTATTTTTGGGGTGTGAAGAGTTATCAAGAAAAACTTCCTTGGTAGATATGAGTGCTTTTGGTATGAATAGTGCCATGCATGGTTGTCATCTTTATTGTGTTGATAATTTCCACACAAATACTTACATACAAAATATTATAAAAGATGAGATTATACCAAAATATGACATGACTAATATGTGTTTTGGTCTTATTAATGAAAAGGAGGAATCCTCCAAAGTTTCTTCTATTGTCTCTAACAATAAACCAGGGTATATGGAGAAGCTTCCTTTCAAGCCTCTCCCTCCTAAAGAGAAGAAGAAAAAGAAGAAGGGGAGGAGTAAAAGAAGAGAGGAAACGGTATTTTCCCCTAAGCATGTTGCTCCTATTATAGTTTTTGATGAGTCTGAACTCGTTGATGTTCCTATGCCTATTACCTATAGTAGTGATCATGATTGGGAAAAGCACACTACCTTTGATATTGAAAATCTCTTCGGTACCAATTCTGAAAATGATGATATTAATAATTGCTATAATATTAGTGCTATCCATGATCCTTCCAATGATGATATGTTTACAAATGAACACACTTTGGAAGATAACTATTCTATTGCATATGATGATACTATACCTCCAATATATGATGATTGCAATGATGAATATGTTATTTTCAGTCCACCTACTATTGAGGAGGAAATTAATTATGATTACAATATGCCTCCTATATTTGATGATTATGGTGATGAAAATAATAATGATAGCTATTTTGTTGAATTTGCTCCCACTAGAATGAATAAGAATGACTATGTTTATGTGGGGAGTATTAATTATTTTATGCATATGGCTCATGATAAGAATGTTTCTTGTGATATTTATATTGTTAATTTTATTCATGATACTACTGAAATTTATTATGAGAGAGGGAAACATGGTTTTATGCATCTCAATAATATTAAGTTTCCCCTATATATGTTGAAAGTCTTGAAGTTGCACCTGTTTTGCTTTACTATGCCTATTGCTTTGTGCTTTCATGACTTGTTTCTTTACAAGATTCCTATGCATAGGAAGTGGTTAGACTTAATGTGTTTTGAATTTGCTTCTTGATGCTCTCTTTTACTTCAATTTATATTTCTTATGTGAGCATCTTCTCAAACTATCATGCCTAACTTAAAGGCGTTAAAGAAAAGTACTTATTGGGAGATAACCCAAAAGTTTTAGATGAGTCTTGTAAGTTATTACATCAGTAATAACCGCCCTTTATCCTTTTTATTTGCATTTTGTTCCAAGAGTAACCTCTAATGAGAGAGAAGTAATGATTGGGAAAGTTGCTGACCCGAAACAGATTTCTGTTCTTCACCGTAAAAAATCGTGTAAAATCTATGTACGTTTTTTTGAGGCGTGAATTTTTGTGCTTCTTCCCCAGGTTATTATCTAACTTTATTTAGATCAACACTTTTTGATTTGAGCAACAGAAGGTCTTCAAAAAAATTCGTCTTTACCTGCTGGTGTGTTTTCATAGATTTCTGCCATTATTTGCATTTGCTTCTTGTTGGTTCCTTTTTGAGTTATTTTGGGGAATTGAGCTTTTTAAGGGAAGTGTTACAGTATCTAGTGTTTTAATGGATGTTTATTGGTGTTAGAACTGAACCTAAAGACCTATTATCTTGAGTGCACTAATGTTGCTAATAAAGATTGTGTGAAGTTTTGTATGAAGGAAAAAAATTCAGGTGTATGGAAGGAGTGAGTAATGAGATGAAGGAGGGACTAAAGCTTAAGCTTGGGGATGCCACGCGTGTCACCCCAAGAAATATCGAAGAAGTACGAGCGTCAAAGCTTGGGGATGCCCAAGGCATCCCCTTCTTCATCAATAAAAATCCCAGGTTTCTTCCAAACGCTTCATTTTTATTGTTTCATGCACAGTTGTGTTGTTCTTGGAGCGTCTTCTTTTTCGTTTTTGTTTTGGTTTTTCATTTTCTCTGTTTGCTTAGTTTGCTGAATAAATTGGTTGGACCCCCTCTTTCATACATTGGTTTTCAAATAGTTTGGTTTGGTTTGGAAAAGAGTAGGAAAGCTCATGCTTAAGTTGTAAAAAGAGCTTGTTTTTTACTGTGGCCTATGCTTTGTCATGCCATGCTTGATATTGTTTTGGCTTTGTGCTTAGTGATTTTTGCTATAGCATGACTTGTTATAAACAATTGAGATTGCTTAATGTGCCTTGGATGAATCATGCATTGTTTTAGCATATTAAAGCATAGTATTGTGGTATTCTGTTTTGATGCTTTATTTGGGTTGACTTGGCACATGCTTACACCATGTTATGACTATCCCAAGTCACCATAGCCTTTATGATCCTTTAGTTTTCAACTTGTAGTATCACTTTATGCTTTGATTAATGATGTTTTGTCGCTATGCATGATTATGGCCATTATTGCTCTCTTAGCTTGTCGCTCCCAGTCTTTTGCTAGCCTCCGTAACCAAGTATGAGTTCCACTCATGCATCCAACTCCTTAAGCCAAGTTATTCCAAAGAGTCCACCATACCTACCTACTAGCATATGCTATTCCAAGTATATTCATGTTTTTCTCTACCTTCCGAATTAAACTTATAATGAGAAAACTAGTGATTAAAGCTCTCACGAACTTGATGGCACACTTTACTTTTCTTGACCTTAATAAACTTGAACCATTGTGTCGTCTCTGTTGTATATGCTTGCACTTATTTGTTGGGGATTAGCAGAACCATGTTGTCATGGGGAACGCTTTCAACATTGCACTTGTACTTTGTACCTAGTTGATATCATGCTCTTTTGTCTATGGATGTCGTCGGTGTGAAATGAAATGGGAGCTTGTAAGTCCATGGAGTTATGTATATGTGTTAGAGAAACGCCTGGGCCACTGGTCTAATCCATGCTGACATGGTGGAAACCTGCAGCGTAACCATAATGAGCTGTCTATGAAGCATTCTTCTTATAAAAAAAGAGTCCTATATTGAGAAAAAAGAGAAAAAGAGAAAAAAAGAGATTATGAAAAGAGGAAAGAGAGAAAATATCACCATATTCCCATGGTAAATAAGAAGATTGCTGAGATGCTCGTTGTCTGCTTGTCTTGTCATTTTGATATGGAGATTCTTCGGTATCATCGGGCAAGGGGTACCCCGTTGGCGGTTCTCTATGACACACATGTACTTACGATGACAAGAACTTACCGGTGACTAAACTTGAGTAGCATGAGGAGCGGCCCTCGTATTCAAGGGACATGAGATTTCTAACTTATACTTCGTCAAGCATGTACACCATAGTTTGTTCACTTTAACCTTAATCACTTCAAGATGCTTATGATAGGGCAATGAGAGCTGAAAGCTATAAGTAGCATAATTTTTGGAAGCTCTTTATGAGACTTGAATCCCTACTTCCTTCTATGAAGGCCCTTCTTCCACCATTATATTGAGTCTCCACCTTCTATCTTTATGCACCTACTTTGAGAGCATAGTGGCCATTCTTAGTTCTATGTGCATTGTCCCAAGACTAGTTGATTGATGCATAACTTGATATTGCTTGTTTTAAACTATTTGTATCTAGTCACTCTTATGAACTTTGAAGGTGTCCTATGCAAATATTTGCTACTCTATGAGGGACAAGCTGAATTCTATTATGCTATGTTTTCTTTATGTAAAACAAACAACCGTCTTGCAAAGCATTGTTATTCATGAATCTTTTGTTTGTGCCTTTTCATGTTGCATCATAGTTTCTTTGTCTTATTGCTAGAACTTTGTCTTTCATGTTATGATTGAAGTACTATGATCCCAGCCTTGAATGTTTTACAGATACTTTGATCAAGTCTTTGATGGTGCATGTCACCTCAAAAATTATTCTTTCTTTTTATCACTTACCTACTCGAGGACGAGCAGGAGTTAAGCTTGGGGATGTTGATTGATACGTCCAAAACATATCTACTTTCCCGAACACTTCTGTTGTTGTTTCTCCTCTATACTTGTGTGATTTGGATGCAACTAATGCGAACTAACGCTGTTTTCAGTAAAATTGCCTTGGTGTCTACTTTTTGTGCAGAAAATCAACTTTCAGGAAAAATCCCGGAAAATATGCCCCTATTTCACCCGAAGACTCCAGAAGCCAGAATACGAGACGGAGAGGAGCCCTGGGGTGGCCACACCACCTGGTGGCGCGGGCCAGGCCAGGCCGCGCCAGGGGGTGGTGTGGGCCCCCAGGCACCCCCTCGGCCTCTCTCTTCGCCTATAAGGAGCCTTCTGACCTAAAAACTTCGGGGGTTTCGAAGTTTTTCTAGAATGAGTTCCGCTCCGCCGCCACCACTAGATTCCACGAAACAGCACCAGGAACTCCGTTCTGGCACCCTGCCGGGACGGGGAATTGGAGGAGATCATCGCCATCATCATCACCGTCGCTTCTCCATCGACCATCCATGTTTCCCCCATCTATGAGTGAGTAATCCCCCGCTGTAGGCTATGGGGATGGTAGGGATTGGATGAGATCATTCATGTAATGGCATCAGATTGTTAGGGCATAGTGCCTAGTATCTATTATTAGTGCTTTATGACTTTGTTGCGACTTGTTGTGCTTAATGCTTGTCACTAGGGCCCGAGTGCCATGATTTCATATCTGAACTTATTATTGATTCATTATGATAGTATTGTTTTGGGTCTTATCTACAAGTTGTATACAGACGTCGTTGTCCGGAACCTATGGTCCCGAAGTGACAAAAATCGGGGTAGCCGGAAGGGAAAGGCTTTGATGTGAGGATCACATGTGTTCATGGAGTGTTAATCCTTTGCTCCGTTGCTCTATTAAAAGGAGCACCTTAATTGCCAGTAGTTCCCTAAAGGCCCCGCTGCAAACGGGCTAGCAGGATAAAAGATGTTGTGCAAGTTCTCATTGCGAGCACGTATGACTATATATGGAACACATGCCTAGGATTGTCTAGTACTTGGGTGCTTTATCTTATTTATCTGCAATTGCCCTATGTTCTGATTGCTATGGGAATTGTCTTGTCCATGAACCGCCCATCCATCCATCCCTATGCCTACCGCACTCGAATCTCACTGTTTACTGCTTTTGTTACTACTATCTTTGCTTTTCTACTACTGTTACTTTACTATTCCTACTACAAAACTGTTGCTACTGATAAACTGCTGTGAGCAAGATTGTTTCCAGGTGCAGCTGAATTGACAACTCAGTTGTTAAGGTTGATAAGTATTCTTTGGCTCCCCTTGTGTCGAATCAATAAATTGGGTTTCACTTCCCTCGAAAATACTTCGATACACCCCCTATACTTGTGGGTCATCATTGATACATTGCAAATGTATCAATAATTTTTGATGTTCCATGCTTGGTTTTATCTACTTTCTTGTGTTTTGTCCACACGTTGGAGTACTTTTCATATGATTTCTTGGACTAACCTATTAACAAGAGCCACAGTGCCAGTTGCCTATTTTATGCTGTTTTTGGTTCCAAGAAAGTCATATTAACGAGACGGAGAAGGGCTGGGGGCCGGCCACACCACCTGGCCGCGCGGCCAGGCCTGGCCCGCGCCAGGGGGTGGTCTGGCTGACCCCAGCACCCCCTCGGCCACTCCTTCCGCCTATATATTTCCCTCGGGACCAAAACCCTAAGTACCTGATCAAAATTCCACGAAAGAGTATGTAGTCGCTGTCATCTCCATCCCTAGATCGGGAGGGATCTGAAGCTCTTCCTGGCACCGTGCCGGAGAGGGGAATTCACCCTGGAGGCCTTCTTCATCATCATGCAAGCCTCCGGTGTGATGCGTAAGTAGTTCATCTCTGGACTACGGGTCCATGTAGTAGCTAGATGGCTGGTTCTCCTCCTTTGTGCTTTCATGTCTAGGTCTTGTGAGCTCCGTTCATGATCAATATCATCTATTTGTAATTCTGCATGTTGTGTTTCTGGGGATCCGATGAATATTGAGATGCTATTTCAGATTGATTATTGATTCTATCATGTCTTTGTTATTTGTGATCTTGCATGCTCTCCGTTGTTAGTAGCTATCTTGGCCAAGTAGATGCTAGCAACTCCAAGAGTTAGTATTTATGCTCGATAGTGGGTTCATGCCTCTGGTAATCTGGGGAAGTGACAGAAATCTCTAAGGTACTAGATGTGCTGTTGATACTAGGGAGAAAACAACAATCCTTTGTTCATAGAACAATCGTATTGTTTACTTTACACGCAATTCGTAAACCAATAATCCGTTGCTTGCAACTTAATACTGGAGGGGGTTCGGATGATAACTGATACATTGCAAATGTATCTATAATTTTTGATGTTCCATGCTTGGTTTTATCCACTTTCTTGTGTTTTGTCCACACTTTGGAGTACTTTTCATATGATTTCTTGGACTAACCTATTAACAAGAGCCACAGTGCCAGCTGCCTATTTTCTACTATTTTTGGTTCCAAGAAAGTCAGAAAATGAATATTCTCGGAATTGGACGGGACAAAAGCCAGAGTGCCTATTTTTCCGGAAGTCATCAGATGCCAGAATACGAGATGGAGAAGGGACAGAGGGCGGCCACACCACCTGGCCGCGTGGCCAGGCCTGGCCCGCACCAGGGTGTGGTGTGGCCAGCCCAGGCACCCCCTCGGCCTCTCCTTCCGCCTATATATTGCCCTCGGGACAAAAACCCTTAGTACCCGATCAAAAATCCATGAAAGAGTCTGTAGCCGCCGTCATCTCCATCCCTAGATTGGGAGGGATCTGAAGCTCTTCCCGGCACCCTGCCGGAGAGGGGAATTCACCCTGGAGGCCTTCTTGATCACCATGCAAGCCTCCGGTGTGATGCGTGAGTAGTTCATCCTTGGACTACGAATCCATGTAGTAGCTAGATGGCTGGTTCTCCTCCTTTGTGCTTTCATGTTTAGATCTTGTGAGCTCCGTTCATGATCAAGATCATCTATTTGTAATTCTGCATGTTGTGTTTGCAGGGATCCGATGGATATTGAGATGCTATTTTAGATTGATTATTGATTCTATCATGTCTTTGTTATTTGAGATCTTGCATGCTTTCCGTTGTTAGTAGCTATCTTGGCCAAGTAGATGCTAGCAACTCCAAGAGTTAGTATTATACTCGATAGTGGGTTCATGCCTCTGGTAATCTGGGGAAGTGACAGAAATCTCTAAGGTACTAGATGTGTTATTGCTACTAGGGAGAAAACAACAATCCTTTGTTCATAGAACAATCGTATTGTTTACTTTACATGCAGTTCGTAAAGCAATAATCTGTTGCTTGCAACTTAATACTAGAGGGGGTTCAGATGATAACCTGAAGGTGGATTATTAGTCATAGATGCAGTTGGATGGCGGTCTATGTATTATGTTGTAATGCCCAATCAAGTCTCAAAGGAGTCAAGATGATTAGTATATGCATGTATTGCTTTCTCGGTGTTTGTCAATTGCCCCGCTGTAATTTGTTCACCCATCATGTTATCTATCTTAAGGAGAGCCACCTCTAGTGAACTATGGATCCCGGTCCTTTCTTTTACATACAATCTACAATCTTTTACTGCTTTGTGTTTACTTTCTGCAAACTTTTACTTCTTTCCATTCGATACGTTTAATCCTTTGTTTTCTGCAAAACACGGTGAGATTGACAACCTCATCGCAAGTTGGGGACAAAGTTATGTGGTTTTGTTGTGCAGGTCTTCACGTTGCTACTAGCACCGGTAGTGCGCCCTGCCAAAGCTCAGCTAGTAACACCTTTGGGGTGTTTCCTTGCTCCTACTGGTTCGATTAAACCTTGGTTTCATAACTAAGGGAAACTTGCTGCTGTGCTCATCATACCTTCCTCTTGGGGGTTCTCAACGAGCTCTACATCAACCACGCACCAAGCACTTTTCTGGGCGCCGTGCATTGAGCCATCAATAACCTAAAGGTGGATTATTAGTCATAGATGCAGTTGGATTACAGTCTACGTATAATGTTGTAATGCCCAATTAAATCTCGAAGGAGTCAAGATGATTAGTATATGCATGTATGCTTTCTCGATGTTTGTCAATTGCCCCGCTGTAATTTGTTCACCCAACATGTTACCGATCTTAAGGAGAGCCACCACTAGTGAACTATGGACCCCGATCCTTTCTTTTATCATCAATTACAACTGTTTACTATTTACTTTCTGCAAGCTTATACTTTCTTCCATTCGATACGTTTAATCCTTTGTTTTCAGCAAAACCAGTGAGATTGACAACCTCATCGCAAGTTGGGGACAAAGTTTTGTGGTTGTGTTGTGTAGGTCTCCACGTTTCTACTAGCACCGCTAGTGCGCCCTGCCAAGGCTTAGCTAGCAACACCTTTGGGGTGTTTCCTTACTCCTACTGGTTCGATTAAACCTTGGTTTCATAACTGAGGGAAACTTGCTGCTGTGCTCATCATACCTTCCTCTTGGAGTTCCCCAACGAGCTCTACATCAACGCCGAGCCATCACAACTCAAAAATGTATTGCCCCTGCTGCATGTGTGTGAATCAAAGGGTGCTGCCTCAAAGTATAGTGGAAGAACAATTATTTAATTTTGGGATGCTACGCACATATGTTAGATGTGTATTTCATGGTGAACCATATGATCCTCCATATGAATCGGGGAAGCACATCTTTGTCATCTAGATCAAGTAGGGGAAGCACATGTTGATCATCTAGATCAACTAACAGAGGCAGCTCCTGAGTATCCAGATCAACTAGGAGAAGGGGAGGAGAGAAAAAGCGGAAGCTGCATGAAGCAGGTTTCAATTCTGGTACTTTCGCTATGCTAGATGACAAGGTATATCCGTAGAATGACAAATGTTTAGGTTGTGTGTCTTAGATGTTTCTCTATAAACATATCTGTTAATCTACTAATCACAGAAGAAGACAACCGAAGAGGACTTCAATGGTAATGACGATGACCCATTCATTGATGAGCCTGCACCTTTTTTGATAAAAGGGTGCTTTATTACTTAAATAGGATCCTGCACCTGAGGTTATGGATCCTTTATTGGGAGGTTGTGGATCGGGTACACTGCCTCTGGATGGAGTTGATGCAGGGTTGCGGTAAATCAGGGGTGTACTTTTTGTGTCGTCTGGGTAGTCTCCTGACCACTAGCCCAGCTGGAAAACTCTTGGGGTGCACCTATGATCTCTCTCATATATGTAGAGATATCTCATGATTGGTTTGTTACTGTCATAGTACTGTAATATGGAGCTAACTTATGATTTGTAGACCTTTCTTAGTATAATTGTAATTGCAAACTATTCCGCGTACATATGTGTGTGTGCTTTTAACGGTTCCCAAACAACCCTAAGCTGCAACTACCGGTATCTTGTCCTCTGCCAGCCCTTCCCCTCACTCAATGGTTCGTGAGCCGAATCAAGAGGCTAAGCTGGGATCAATTTGTTGGAAATATGCCCTAGAGACAAACAGTAGTAAGGACTATTATCATATTTCATATAGTTTATGATTAAGTTTTATCATACTATAACTGTATTGAGTGGAAATATCAATACACGTGTGATATATAAACAACCAGGGGTTCCCAGTGAAACTCTAGTCACTGGTTCATTGGTCAACAGATGATCATGTTTCCTGATCATGTGGCATTTATGCCAGTTGGAGATGGAGTCATCTCATTCCGAGAATGAGATGATGAACCAATACCCAACCTAAACATCGTGACCCGATCATGTCACGAAGTTCAAGTTATGATGATTAGAAATGGATCCTCTTAGACTATTCCTTAGACTGTGAGGCTATATCAATCACTGTCTCCCGAGAGTGCTTAGATAACATCAAACGCCATCTGGTAATACGATGGTTATAAAGGTGTGTTCAGGTACTCGGAGGAAACCGTAGAGGCAATATATGTCAAGAGCGGGATTTGTTCGTCCATGTGACGGGAAGATACTCGAAGGGCCCACTCGGAGAAGTTATATCCAATAGCTGTGCAGCGTGCGATTTGATCACGGGGATATCACTTGTCGGAACGAGTCAAGAAGCGTTGTTCAGTAACGAGATTGAACACAACATGGTGATGTCATTGATCAGATCTCGGGAAATGCAAGTATCGAGTGACAAAGGGAATAAGACACGACTGTCCGGGTTCAAACGATGAAAGATCTTTGTGGAACGCACAGGGGTCACATGGCCATCTAGGTCCCTCTGTCGATCATTGGTGCGGGAGTGTCCCGACCATGCCTGGAGTGTTCCCGAACCATGGGGTATCACGCTTAAGGGCTTGATGATGCTTAGAGAGTGTTTATAGGATCGGTAGAATAACCGAAGATTTATAGGGAGAAAATCGGAAGGGTTTCGGTAAGTCCGGAGGATGTCCGGAGTGGAGGTGGAAATGTTCCATAGACACGGAGGTTGAATAATATGTGAATGAATGTTAAATATTGATTTAATCATTTATTCATAATTATTTAATAAATAGAAAATCAATTTAAATGGTCAAAGGCTTAATGGGCCAATTTCCGGAGGGAGAGGGCCCATTAGGGGAAAGGAGAGAGGGAGAAGGGGCAAGGGGGCTGGTCGGCTGGGCCTAGCCCCCCGCGCGGGGACCACTAGGGTGCCCGGTGGCCACCCCTCCCCCCTCCTCTCCTTTAGTCCCACCCCGGGACTTTGAGGGAGGTAGTACCTCCCCTCCCCCTATATAGTGGGGGTATTTGGCCAAATTAAACACACCAATAATCAATAAAGGTCTTCTATCTTTTGGGAGGACCTCTAATTGATATTTTCTCCCTCCCTCTCTCTCTCGTGACTGTGGTCCCAAGTCTAGACTGCACGAGCGAGAGACATATTCACCGTGGAGCGCTGTCGCGCTGCAGGATTCGGATCCGGGAGCTCTACTTCCGCAACTGCTGCTGGATCGGGGAAGCGGGAGTCATCGTCAGGTACCGGACGTGTGTAACTCCCCGCGAGGTGTCGCACTTGAGGCACTCAAGTCGTTGGATCTAGAAGAGCGCAAGGACTTCATCATGACCTTGAGGTTGGCTTCGGCTCGTCTACATCAACCACGCTCTCCTGAGCATTGACAACGCTTTTCGGTCTTCGAGGGTAAGTTTGCGAAAAGCCCCTCCCATTACTGTATTACTAATAGATAGGTCCTGGCAGCTTCAGGGGTTCAGGGACATAGAGTAAAATTTATTGTTTTTATACGCGAAACCCCAACAGTGGTATCAGAGCTAGATCTATGCGTAGTAATGCTAGTACGGGTAGAACACACGAGATGTAGCGTGTGGGCGTTGATCTTCTAGTTGTTACCCTCCCACGTGTACTTGTGTATACCGCAGTAATGCTTGATGAAGCGGCCCCCAACCGACTTTACGCATTCATTCACGAGACTGGTCCACGCTTGACATACGGCTTGTACCGTATAAAGTGGCTTAGGGGGTGTTTGTCTCTCTCGCATTAGTTGGTATACCATTTGCAATGGAGGGCCCCGAAAGGGGTGTAGTAGAGACAACTACTTGATCAGCGTTGTGCTGAAAGTTTGTAGGTAAGAACGGTTCTTGTGTGAAAGCCCATTCAGCCACGTAAAACATGCAAAGATAAAGTAGAGGCGTCTAACTTTGTTTTGCAGGGGGCGTTGCTTTGTGATATGGTTGTGGCAAAGGTAAAGTGATTACCTTTTGTTACGTAGTAGTAGATAGTCATGGAGGTGACAGACTACCACGCCGAAATGACACCGGTACCCTGGTGTCTAGGGCGCCGGAATCCGGTGACGACGGATGGAGATCACGACGTGAAGGACCATATCACATCGCATTTACATTCAATGTTATTGTTTGTATATCTTATCGTGTGCTAGTATTAGATACTCGACAGTATCCTAATAAGATGATCCCTGTTAAAATTACCAATGATTGTGTTCCCCTTAGTGTGCACCACCAAGAAAGTTCCTTCGATATGAGGCGACCCAGGGTAACAGGCCTGGGTGTCAGACATATCTATGTCCGCATACAGTGGGTGTAAGCCATGTTGCACAGCGAATACACTAAGGTTGAGTTGGCGAGCCTAGCACACCATAGAAGCATGGCCTCGAAACACGGATGGTCGAAAGATCAAGCACGAGTCGCATGAATGATGTGACGATGTTTAGCGTCCACCTTTGAACCCACATCGATGGCCGTGTTCAATCGGGGGAGATGTGGCTGATAGGGGTCATGTTATCACTAGGAACCCTTTTTAGGGATAGGTGTTTCTGAGTGGAGTTATTATTATTAACTCATTTAATTATAAACTTAGTCTAAATTCCTTTTGCAATTATAAATGTAGATGGCACCTTTCCTCCTGACGATTGATTGGTTAGAAGGAGAGAAGCTCAGATTAGATGGATCAAACTTCTCCATATGGGTTGCACGTCTCCACGTTCTCCTTAGCGAGAATGATGTGGTCAATTACATACTCGATGGCATGGATTTGGAACAGCCCACTAACATAGAGATCCCAGAGCAGCGGAAATACCGCTATCTCCGTCGTGAGATGGCCTCCTTCATTTCAGTTACCATGCGTTTCGGAATGGTGGATGAGCTGTGGCCTTTCGTGGGTGATGTCAACCCTCGTTCGGTGATGCTACAGCTTAGGACACATTTCGTGGAACAGACACGCATATGGGAGCATGAGCTGATGGGAGACTTCCTCTCCATTAAGATGGAGGAGAACTCATCACTGGACGACCACTTGGAGCGCATGCATGATGTGTACATGAGGCATGCGTACTTCCTGGATAGCTGGATGACGGGCTCGTTTGCAAACGGCGTTGTGATGCGGTCGCTGCCACCAAGCTACCAAGCACAAGTCAGGACTTGCGTAATGAGGGGCGACTGATGTCTACGCACTTCTATTCTTGTAGACAGTTGTTGGGCCTCCAAGTGCAGAGGTTTATAGAACAAGAGCAAGTTTTCCCTTAAGTGGATCACCCAAGGTTTATCGAACTCAGGAAGGAAGTGGTCAAAGGTATTCCCTCTCAAGCAACCCTGCAATCAAGATACAAGAAGTCTCTTATGTCCCCAACACACCCAATACACTTGTCAGGTGTATAGGTGCACTAGTTCGACGAAGAGATAGTGAAATACAAGTGGTATGGATAATTATAAGTGGTAACGGTGCCAGAAAATAGCTTGCTGGCGTGTGGTTGACGTGGGAAAAGACTAAAGGCAAACTGAAATAAAGATGGAAGCAAGCAAACATGTAACAGATCTAATTGCAAACGGTGTATCAATGCTCAGAAACAAGGGCTAGGGATCATACTTTCACTAGTGAACACTCTCATATAAATATATTATCTTCATGATACTACTCTTAACTACTCTCCGGTTGGACACTCTAATCAACGGTAGGGCTATAACAGCACACCTCAAAGTAAGCCTTTCCCATCTAGAAAACCCCAAACTATCACCTTGAGCACTAGATGGTTCCAACAAACACCACAATTTGATAAAGACATCCAACTCCAAATATAACTCATAACAAGTATTTGTAATCTCTAGCCTAAGTGCCACCATGGTGTACACACTGTCACTTTCACACACATGGGGAGAGCAGAGATCTATTAAAGCACTTGAGTAGCAAGGTAGATCTATATATTACAAGCTCATGATCACAATATGATCATGCATAGAGAGAGAGAGATGAACACATAGCTACCGGTAGAACCCTTAGCCTCGAGAGAGAACTACTCCCTCCTCATCATGGGAATCAGCAACGGTGATGGAGATGGTGGTGGAGATCAATGGAGATGGCTCCGGGGGCACTTCCCCGTCCCGACAGGGTGCCGGAACAGAGACTTTCTGTCCCTCGAATCTCCCCTTCGGTGGCAGTGGCGCTGCGAAACTTTTTGTGGCTGGAGGCTTGACAATTTAGGGTTTATGCATCGGGAGGCTCTTATAGGCGAGAGGGGAGACCGAGGGGGTGTCGGAGGGGCCCACACCATGCCCTAGCGCGGCCTAGGGGGACCCGCGCCTAGGGGGTGTCGCCAGGCCCTGGCCCTCCTTCGTCTCATATTCTGGCTCCGTGAGTCTTCCGGAAGAATAGGAACTTTGGCTTTTGTCCCGTCCAATTCCGAGAATATTCATTTTCTGACTTTCCTGGAACCAAAAACAGTAGAAAACAGGCAACTGACATTGTGGCTCGTGTTAATAGGTTAGTCCAAGAAATCATATGAAAAGTACTCCAAAGCTGGGATCAAAGTATTTGTAAAACATTGAAAGCTGGGATCACAGTACTTCAATCATAACATGAAATACAAAGTTCTAGCAATAAGACAAAGAAACTATGTTGCAACATGAAAAGGCATAAACAAAAGATTCATGAATAACAATGCCTTGCAAGACGTTTGTTTGTTTCACATAAAGAAAACATAGCATAGTGGCATTCAGCTTGTCCCTCATAGAGTAGCAAACATAAATGCATAGGACACCTTCAAAGTTCATAAGAGTGACTAGATACAAATAGTTTAAAACAAGCAATATCAAAGCTATGCATCAATCAACAAGTCTTGGGACAATGCACATAGAACTAAGAATGGTCACTATGCTCTCAAAGTAGGTGCATAAAGATAGAAGGTGGAGACTCAATATAATGTTGGAAGAAAATCCTTCATAGAAGGAAGCAGAGATTCAAGTTTCATAAAGAGCTTCCAAAAATTATGGTACTTATAGCTTTCAGCTCTCATTGCCCCTATCATAAGCATCTTGAAGTAATTAAGGTTAAAGTGAACAAACTATGGTGTACATGCTTGACAAAGTATAAGTTAGAAATCTCATGTCCCTTGAATACGAGGGCCGCTCCTCATGCTACTCAAGTTTAGTCACGGGTAAGTTCTTGTCATCGTAAGTACATGTGTATCATAGAGAACCGCCAACGGGGTACCCCTTGCCCAATGATACGGAAGAATCCCCATATAAAAATGACAAGGCAAGCAGACAACGAGCATCTCAGCAATCTTCTTATTTACCATGGGAATATGGTGCGTTTTCTCTCTTTCCTCTTTTCAAAATCTCTTTTTTTCTCTTTTTCTCTTTTTCTCTTTTTCTCAATAGAGGACTCTTTTTTTATAAGAAGAATGCTTCATAGACAGCTCATTATGGTTACGCTGCAGGTTTCCACCATGTAGCATGGATTAGACCAGCGGCCCATGCGTTTCTCTAACACATATACATAACCCCATGAACTTACAAGCTCCCCTTTCATTTCACACTGACGACATCCATAGACAAAAGAGCATGATATCAACTAGGTACAAGTACCAAGTGCAATGTTGAAAACGTTCCCCATGACAGCATGGTTCTACTAATTCCCAACAAATAAGTGCAAGCATATACAACATAGACGACACATTGGTTCAATTTTATTAAGGGCAAGAAAAGTAAAGTGTGCCATCAAGTTCGTGAGAGCTTTAATCACTAGTTTTCTCATAATAAGTTTAATTTGGAAGGTAAACAAAAATATGAATATACTTGGAATAGCATAAGCTAGTAGGTAGGTATGGTGGACTCTTCGGAATAACTTGGTTTAGGGAGTTGGATGCATGAGTGGAACTCATACTTGGTTGTGGAGGCTAGCAAAAGACTGGGAGCGACAAACTAAGAGAGCAATAATGGCCATAATCATGCAGAGCGACAAAACATCATTGATCAAAGCAATAAAGTGATACTACAAGTTAAAAACTAAAGGATCATCAAGGCTTATGGTGACTTGAGATAGTCATAACATGGTGTGAGCATGCGCCAAGTCAACCCAAATAGAGCATCAAAGGAGAATACCACTATACTATGCTTTAATATGCTAAAACAACGCATGATTCATCCAAGGCACATTAAGCAATCTCAATTGTTTATAACAAGTCATGCTACAGCAAAGAATACTAAGCATAAAGCCAAAACAATATCAAGCATGGCATGACAAAGCATAGGCCACAGTCAAAAACAAGCTATTTTTACCACTTAGCATGAACTTTCCTACTCTTTTCCAAACCAAACCAAACTATTTGAAAACCAATGTATGAAAGAGGGGGTCCAACCAATTTATTCATCAAACTAAGCAAACCAAGCAAACAAAAAACCAAAACAAAAATGAAAAAGAAGACGCTCCAAGAACAACACAACTGTGAATGAAACAATAAAAATGAAGCGTTTGGAAGAAATCTGGGATTTTTATTGATGAAGAGGGGGATGCTTGGGCATCCCTAAGCTTTGACGCTTGTACTTCTTGGATATTTCTTGGGGTGACACGCGTGGCATCCCCAAGTTTGAGCTTTAGTCCATCCTTCATATCATTACTCATTCCTTCCATACACCTAAATTTTTTCCTTCATACGAAACTTCACACAATCTTTATTAGCAACATTAGTGCACTCAAGATAATATCTTAAGGTTAAGTTTTAACACCAAATAAACTTCCATTAGAACACTAGCTACTGTAGCACTTCCCTCAAAAATCTCAATTCCCCAAAAGAACTCAAAAAGGAACCAACAAGAAGCAAATGCAGAAAATGGCAGAAATCTGTCAAAACAGACCAACAGGTAAAGACGAATTTTTTCGAAGACCTTCTGTTGCTCAAATAGAAAAGTGTTGAACTAACTAAAGTTAGATAACAATCTGGGACAGAAGCAAAAAAATTCACGCCTCAAAAGGACATACATAGATTTTACATGAATTTTTACGGTGAAGCACAGAAATCTGTTTCGGGACATCAACTTTCCCAATCATTACTTCTCTCTCATTAGAGGTTACTCTTGGCACAAAAAGCAAATAAAAAGGATAAGGAGCGGTTATTACTAAATTAATAACTTCCAAGACTCATCTAAAACTTTTGGGTTATCTCCCAATAAGTACTTTTCTTTAACGCCTTTAAGTTAGGCATAAGAAGCAAGAAAGAATCAAGTGTTCTCAAATGAACAAGCATTAAAACCAAATTTCTTGCCCTTAACTCTCTTAGTTTTATTCTTAACCTTGAGGAAAATATGATTGTTTTGTGGAGAAGAAAGGTGCATGTTCCCCTTTCCCACATCTATTATTGCTCCAAGGAGTTCTAATAGGGACCTTCCAAGTGTAATTTGTCCTTTTCCTGCATATTCAATAACAAGATAATCTATAGAAATCATTTTCCCAAGGATCTTTGTAAACACTCCTTCATCTATTCCAATAGGTAATATGGTAGCATTATTAGCAAGAGATATTTATTTTCCTCCTTCAGTAAGCCCCCAAAGATTCAAAGATTCATAAATATCTTTAGGCATAAGACAAAATTCAGACATGATATCGCAGCGGGCTTGAAAAGTTTAAGTATTTATATCAATATTTACTATGGGGAGCCACTTTGATGGTTCAGAATTTATTGGAACATAATTATGATGCTCCCTAAGCGTATTATAGCAATCTTTTAAGCTAGTAGTGCTAGTCTCAAGAGTGTTCAATCTAGCAAATATTCTTGCGAAAGAAATATCAATTTGGCTAGGCAAGTTGTAAGTAAGGATCAATTTCTTTATAGCATTAATAGCATCATCCTCATTACATTGGAGGAAATCTCCTCTCACAACAGCATCTAAAGCATATCTATAGCAAAGAGCAATTTCAAGGTAAAAACTGCTAAGGAACAAGCTTTGAGTCATTTTAGGCTCAGTTTTTTCATGTGAATCAGAGATTCTAGACCAAGCTTCCTTGAAGCTCTCCTCAATTCCTTGTTTAAAAGTGAAAATCATTTCCTCAGGTGACATAGTAATTGGATCTAGGCTAGACATAATGGGAACTTAAAATAGGAACTATTTTTTATGTGTTTTCAATAAAGAAAGCAAACTTGTAAAAACTATTTTTTTGTGTTTTTGATAAAAAACAAGCAAACAAAGCAAAAATAAACTAAGCAAAACAAAAATAACAAAGTAAAGAGATTGGTTATGAGGGACACCCCTTGTGAAGATGTCCTTGACTCCCCGGCAACGACGCCAGAAAAATGCTTGATGGCTCAGTGTTGATGTAGAGCTCGTTGGGGAACCCCAAGAGGAAGGTATGATGAGCACAACAGCAAGTTTCCCTCAGTTATGAAACCAAGGTTTAATCGAACCAGTAGGAGAAAGGAAACACCCCAAAGGTGTTGCTAGCTAAGCCTTGGCAGGGCGCACTACCGGTGCTAGTAGCAACGTGGAGACCTGCACAACACAACCACAGAACTTTGTCCCCAACTTGCGATGAGGTTGTCAATCTCACCGGTTTTCCTAAAAACAAAGGATTAAACGTATCAATGGAAGGAAGTAATAGTTTGAAGAAAGTAAACACAAAGCAGTAAACAGTTTGTAGATTGTATGTAAAAGAAAGGACCGGGATCCATAGTTCACTAGAGGTGGATCTCTTTAAGATAGATAACATGTTGGGTGAATAAATTATAGCGGGGCAAACAAACATCGAGAAAGCAATACATGCATATACTAATCATCTTGACTCCTTTGGAACTTGATTGGGCATTACAACATTATACATAGACCGCCATCCAACTTAATCTATGACTAATAATCCACCTTCAGGATATCATCCGAACCCCCTCCAGTATTAAGTTGCAAGCAACAGATTATTGCTTTATGAATTGCGTGTAAAGTAAATAATACGATTGTTCTATGAACAAAGGATTGTTGTTTTCTCCCTAGTAGCAACAGCACATCTAGTACCTTAGAGATTTCTGTTACTTCCCCAGATTACCAGAGGCATGAACCCACTATCGAGCATAAAAACTAACTCTTGGAGTTGCTAGCATCTACTTGGCCAAGATAGCTACTAACAACGGAAAGCATGCAAGATCACAAATAACAAAGACATGATAGAATCAATAATCAATCTGAAATAGCATCTCAATATCCATCGGATCCCCACAAACACAACATGCAGAATTACAAATAGATGATCTTGATCATGAACGGAGCTCACAAGATCTAGACATGAAAGCACAAAGGAGGAGAACCAGCCATCTAGCTACTACATGGATCCGTAGTCCAAGGATGAACTACTCACGCATCACACCGGAGGCTTGCATGGTGATAAAGAAGGCCTCCAGGGTGAATTCCCCTCTCCGGCAGGGTGCCGGGAAGAGCTTCAGATCCCTCCCGATCTAGGGATGGAGATGACGGCGGCTATAGACTCTTTCATGGATTTTTGATCGGGTACTTAGGGTTTACGTCCCGAGGGCATCTTATAGGCAGAAGGAGAGGCCGAGGGGGTGCTTCTCCGTCTCGTATTCTGGCATCAGATGTCTTCCGGAAAAATAGGCACTTTGGCTTTTGTCCCGTCCAATTCCGAGAATATTCATTTTCTGACTTTCCTAGAACCAAAAATAGCAGAAAACAGGCAGCTGACACTGTGGCTCTTAATAATAGGTTAGTCCAAGAAATCATATGAAAAGTACTCCAAGTGTGGACGAAACACAAGAAAGTAGATAAAACCAAGGATGGAACATCAAAAATTATAGATACATTTGCAATGTATCAAGTTGTCACAATGAGCTCTAACAAAATCCATAAAATCTTAGAATACCACAGATATGTTTAGCGCTGCTTAATGGAGCAACCTCTATCTAAAATAAGTCCATATGTTTCAAAAATATGACATACATTATTGGAGCTTATTGAAAGGAAAGTAGGAAACAAAAAGATGGAGTACAAAAGCTATATATGCCTATGCATTTCAGCAAACATATTGATAGCAAATCTTGGGGAAGGTATTTCAGAAAATAGATTGAGCCCATAATCAACTATGCCCATGCAAATTGAGCACAAATTAAACTACATATTTGAGGAGGTAGATCTGGTGAAAGGGCAATAAAATGCGAACCAGATCGAGCTAGATATAGAAGGTCTACCGTGGGATCGACTTGACCACCGGTGCATCTTGAGAAGACCGACGAGTATGGGAAGCCAGTCTCATTGTTTGCATTTGACACGCACTGAGTAATTCATGATGGGGTTTGTTGCATGAAAAACAAAAAAAATCCTACGGTTGCAACCACCAAGATCATATCTAGGAGATACATGTAACGGTTTCAGATGGACTCATCCTCGAAGATCGTAACACTGGATAGCGTTCCCGCGAACAAACGTGGCTAGTGTAGGGTGTACACGACCATCCTCAAGGACGCAATGACAGTGCCATACGTGTAGAACCTCCGTAGTCGATCACACATACAGTGTGTTGACGACTTTCGTCCCTCGCTCTAGCTCCGCAGCGGAAGTAGTGGATCCTTTGGAACTCCACCAACACTACGACATGGTGGTGATGGTGGTGGAGAAGATCTTGAGCAGGGCTTCTCCTAAGCACCTCGTTCATGGCAATGGACAAGGCTAAAAGGGGAGGAAGATGCCAACCAAAGGGCATATGAGAGCAAGGATGAATGGTGTGTGATGAGAGGAGGAGGAAGGGACCTTTTATAGGTGAGGGAGGGAACCCCAAAGGGATCGTGAGAGAGAAATGGGCCGGTTGGGCGTGTGAGAGAGAGGAATGGGCCGGCTGGCAGATCAACCTGAGCGGATTTTGGTTGGACCCAACCCCATGGGCTTTCCCTATGGACCGAGTTGAATTGCGGGCCAGACCCAGTTTAAAAAGAAAATTAAAAAGAAATTATAAAAATAGAATAAAATTTGTTAAAATAAAACTATAACTTTTGGAAGCTCTAGAAAAATATAGGAAAATCCTAAAAATACATATGATATATCAAAATGTGCACAAAAATAATATCTATCCAGGGAAATATCAAATTGCTTGTTGGAATTAAATAAAATGCAACTAAAAATTTAAACCATTGAATCTCTGAATAAAATAATAAAAATAAGCAAAAAATCCTAATAATAAACAAAAAATCACTTTGGCTTATGAAAAATAATCTATTACCTTAAAAAATACTAAATATGAAATTCTAAGTTATTTTGATATTTCTAATAATAAGTGCTATAAACGAGTTTATAAAATCCTTTTCTTGCATTGAAATAAAAGAAATGTATTTTCTTTTATCATCTATAAATCATTTTTAGTTTTACTAAACTACATAGGATTTATTGTAATATAGAAATGCAATTATTGTCTTCAAATAAAAAGAAAATACTTTTAATACTTTAAATCTTTTTATTTGATAAGAATATTACTTTTACTCTAAAGACTTGGGTAAAACACACAAACAAGGATAAATAACTTAAATCATTAATTTGATTATAGTATTATGCACAATTGAATTTAGTGATTCTTTAAAACTAAGTCAAGTAGAACTTGTTATGAAACTATTTCTTTAAGCAATCATATAAACTCTCAACTTCATCTAAATTCTTAGAACCATAACAAAATATGTAAGTCATATATTTATGCTATCATAAATAAGGTCAATAAGTATTGAACCTTGAGTTATTCCAATAGTAAACCCTAACCTTTGGATTATGATATCTAACTAAATACCATAAAACATCATTACTCTTTCAACTTAACTAAGTGGTTACAACTTAGTCATGTTATCCTCTTAAAGGATAAGTTCCATATACCATATACATAAGACCATAACCATAGCTTATGATAAAACCTAAGTGGTTATTATAAATCAAGAAGTATTCATTCACCATCCTATGCCAACTATAAGTAAATAACTTACAAGTTAATCTTACACATCATTCACTTACACTGTGAGTGAATGATCTCACCTCATTAACCATACTTAGCATAACTCTAGAACTTGTTAGTACCTAAGTAAACCATGTCCTAAGTTCACCTATATCTCGTAGTTAGTTTTAGTCATGTAATGTACCTATAATAGACATGTTAGATATACATCCTTAGAGCTACATCTAATACATATAATATTATATCTTTGATCATAATTAGAAGAACCCTAGAACTCCATAGTGCTATAAAATACTATGTCTTAAGTTCAATTTGGCCTGATACTCCATCAGCTAGAAGCCTATTAACTTAAGATCATTAGGGCGATACAAATACATGTTTATTACATCTTGGTAATCTTAAGAATTATTTAACTTAGTATAAGGAAGATTTTCCTCAAAAGTTATTCTTTTTCCACTTCAAACAAAAAAATTAGTATTTCTGTTAAGACTCGCCAACTTAAGACGTGAATTTTCATGAAATATAAACAATACCGATCAACATGAATCATTTAATTTCATTATGCTTTACTCTTATACTTTGTGTTAACTCTTCAAGACATAGAGAAAAACCTTTGATTTTAAAATAAACTTGAAGATAAACAAAATCTTTAAGAAATCACCCAAACTCAATCCATACTCAAGCATGGGAATTTACTTTGGGTTTTATACGAATTGCATATTATTATTTATTCATAATAGAATATTGCTTATTTAAACATTAGTTCTTACCGGACCAATGATGTTATTTCAGACTTTGGAGTTTATATCGACTAGAAGACCTTGGCTGCACAATTTTGCAGTTAAAAAGGCAAGTTCATACTTGCTCATGTTTTTTGATTATTTTCTATCAAGTATTTGCAATCTACTATTGTTATCACTTACATTTTGAAAACGATGATAGAAAATACTATTTTTATAATAATCTGACTTACGGGTTATCGGATTGTGTGGTGGAGGTTCCATTTGCACGGGAAAGTATCATCTATGATTTAATAACCAATGTTGCCAATGATTCTTGCATCGTATATTACGTATTAACCATGAGATCTATAATGGCTCTGGGAAAGTCAGGTGGAGCCTCTTCCTTTCACATGTCAACATATGCGTAGGTCGTGGCTGTAATCCTTGAACCATGATCAAAATTTCGAGAGGATATGCATCAAAAGGGTGAGATCCCACGGTAGTTCTGGCATCTACGACAAATTGTACGTTTCAGTGTCGTAAATCAATACATGGGCCTAGTGTACGAAAGGGTGGGCATGCGGGGTCGTGGAGAAGGGCGGCGGTTGTCTTGGGTCCTTATATTGGGTATCATACCAATAAGTGTGAAGGGGATAAGGATCTCTCATAGGTAAAGTAACGCACCTCTACAGAGTGTACAAAACTGTGACATGTTACTCCCTGTTTCCGGAAGGAGCTGCGAACACTGCAGGAAAGGAACTCGATGAAGTTTTAATCAACCTATGAAGCCTGACGTACATAGTTTTTCAGAATAAAAACAATCTTTACAAAAATGTTTATGAAAACCTGTATAGCCTACGATCTATGGTCTTTAGCTGTAGATAGTGCATCAAACAGTCCTTTTTAATAAAATCAATAAGTACACTCGTACTCAATTGTAACTTCTTAACCCTTTCTAGATCTCAGAACAATCAATAACGTCTTCAGGAGGAGAGCTACTTTGAGAAACTGAAGGTAACCAAAGAAATCAATGGAGTCAACGGCTACTCAGTGGCTATGGAAGTGAAGCTAAAAATTAGACAATAGATAAATTCATAGATACTAAAATCTACTTCTTTATAGCATTGCTATAACAGCAATCACAAGCTATATATATATATATATATATATATATATATATATATATATATATATATATATATATATATATATTAGTATTGAACTTATTCATAAAATAGCCTTCGAGTCGCTATTTTTTGTTTTTTTTTGTAAGACGCTTTCCTCACTATATCGAGGAGGTTCTCCAAATCTTTTGTAATGTACTATGTTGTAATCTATAGTCATGTCTTGGCCTGCGATGTTTCTGTTGTACCACTCTGAGGAATGTAACACTGGTGGAACGGTGTTTTATTGATGTTATGTCAACGACTTGCATACTACACGATGCAATGATATGCTTGGTCACCGCAACATGCGGTGTTTAGGTTCAAGAGAGAAGACCTATTAAAGGAGACAGAGAGAGGAGGATGGGGAGATGTGATAATAGAAGAAACTTGTAGTGACACGTTAAATGGCACATATCTCAAATGGGCGTGGTGGCTCACATTCTTTTTCATCCATGTAGCCCTCTGTCTAAGCAAACCCGTAAAAACGAGAAGGCCCTCTTCAGGCATATTCCGAACAACCAAGTATTTCATCTATCCATTTTGGTTTTTGTTAATAAAAGCTACAAAACACAACCTAATACTACAAAAAAAATAGTAATGCAACCTAATAGCCAAAAAAAACAATAGTGCATCCTACTCCCCCTTTTTCAAAATATAAGTGTTTTAGGTTTGTGAAATAAGTGTATGTAGACCTTTTTAGTATGTAGATTTACTCCAAAGCTAGATGAATCTCAACACTAAATAAGTCTAGATACACTCCATTCACAAAACTAAAACATCTTATATCTATATCTATAACTCCAACATTTTTTTGGACACTTTTACCCTCCCACTAAACCACCTATTACCATGAGGCCATCGGTAAGTAATCAACGGTTAGTTTCTGACCCTCGGCCATACAACCCTGCTCCACAACACACCAGCGCCCTCCTTCTCTTCATTCATTCTTCCCGCTAGGGTTTCCACAGTCGCCGCCGCATCCCGGGTCCTCCCATCTCTACACGCAGCAGCGGTCGCATCCGAGGTCCTGTCACCCGACGTCTGCGTCCTCCCACCTCTACGCGTAGCGGCGGCCGCATCTCCGGCATCCCGTGTCCCGCTGCAGGTGTAGGGACTGAGGCAATGACAGCTTTGGCGATGCACAGGACGGACGTGATACGCGCCATCAAGGATACCCACGAGCGATTTGGCCGATTCTTCTTCCGCTTCCCCGAGGGTGAGTCCGCCGCCGACGTCTTCGATTGCGTCGCCAGCCACAAATTCCAATCCCCTTTGATTCGATTCGATTCGATGGCCGATGTTCTCTCTCTCCGCCTCTGTCTCAAGGCCGCCTCCGCCTCAAGGACGAAATCAACAATGCAGGTTTCCTAGATTCGTTGTGGAGGGACATCGACAATGGGAGGCTGGTTCAAATATCGTCTCGCATGGCCTCACATGGCGCATCTTCATGATGAATTGGTTCAAGTGGACGGTGGAGAAGTTCGAGCGCCTCAACAACTTCGAGAGGTTGTGGCGTCTCCATCGTGGTGTAGATCGATAGCAAGTCGCTGTGAATTAACCTGCACTCCCCTTCCCTGTCGATTCCCCTGTCGATTCAGCGAAACGGCACCTGCTAGATGTGTCTATGCACGTGTTGCTATGTGGTGATGTGCGTGTAGTTCGGCAAGGAGGTGACAGAGCTGAGACTGGGCGGCCGTGATAGAAGCCCCTCCGGCGGTGTTGGAGGTGCAGGCGAGACTTGCGTGGACTCTGACTTTCCTGATCGACGGCGAGACCTACGTGCGTGAGTCTGTGCGAGGCCTTGGTCTGACTTTTCTTGCCCCTGCCAATTAGTGGTAATTGTGAACTTCGCTCTAGGCTGAATTTACAGGTTTTTAGGCAGTAGATAAAAATAATTAGATTTCTCCTTCATATTTTAAGGAGTATGAGCTTCTTCACATTGCAGAACCGAGAAAACGCTGAAGACCGGATGTATGATCCAGTGCCTATAGATGTGGCTACCGCATCATGCACAAGAAGCACAGCCGCCGCACGGTGTGGTTGTGAGATTAAGGAAGACATCTGTGTGTGTGCTCTAGACTTATTTTGTTGCTACTGTACAATCCATGCTTGAACACCTTACTTTGTGCATACCTTATTAGTAGCTTGATACATTTGAGCAGGAAATTCTATTTGTGCAGAAGGAGATGTGGTTCTTCGTATGTGTGCCAGGTAACGATTTCTTGCAGGCCGATGTGAAGACTGTTGAATTGTACGTCCAGATGAAGCTGCAGCTGCTGAACCCAGTAAGGTAGAAGGGGGTTCATGATTCACACACTTAACTGAGCTTGCAATGGTTGGGTCATGTGATTTTCTATGGAGTTTTGATGTTTTTCGCTGAGTTAGTCTGTTATTTAGAAATAGCAGAACAACGTGTACTTGCCTGCGGAGATGGGGATCATAAGCAAGCAACCGACGAACTGCTTCCACCAGACGCTAACGGCGAGTGACACGAGCACGCATGGCGGGTTCTCCGTGCCCCGCCATACCGCTGAGTGGGTCTTCCCTCTTGCCAATAACAAATGGTATAGTGTGGTTTGTAGGTTTCACACATTAGCCTCCTACTCAGGAGCTAATGTGTATTCATGGTAGGGTGAGAATGGTCTTAAATGAAGTTTCTTAATTAATCTGACTTCTTTGCTATGGAAACAGTTTGAATTCTCGCATAATTAATTGATCAAATCATCTCTTTTTCCATTTTTTGGTGTGTGTGTGTGTGTGTGTTTTCTGAAAGACGGTCAGCACTGCTTTCATTGATAATAGATAGAACAAAAAAGGTTTGTTAAATAAAGCATCAGGGCTTTCTTGAGGAGAGAAAGGCAAATGAGAATGTACTAAATTAAATTATACAGCATCAGATTTTTCCTTTGTCCAAGTGTGTGCGTGCCCACATAAATATCAACTGTTTGTGCACAATGCGGTTTAAGCAACTCTTTACTGGAATATAAAATTGAAATTCTTTTTATCGTCTTGCAAAAAGTAGACCATTGAAGAATAATAATTTGCGTGGTACCATTTAGATTATAGTAGTACTTCAATAGAGTGCGGTACCAGATTGAATATATGTTACAATTGACATGAATATTTCAGCAGATGTTTATAAAATATTCATGAGTCTGGTAATAACAAAATTGAGCATGGGGCACTAACTCCTTATTAGTCAGGTACTAACAGAACTGAGCATGTGGGACTAACTCCTATACTGGTTTTCACTCTTTCTAGCCAGTAAAAATGTATAGAATGCAGGTTATTATTCTATGTCATAGGCTCATATTTCCACGGAGCACGAGTAATTTGTCATGGATTCTTCACTGTAGAATGTGCTCCATTTTAGTAACTATAATTTGCTTCATTACTAAAAGAAGTTGGCTTAACAAAAATATTAATCGGAGAACACTAAGAAGTTGCACAAAAAATGGTTGAAATATATACTACGGACTACTTTTCTACGTCACTTGACCCATTGAGATTTTTTTCATTTTAAGTATTGAAAATTCAATGCAATGTTTAGTAAAAAATAAACCCTTAGCAACGGACACTCTGCTAGTATTTTAAAATAGAGGGAGTAATATCCTAAACAACTTACCAACGGACCGGCCTGCCCCGATAAACCTATCCACATAATGTGACCTACGAAGGACCGTATATATACAAGTCGTGCCATGCCGACATGTGTGTCTTGCTAGGCGGTCCACGCACGACCAAATTACTAAACAAGCTAGGCCGTTTAGACCTTTTGGGCTGTTTTTTTTGTAACTTGAAAAAATATAGAAATAAACGGGTCAGTGCAGTACAAGTACGCGTGCCTTGGTGGCAGCCCTGTCACAGCCCATGGCGTACCACGGGCCAGCCATACTCCCGTGCAGGGCCAGACCCGTTACAGGCCGCCCGCGAAGAAAAGGCCCGTTCAACACTTTTGCCCACGCCCCACTCTACCCTTCGTCCCTTCTGATACAAGTCAGTCGGCAACTGAACTGAGAAGATCATATGCTCCCTCCGTCCATAGCATGAACCCGCGCTATAAAATTCTCCCCAAATCCTTCAAAGCCCAAAACTTCCTCTCCAAATCCAACCAAACCCTCACCAGATCCTTCTCTTCCTCCTCAACCCCACCGTCAAGCTCACTTCCGCACCCCAACGAGCTCGCCGAGCTCCTGCACGCTACCCGTTCGTCGAAATGCCTCAGCAGGCTCCACGCGCTGCTGGCCGTCACTGGCGCCATCTTCCGGGACACCTCCGCCGTCACGGCCCTCGTCGAAGCCTACCTCTCCTCCGGAAGCCCGGGGTCCGCGGCCTCGGTGTTTGCAGGAGCACACCGCCGCCGCCCGACCGTGTACGCGCTGAACCTCGCCGTCCGGTGTTTCTCTTCCCACGGGTTCCACCGGGAGCTCCTCGATCTGTACCGGAGCGCGTGCGCCTTCTGCGGCTCCGATAACTTCACATTCCCACCGGTCATCAAGGCATGCGCGGCCGTTGGGTGCCTTCGGCTGGGGAGGGAGGTGCACGGCAGGGTCCTGCTGGCCGGGCACGGGGGCAATGTCGGCGTGCAGACGGCTCTCCTTGACATGTATGCCAAGGCTGGATGGATTACCGTGTCCAGGACGGTGTTTGACTGCATGGTGCAGAGAGATTTGGTTTCCTGGAACGCAATGATCACGGGGTATTCTTTGAATGGGTGTTTTCGAGAAGCCGTCGAGGCTATGCAGGAGATGCAGCAGGATGGTATGAGGGCGAATGCTAGCACTTTGGTTGCTCTTGTAGGTGTGTGCAGTGCAGCTGGAGACTCGGATGCAGGTCATACGCTCCACGCGCTTGCACTGAAATGTGGGGCGCTTGGTGATGAATCCCTTGCACCTGCATTCATCTCAATGTATGCCGCATTCGATGATATTATCTCATCTCGATTGCTGTTTGATCTGCAACCTGCGAAGGATTTGGTATCTTATAATTCCATGATCTCAGCGTACATGCAGCATGACAAATGGAAAGAATCGTTTGAGGTCTTCAGGTTGATGCGCCGCGCAGGGCTTGGGCCTAATTTGGTTACGGTGGTGTCTGTCCTTCCAACTTGCAGTGATTTTTATGGTGTAAAGCTCGGTGATTCTGTGCATGGTATGGTTATCAAGTCCGGCCTTGCAGAGCAGGTTTCTATTGTTAGTGCTCTTGTTTCAATGTATTCCAAACTTGGGGAATTGGATTCAGCTGTGCACCTTTTCTGCAGTTGTACCGAAAAGAGCAGTCTCTTGTGGAATTCCGTGATTTCTGGGTACCTTGTGAACAGCAAATGGGACATGGCTGTTGATACATTCTGCAAGATGCAAACTGAAGGTGTTGTACCTGATGCAACAACTGTCGTTAAGGTGATCTCCGGATGCAAGCACATAAAAGATTTACGTATGGCAAAGTCTATCCATGCATATGCTGTTAGAAACAGGTTTGAATTGAACCAGAGCGTGATGAATGCACTCCTAGCTATGTACGCTGACTGTGGAGAGCTCTCATATTCCTATAACTTGTTTCAGAAAATGGAAGTACGTAATTTAATATCTTGGAACACGATAATATCTGGTTATGCTGGAATCGGAGAGACTGAGGCTTCTGTAAGACTGTTATGCCAGATGTGCCAAGCAGGCTTGCAGTTTGATGTAGTAACCCTGATTGGCCTTATCAGCGGTATTTCTGTGGCTGAGGACGCCACAATTGGAGAATCACTTCATTCGTTGGCAGTTAAAAGCGGATGCGTTACAGACGTTTCCCTTGCAAATACCCTTATTACCATGTACAGCAACTGTGGTTCTGTTGAAGCATGTCAGCGACTCTTTGACAGCTTGTCTTATAGGAGCACAGTCTCTTACAATGTTCTGATGACTGGATACCGTAAAAACAACCTATCTGAAGAGATAGTGCCTTTGTTTTACCAAATGCTCAAGAATGAACAGGAGCCAAATCATATTACATTACTGAATTTATTTCCTGTTTGTCAGAGCCAGTCACAAGGAAAGTCTGTTCACTGCTATGCAATTCGGAATTTCTTTGGGCTAGACACATCTATCATCACATCAGCTATCTGTATGTATAGTAGGTTCAACAATGTAGATTACAGTTGCAAACTTTTTGATTCGGTTGGTGAAAAGAACATCATAGTATGGAATTGCATCTTATCTGCCTTTGTTCAGTGCAGGCTGGCTGATAATGCATTTGATTTCTTCAGGCAAATGTGCTTCCTTAATGTGAAACCTGATACAGTAACCATGTTGGCACTCCTCTCAGCATGTTCACAGATTGGAAATACAGATTTGGCAGAATGTGTTACAGCTCTCATACTACAGAATGGCTTTGGTGGAACCCTTTCAGTTGTCAATGCTCTCATTGACATGCACTCAAGGTGTGGAAACATATTGTTTGCAAGAGAGCTCTTTGATAGGTCAGTGGCAAAAGACTCTGTCACTTGGAGCGCAATGATCAACGCATACAGTTTACACGGGGATGGCAAGTCTGCCCTTGAACTTTTATCGATGATGATAGGCTCAGGAGTAGAGCCAGATGACATAACTTTTGTAAGTATCTTGTCAGCTTGCAGTCATAGTGGCCTTGTAGAGCAAGCAAGAGCATTGTTCAAATCACTACAGATAGACTACGGCATCACACCAAGGATGGAACATTATGCATGCATGGTGGATCTACTGGGTCGGACTGGCCACTTGGATGAAGCCCATGATATTGTTAGGTCAATGCCATTTAGGCCATCCGAAAGTTTGCTAGAGTCATTACTTGGAGCCTGTAGATTTCATGGAAATTCTAAAATTGGTGAGGCTGTGGGGAAATTGCTCATTGATTCTTGCCACAGTAATTCACGATCTTATGTCATGCTTTCTAACATCTATGCTTCAGTTGGTAAATGGAATGACTATGAGTGGCTGCGGCTAGATATGGAAGCAAAGGGATTGAGGAAAGATGTTGGAATCAGCTCAATTGAGTAGCCCTGGTATTTGGTTAAACACTAGGCTTTACAAATTTGGGGAACGTGTTAACACCCTGCTCAAGTCTAATTTGATGTTTGTTTACTGGAGGAGCATTTTTTTTAACATCAGAAAACATTCAATTTCATTCTTCCATGGATCAATCTTTTGGAGTAGCTAGTTATTGCACAAAGGTCGAAATATTTCCGTCTTAGTGCAGCCAGGACTGTTTCTTTTAAAATTCTAATGCATTATATTCTTGAATATAGATTGTGTTCATTGAAATGGTAAGCGCCCTACAGCTGTTGCATTGCTGTTATGCTGATACCTTAAAAATTCTTTGGTCTGATTTGAAGAAGATTATGGACAAGATAGGTCAACAGAATGTCAATGAAATCTGTATTCTGTCAAATTCGAGTATCAGGTGAATCCAACAAGATCTCCTGAGAATTGAGCAACCAGTTACAGATTTTATACTGCAGACACATGTGTCTTTGCTATTTTCTTGTTATTCTTGAAAGTTATCGACTTAGCAGTTGTTTTTGTGGTGCAGATGCCCATGTGGAGACTTCACTTTACCAAATAGGCAATACACATCTTTCTTCCTGCAAAGGTGTCTCGCTTTTAATATGATGAAAGAAACCATGCAGTTGTAACACTGATTTGTTAAGAATGGGCTAAGGTTCCTCAAGCCAGTTGCGGTATCTGTTTTTGCTTCCCAAAAGAAAGAAAGAACATTTGAGTCATGGCAGGCACTAAAAGAGTTCGCATAGAATCATAAGAACGTCCAGAGTTGACTTTTTTTACCAGGTTACATCGTTTTTGGCCAGGCAGACTTGACTTACAGTCCACATTTATCCGCAGTAAGATTGTTCTCTAATAGCGAGTCCCAGTAATGCTTGACTTACTACCTGTGCATATGATAATTTCCATGTTTTCATTGAGTAGGTACACATACTGTAAATTGTTGCTGTAGAAATCAAAACACAAAGATTGACATCGTCTGTTCCCACAGGAAATACGTGTGGGTATTTGTTTGTATATTTGCTCCTTGCTTGACTTACTCTAAAGAAGGAAAACAGATCCAACCAGTTTCTTAAGAAATGATGTCTTACAAAAAAGATGGCATGATGCTTTCTTCTGCATATTTTTCTTTTACCTTAGCCAAATCTGCGCACTAAATGACATTTGAAGTATGATTCAACCAATGAAATGACAATCAAACTACAGTAGGAGGAATCAAAGGTTGAAGCGCAAAGCTTTTCTACTGTTTCCACTTTCCAACTATCACGAGGTTCTAAATGAATATATCAAATACAGTTGTTCCTACTTCATGCTGGCATACAATTTCCTTAACCATCCAGCTTGGGCCAGTAGCTTTGACATAAAGAAGTTAAAATGATGTACAAAAACTACAGAAACAAATCAAAACAAATATTGCGTTAGGGGAATTGGTCCTAGTCTTCTCCATATATGATTATTAATATAAGTTGGTCCTATTCTCTTGCTTCTAGGTGGCTCTGCACAGCTTCAACTCTTTCAACCTTCCTCCACTCTCCTCTCTCCAATACCTGCAAAAACTGCCAAAACCTATTTCCCCTAGCTCCAGTCTTCTCCCTTGTGTTGAAGATCCTTCAATAACAAAACATACAGGCACAAGTGTCTCAATTCTTCAGTAAGTTTCAGCTCTTGCTTTTTGTCTCAGTTCTTAAGTAAGTTTTATTTACTTTTGATCATGTACATGGCTTTCAGATACTGTCATATGTGTCATTCTGTTATAATCATGTTTTCTTTCAGATTAATATCTTTTGTTTACGTTTCATGAGTTCCTCAGTTTTTCTTTGGGTATAGCTTGAAGCTGGATTCTTGCGTTTATCTATGAAATCTGCTTACATATCAAGACCTCACTTCTTGACATAGATAAAACATCATTGGTTTCATGTGTATCAGAAAGTAAACCAAAATCTTGGTGGTCTTGCAAGTTGCAACTTGTATGCATGTCCAGACCGCAGATTTTTGTTATGTCCAAGAACATTTGGCCAAAATATCTAAAAGGAGCTTTGCTGTGACAAACAGTCAGGTCAATCTTTTGTGGCTTATCAGATAAAATATGAATGAAATAACCTATTTTGTCTGCTCTCATACCATCAATTTTCCCTGGATAGAATATTACTAAGTTCTAACCATTCTTGAATTTTCTTTAATGAGAACGTCATATATGAAGACCCCTCCTTTGATGAAACAGTGTTGATTCAATCAACAATCTGACATTTCAGGGGTCCCTTGCTGATGCGAGTTTACTGTAGGTTGTGTGTGCACATGCAAGTTTAATTTTATTTGGCAAGTAGACAGTTACTCAGACTTCATTATTGGCTGTTCCAGTCTAATTCTCATCTTCAATGTTTTCTTCCACAGTTAATATAAAATTAGACTGTGACCGGAATAATGGTAGAGAAGAATTTTGAAGTGGGTGAATCGTCTCAGGTTGCATCCTTGTCTTCACCAAAATCCATGCAAAATTCTGTAGAGACTAGGCCAACTGAAGGCACTAATGAAGATGTCAACAGTATTCTTGAGAAAACAGTATGTGCCAGTTCCGAGACACCAATACACCAAGAACTTCCTGCAAGCTTGATATTGATTGGCAACAAGAGCAATCTTCTAGAAATTTCGGTTGAACAAAAAGCTCCCGTTGGTGGTTCCGTAACTGGTTCACCAGAAGTACATAACAGTGAGTTGCCAGCAATAAAAGAAGATTCTCATTATTTTCCATTTGCCTCTAATGAAGATGATGAATCAAAGGAAGCCATCAATGATAACAAGAGTCTGCAAGAAATTTTGGTTGAACAAAAAGCTCCAATTGTTGTTTCCATAAATGGTTCATCAGAAGTAGGTAATAGTGGGTTGCTATCAGTAAAAGATTCTCATAGTTTTCCATGTGCCTCTAATGAAGTTGATAAACCAAAGGAAGTAATCAATGGCAACAAGAGCAATCGGCAAGAAACTTTTGTTGAACAAAAAGCTTCCGTTGGTGCTTCCGTAACTGGTTCATCAGAAGTAGATGACAGTGAGCTGCCATCAATAAAAGAAGATTCTCATAGTTTTGCCTCTGCCTCTAATGAAGTTGATGAATCAAAGGAAGCCATCAATGACAACAAGAGCAATCTGCAAGAAATTTTGGTTAAACAAAAAGCTCCCGTTGGTTCTTCCATAACTGGTTCATCGGAAGTAGATAACAGTGGGTTGCCATCAATGAAAGAAGATTCTCATAGTTTTCCATCTGCCTTTAATGAAGTTGATAAATCAAAGGAAGCCATCATTGACAACCAGAACAATCTGCAAGAAATATTGGTTGAACAAAAAGCTCCTATTGGTGGTTCTGTAACTGGCTCATTGGAAGTAGATAACAGTGGATTGCCATCAGTAAAAGAAGATTCTCATAGTTTTCAATCTGCCTCTAATGAAGTTGATGGATTAAAGGAAGTCATCAGTGACTTGATGGCGCTGCAACCTTCAGGAGAAAACACACATGTAACATCGCAGACTTCAGTTAGCCCAAGAGAAGATGTCCAGTGTGCACCCTTGCATAAGTTTCAAGATGGTGCTTCCTGTTCTGAATCTAAGAAGACTGCTTGTGAGGCGGCACCTGCTACTTTAGCACAGGTGAAAGAAGACAAACCGCGGGTCATGCATAGATGGTCTGAGCGCCAAATGAGCCTACGAGACACTCGACAGAAAGTTACTGCACCTGCGAGGATATTGAACAGGACAGAAACCTTTGTCGATACAACGAATCCTATTGAGTCAGTGAAGATGGCTGCCTCAAGATTTGGTGGTAGCATGAACTGGAAAACACGTAGAACACTACCGGTGCAGGTAACTCACAGCATACCCTCTTGTTTGTTACATTAATTCTCCCAGCTGCAAGCTTAATCTTTATCTTTCATTTGCATCAATAACATTATTATTTTGTAGAATTGTCGAGCCTTAGTTTACCACTTACACTTGCAGACGTAAGATAAACTTCGTTTCTCTATGTATCATTAACAATCTTGGTTTATCCAGGTGAGTGACCATGTCAAACTCAAGGTTGGTATGCTGAAGAACGAAATTTCAGAGTGCAAACAGCAAGCAGAGGCTGCAGAGGCTGCAAATCTGTCTGTACTCAATGAGATTGAGAGAACAAAGAAGCTTACCGAAGTCCTGAAACGTGACCTTGAGAAGGCACAACATGAAGAGGCAGATACCAAGGAGGATTTGGATTTCTTTCAATTTATTTTATCAGAGATGGAGGAAGGAGTTAGCAGTGTTGCAGGCGAGGACATTCTGAAAAACATCCAAGAACGGCACAAAGTACTGGTGGCCAAACTGAATTTGGTCAATGATGAGTTAAAAAGGGTTCAGGGGGATTATGACTCCTTATTGATAGAACATGACAGGTCCATTGGAAAATCTCAGCTAGCCGTCATAGAATCCAAAGAGGCTGAGATGCAAGCAGTGGAGCTCGGTGTTAAGCTGGACAAACTTAAGGAAGTGTTGGATTTAGCTCGTGCTACGTGCCATGATGCTGAAGAACATAAGGTGTGTGCGTCCTTAGCTCGAGATGAGGACCATCTTAAATGGGAGAAGGATCTGAGACAAGCAGGAGAGGAGCTGAGTCAACTCGACAAGAAGCTTTCTTCTGTTGCAGATCTGAAATCAAAGCTCGAAATGTCATCCAACTTGCTGGTCAAGCTCAATGAAGAGCTAATAGTATGCTTGGAGGCAAAGCAAATTGAAGACACACAAGAACAAGGAAACAGAACTCGTGAGGGCATGCAAGAACAAATGATTTTATCAAGAAATGAGCTCCAGGAGCACGTGAAGAACATTGATAAGGTGAAAGATGAAGTCTGCGCCCTGAAAATTGCTGCTGCATCGCTTCAGTCAGAGTTAAGCAGCGAGAAAGAAGCACTTGCCAACATGCAGCAGCGTGAAGCAATGACATCAACCACCATCAGCTCTCTCAAGGTGGAGATTGAGCTGGCACAACAGGAACTGGAAGCAGTTCGGGCCAAGGAGAAGATATCCCGCGATAGAATGGGCGAGTTGCCAACGATTCTGCAAGCCGCAGCCCAGGAAGCTGATGACGCGAAGTCTCTTGCTTTGAAAGCCCAGGAGATGCTAAAAATGAACAAGGAGGAAATGGAGCGAGCGAAGGCTGGCCTGAGTACCATGGAATTCAGGCTCCAAGCAGCTCTGAAGGAGATGAAAGCAGCGAAAGAGTCTGAGAGGCTGTCGCTTGAGGCTCTCAGAGCATTGGAGGAGAGCGATCTTGTAGCAAACACCGCAGAACAAGGCTCTCCTCGAACAATCACACTTGACTTTCATGAGCACGCATCTCTCGTCGAGAAGTCCCACCAGGCAGAAGAGCTTGCACACGAGAAGGCATCCTGTGCAATTGCACAGGTTGAGATGGCCAAGGAGTCCGAGTCTCTCATCTTATCAGGACTTGGCGAAGTCTACAAGGTTCTGGAAGAACGAAAGCAAGCACTGCTCGCTGCCACAAAGCGGGCTGATGCTGCCGCCGAAGGCAAGCTGGCCATGGAACAAGAACTGAGGACATGGAGGGAGGAGCATGGACAGCGTCGTAAGGCTGACGAAGCTTCGAAACCTGAAACTAAACCTTCAGACACGGTGGTGGTCATCGTTGAGCGTGATGGGGACACCAAGGGCACAAGCAAAGCAGATAGTTATGCTTTGGTCCATCCACTGTCCGATATGTCAGCCAGGAGCAGCCCTGCCGACTCGGCTTTGCATGGGAAGAAGAACAAAGCAAAGAAGCTGCCGTTCTTCCGCCGCATGATGGTGTTCCTGGCCAGGAGGAGGCTCAAAGCAGCGGGATAACGTAATGTGTTTTCTTCTTTTCCATGCGTTAGAACTGTGAGGATTGTGTGCCATTTTGCAGTAAGATCAATTCCCATGTTTACTCAATTGGGGTGTTGCAGAACTCTCCGATAATGTGCTACGAGGTCTGGACGGAAATGATTCTATGTGGAAAGTTGTGAAACGTGAACTTGTAAATTTGTAACGTATTATGTACCGTGGTTTATGCTTGTAACTGTTACCAACCCAAATGCTTGATGAATTGGTTGTCCAGCTTGATATCGTCGGTGAGTTTCATGTGCTAAATTGGATGGGTGGGTAATGCACGTGTTTCTTGTTCCAAGATCTGAAACTGTGAATTCAATCTTCTGTTACATGTGGATTTAGAGAATCCTTCACTGGTCTTGCATGGTACTTTCTTGTGAAGAAAACTAGGGTCTTATACTTACCTAAATTCTGTAGTTATTGTCATGTACATATCTGAATGAAAAATGTTTCAGTGGTCTTTGCATGTTGATATTTTTAAATTTTGTTTTGAGAAATTTTCTGAACTGTACGGGTTTCACTTCATTACCTAGACTGAAAATTCCGTTATCAAATACCTGGAGAAAATACACGGAACTCATCGTCTCGCGGGCAGGCAGGCAGGCACCGCGCCGGCGATGAACTCTGACCGAGATGGATCGTCGGCGGCTTCGACCATGAACGTGGGGCGCACGACGCCAGCCAATATCACGCGGCGGCAGCTGCTGCCATCGCATCGTCGGCGGTCCATCTCCTCGCGAAGATCGACGAACGTGACCGTGCATGTTCGTGCAGGCCACGTCCCGGAACATCTCGTGCACGTCGCTTGGCATGTTTTTTTCCCCATGACAGTGGACCTAAAATATAATTACTCGTACTAGTACATATGAAATTTATGTTGTCATACTCATACAATTCCAGTTATATATTCAACTCACACCGCGAGAAACCAAATCCACAAATCATGCTGACAGTTTTTGGGGAGGACAGATCATATAATTTGCTATGTTCCAAATTAAGTGACACAAATTTGTCTAGATTCACATGTATCTATACATAAAACATGACTACATACATACATATCTACACAAATTTGCGTCTAAATTTGGGATGGAGTACTACCTTTCATGATTTACATGTATCCACACACTAACTAAAACATGTCTCCTTAAAAAAAAACTAAAACACGTCTAGACACGCGCGTACCTAAATAAATCCACGATGATTAATACAAAATGCAGAGATTAGTCGGTCTAACCGATACATACGTGTGCCCTGCCCAGGAGGCGGCGGCTGCTCAAGAAAACTATCTAGGGTTTTCTTCCCTCCGCAGACGATGCCGCCGGTCTGTTGCGCCTCGGGTGGCCTTAGAGCTTTGGAAGTGTGACGGACCACGGCTCATGCCGGCGGACGTTTCCGTTCTTTGTTTAGACTGCTTTTTCGTGTCTTTGGGGGATGGTGAGGCGATGGCTACATCCTGTAGTCAGAGTAAGATCCTCTCCACCATATCCTTGCTCTGGTGGTGCGTCTAGCGCTAACGGCGGGCACGTGGAGTCACGTGTTTGGCTGATCGGATCTAGTCAGTTTTCATGTTAGTTGGTGTATTTTTAGGTCAGTGTCTTCCGATCTACGTGTGTCATCATTAGAGACGGTTGCTGCTCTAGTGCGCCGGTTCTTTGGGGCCTTATCACGACGTCCCATCTGTCTACTATAACAAGCTTTGTGCGGCTCCGGTGATGGAGGGGCGAGGATGGCGACGTGCCTTCGGCTCGTACTAGTGTTTGTAGTTGTAGCTAGGTGGTTCATCGACATATTTGTAATTTTTATTACTTTTAGACCTCTTTGTATTATTAATAGATCGGTGGAATTTTACAAAAAGAAGATCAGTAGCTACTTCAAATCAGGAACTGGCTTGTGGACGCTACCACGTCTCACACCTGATTTTGTTATTCTCGTCCCTCGAGGTGTAAATTTTGTGACTTGTATGACGTACACTATGTCTATCCATTCAGCTTTTTTATATAAATTTTAAGAACTTTTAACATTTGTTCTCGAGGTTGGGTGGACTATTGTACAAGAAAATTGGACACACATGTTATACACTTATGATTAAATTTCGGTCTTGAAAAGGAAAATAAACCACTAGCCAAATACTTATGTGTTGCTATATTTATATTACTTTCTATTAAATCAACGACACTTATTAAATCATAACTTTACTTTTGTTTCCCTTGCAACCCGAAAAGGCAATTCCCTTCATCTTTTGCCATTCTTTTCATGGAAAACGGTGGTGCCGAGAGTAGATTAGATTTATCGATTAAAATTGGGGTGATCATGCAATCAGAACATAACAATCTTCCAAACCGGTACAGAAAGGACAGAGGCGATCGTAGGCACTGGCTCCAAACCCATCTAGGATTCCATCCTCTCGCCGGCGACGCCAGCGGTCCGCTCCGTCTTTGCTGGCCTTAGACCTTCGAGGCGTCGCGGACCACGAGCCCTAGCCAGAGGGAGGGTTCTCATTTTCTTATTAGGTCGTTTTTCAGTGTCTTCTTCGGGATGGTGAGACGATGACTATATCTTCAAGTTAGAATAAGGTCCTTCTCGCCCTATCCTCGCTCTGGGGTGTGTCTAGCGCCGGCGGAAGGTACGTAGAGTCGTGTGTTCGGCGGATCTCTTGGGATCCGGTCTTTTTCGTATTCATTGCTCTGGTTTGAGGTCAGTCTCTTATGATTTATGGTTGTCATCTTCAGCAATGTTTGTGATACATTGCAAATGTATCTATAATTTTTGACCATGCTTGGTTTTATCCACTTTCTTGTGTTTTGTTCCAACTTTGGAGTACTTTTCATGTAATTTCTTGGACTAACCTATTAACAAGAGCCACAGTGTCAGCTGCCTGTTTTCTGCTGTTTTTGGTTCCAGGAAAGTCAGAAAATGAATATTCTCGGAATCGGACGGGACAAAAGCCAAAGTGCCTATTATTCCGGAAGGGATCAAGTGCCAGAATACGAGACGGAGAAGGGGCAGAGGGCAGCCACACCACCTGGCCGCGCGGCCAGGCCTGGCCCGCGCCAGGGGGTGGTGTGGCCAGCCCTGGCACCCCCCTCAACCTCTCCTTCCGCCTATAAGATGCCCTCGGGACGTAAACCTTAAGTACCTGATCAAAAATCCACGAAAGAGTCTGTAGCTGCCGTCATCTCCATCCCTAAATCGGGAGGGATCTGAAGCTCTTCTCGGCACCCTGCCGGAGAGGTGAATTCACCCTGGAGGCCTTCTTCATCACCATGAAGCCTCCGGTGTGATGCGTGAGTAGTTCATCCTTGGACTACGGATCCATGTAGTAGCTAGATGGCTGATTCTCCTCCTTTGTGCTTTCATGTTTAGATCTTCTGAGCTCCGTTCATGATCAAGATCATCTATTTGTAATTCTGCATGTTGTGTTTGCGGGGATCCGATGGATATTGAGATGCTATTTCAGATTGATTATTGATTCTATCATGTCTTTGTTATTTGTGATCTTGCATGCTTTCCGTTGTTAGTAGCTATCTTAGCCAAGTAGATGCTAGCAACTCCAAGAGTTAGTATTTATACTCGATAGTGGGTTCATGCCTCTGGTAATCTGGGGAAGTGACAGAAATCTCTAAGGTACTAGATGTGCTGTTGCTACTAGGGAGAAAATAACAATCCTTTGTTCATAAAACAGTCGTATTGTTTACTTTACACGCAGTTTGTAAAGCAATAATATTTTGCTTGCAACTTAATACTAGAGGGGGTTCGGATGATAACCTGAAGGTGGATTATTAGTCATAGATGAAGTTGGATGGCGGTCTATGTATTATGTTGTAATGCCCAATCAAGTCTCAAAGGAGTCAAGATGATTAGTATATGCATGTATTGATTTCTCGGTGTTTGTCAATTGCCCCGCTGTAATGTGTTCACCCAGCATGTTATCTATCTTTAGGAGAGCCACCTCTAGTGAACTATGGATCCCGGTCCTTGTCTTTTACATACAATCTACAATCTGTTACTTCTTTGTGTTTACTTTCTGCAAACTTTTACTTCTTTCCATTCGATACGTTTAATCCTTTGTTTTCCGCAAAACACGATGAGATTGACAACCTCATTGCAAGTTGGGGACAAAGTTATGTGGTTTTGTTGTGCAGGTCTCCACGTCGCTACTAGCACCGGTAGTGCGCCCTGCCAAAGCTCAGCTAGTAACACCTTTGGGGTGTTTCCTTGCTCCTACTGATTTGATTAAACCTTGGTTTCATAACTGAGGGAAAACTTGCTGCTGTGCTCATCGTACCTTCTTCTTGGGGTTCCCAACGAGCTCTACGTCGAACGACGAGCACATCAGTTTGTGGCGCTGGTGCGCGGTCCTTTGAGGTCTTATCACGATGACTTTTCGTCTGTTTGCTACAACAAGTTTTACTTCAAGCTTCGCCCGACTCCTGTGATACAGGGGCGAGATGACGACACACCTTTGACTCGTGCTAGCGTGTGTAGTCGTCGTTATGTAGTCCAGTGACCTATTTGTAGTTTTTATCATTTTAAGGATTCTTTGCACTGTTGTTGATAATTATTAATACATCGTGAAATTTTATAAGAAAAATAAATTAGGGTGATCATGCAAGTGGAATTGCGACAAACATGTGTTGATAATTATTGATAGATCGTGGAATCAATATTCCTTTAAAAAGTTGCACCCGGTTGCACTTTTCTCCCGGGGTGATTTTTCTCAGATTATGACCTGGCGGATGGGGCTCCGTCATGGTGACAGAAATACCGAGCTTTTTCATCGCTTTGCGTCGGAAATAAAGAAAAAAAATCTGATTAAAAAGTTGGTGAGTGAAGATGGTATTGATGTGGAAGGAAACGCTGATTTATCTATGTTGATCAGTAGCTACTTTAGTTGCTTGTTTACTTCGGATACAGGGGATCCGGACCAAAATATACTCGGTAAGGTCAAGAAGAAAGTTACAACGGCTATGAACGATACCCTCCTTCGGCCTTTCACTGCAGAAGAGGTGAAGAAGGCTTTTTTTTGAAAAAGGGGGCCCCCGAAGGGGCTAGAAGCCTAAATTTGTATTCCATCCGGAGGGAGTACAAAGAAAATACAGAGAACCCCATAAAAACAGGAAATAACACATGGGTCCCTGGTATAAGCAGAAAGGACCTTGCTAAAAGGAAAAGAAAAGCAATGTAGTCCTTCTCTCTCCCCTCCGACGAGCCGGAAGAAGACAGACTTGCCGTCGTCGAACATCGTCACGGGGACTACGCCACTTGCTTCGGTGCCAACCAGCGCCACAGCAACAATAGGCTTCAGAAAGGGCCTCACAGTGGAGGTTGAACAGAGGCTGGAGCATACCAGCGATTTCCATAGGTCGCCATGGACCGAAGATGTGCTCGAGGAAATTGAGGCTTCTTCTTTCCCCCACCGACAACCATCAGATCGTGACACAGCTGTCCAACTCGCACCACCAGCTCCACCGAGGAGAGGAGAAGAGAAGACCAAAGCTTTACCACCATTTGACGACCGTCAGCGACCAAAAGTCCCTGGCCACCACATCAAGAAAACCAATCCGCCCCCTGAACTTGAGCCCCCGCCACGGGTCAAAGGAGGAAGATGAAGAGAAGATATGCCGCAACCAAGGACGAGGAGCCGATCAAGAACAACAGATCTCCACCAAGCTCCAACAAACACCACAAAAACACACCCTTCCCGCCGATGACTCCCTTCTTCTTGCAGCCACCCATCAACTCCCCCCGCCACCATGGCCGACCAGAGAGAGGGGAAGCATCCAGTGGCAAGATCCCAGCTCCCCTCGCCGCCACGGCCGGCCAGAGCTAAGAATCTCCACAGCAAGAACAAGGGAGTCAGACAAGATGCAACTTTATTGACGGAGACGGTGGCTCTTCCCCTTTGCTTCCAAACACGCCTCACGAAGGAAAACAGAAGATGGAGGAACCCTAGAAGCCTCGAGATCTGGCTGCTCAGAGACGAGGCACAGCTCCACAACACGGGAAAACTGCCCAGACTCGGCCTAAGGCCCAACCTACCACTACTCGGGGCGAGGCGAGCATCTCCTCTCTCCCTCCTCCAGACGGCGGCGCCGCTGGATTTGGGTCGGAGGAGAGCTCGCCAAACAGAAGCGACTCTCAAGGGGAGGGAGGTGGGGGAGACGCGGAGGTGGGGGAGGTCAAAGAAGGCTTTGTTTGGTATAGGAGATATGAAGGCACCAAGACGTGACAGGCTACATGCAATATTTTATAAACGTTTCTGGCCAATGGTTGAGGAGGATTTGATCGGAGAAGTGTGCATGCTCTTAATACTGCAAAGATTCTAGAAGGTTAGAATGACACTGCCATTGTTTGGATTCCAAAAAATGAAGATCCACAGAAGGTGACAGAGTACAGGCCAATAAGCTTATGTAATGTCATTTATAAGATTATAAACAGACTTTTAGCGAACCGCTTGAAAGGAATCCTACCTGATATTATTAGTGAGAAGCAAAGCACTTTTGTTCTAGAAAGGATTATCACGGATAATATTTTGGTGGCTTATGAATGTGTCCACACTATCAAGAAGAAATCAGGCAAACAAGGTGTTTGTGTAGTCAAACTTGATATACACAAAGCTTATGATAGAGTGGAGTGGAAGTTTTTGAAGGCTATGATGATGAGATTGGGATTTTATATTTGATGGGTTAATCTAATGATGGAATGTTGTTACTTAGGTAAGGTACTGTATTTAGTTTAACTCACATGAAACTGGTCAATTTATTCCTACAAGGGGGCTTCGGCGGGGGATCCTCTCTCCCCCTACCTGTTCTTGATAAGTTCTGAAGGTTTATCGAGCTTACTATCTTATGCGGAGGAGGAGGGCTCACTTCTAGGAATTAAGGTTTGTCGTGATGCTCCTGCAGTGTCCCATCTCCTTTTTGCTGACGACTCCCTAATTTTAATGAAGGCAGAGACGAGAGTAATGCAAGGTGCCTAAAAGATATCCTGAAATTATATTGTGCCTCATCAAGACAAATGGTGAGTGTAGGTAAACCTAATGTGTTTTTCAGCCCTAACACTAGAGTGGAAATGAGAAAGGAAATCAGTACCTTGCTTGATATCATGACAAAAGCTATTTCTGATAAATATTTGGGGCTGCCAACTATAGTTGGAGCGGACAGAAGTGATTGTTTCAAATACTTGATTGAAAGGGTGTTGAAGATTATCATGGGTTGGAAGGAAAAAAGTTTTGTCTATTGGTGGGAAGGAGGATCTTTTAAAGGCAGTGGCTCAAGCTATATCAGTTTTTGTGATGTCTGTATTCAAAATTCCAAAAAACATTTGCAGAGGAATAATGGATGCAATATCACAATTCTGGTGGGGTGACTATGCTCACAATAAGAAGATGCATTGGTGCGTGTGGTGGAAGGTATGTATTCAGAAGAAGAGAGGCGGCTTTGGTTTCAGAGATTTACATAGTTTTAATTTGGCTATGTTGTCCAAACAGGTATGACGTCTATTGAGAAATCCCGACTCTTTATGTGCACGTGTCCTCCGTGCAAAATACTATTTGGATGGAAAACTCCTAAAAGCAAAGATGAAGAGTGGTGCACCATTTACTTGGCAAAGTATATTGGCAGGTATCCAAACTTTCAATGGAGGGTGTATATGGTGTGTTGGAGATGGATCTCAGATTGATATTTGGAATGATCCGTAGGTTCCAAATAGTCATGATGGCATGGTTATATCTAGGAGGGGAAATACCATTTTGTCAAGAGTGGAGAAGCTTATTAATCCAGTCACTGGATATTGGGATGAAGATTTGATAAGGGAAAATTTTCTGTCAATCGATGCTAATAGAATCCTTGATATACCACTATCAACAAACGGTATGGATGATTTTGTTGCATGGAGGTATACAAAGAACTCTCTCTTCTCAGTCCGATCAGCTTATCATGGTGAATGGCTACACAGGTTCAGTAGAAAAGAAAGAGATTTACATGCCCCGGGACAATCAACGGTAAATAAAGTGTAAGATAAGTTATGGAAAACATCGGTCTCGGCAAAGGTAATTTTTTTTGGTTGGAAAACATTACATGGTATGTTGCCTTGCTATTATGTCCTGGCTAATCGCCACATACCGGTTTTGAGCCAATGTCCGAGATGCAACACTTTTTGTGAGAACACAAGGCATACGTTGTTCACGTGCGATCATGCTATAGATATTTGGCAGAAGCTTGGCTTGACAATGAAAAATAAAGAAGCTTTGGTGGTGGATAGATCAGGAAGTGTGATTCTTGAAGAGTTGATTATAAAGCAACATGAGGATGGCATGAGGGAGTTGATCTTGACAACGGCATGGTATATCTGGTGGATGCGTCGGCAATTTGTTCATGGTGAGAATCTTCCGTTAAGTTCTATTGCTGCCATGTCAATTCAGATTATTACGACAAATAACATCAGGGCTCTGAGGAAAAACTCGGAAAAGAAAAAGAGCACTTGGGTAAAGCCACGAGAGGGGAACATGATGATTAATGTTGATGCTAGCTTTGACCCTTAAAGGCTATCAGGCGGCCTCGGTGCGGTGATCAGGGATGATGCAGGTCGGTTTGTGGTGGCATGCAATGAAAAGATACAATATGGTGTTGATGCTAATACGATGGAGGCTAAAGCTATCTCAAAAGGCATTGCGTGGGCAAAACCAGTTAGAGTGTTCTAAGATTGTTATATAGTGTGATTGCTTGCAAGTCATTGATGCGCTAAAAAAAGAGATTTCCCGTCTAATGCTGTTGCAGCTCTTTTCGACGATATCTATGTTCAAGCTTCTACTTTTTTGTTTTGTGAGTTTAGTCATTGTAATAGGGAAGCAAACTGTATTGCTGATTTGTTGTCGAGAGAGACGGAATCACTGCAGAATGTTTGGGTAGATGATTTGTCGAGCTTTTTAGTTTCTCTTTTAATTAACGATGTATCCACTATTTGATTAATGGAAAAATCTATCAAGCGGCGCCGCACCAGCTCCTCTCCTGTGTGGCATGCTATGATTCGGAAAAAACATCAAGCGCTGCCACGAACCGCTCCTATATCTTATCTCTTCGACCCCTTATCCTCCCACGAACCACATATTTTTCACTCTCTTTTCTCTCTCTCCAAAGAGCGCCGCACGGAGAGTCGTCGGAGAGGAGGTCGCCGCCGCTGCTGAGCGTGAGGAGGAGGCGCATGTCGGTAGCCACGGGAACGCCGCCGCTGCCGATGAGACCGCCGCGAGGAGGCACCTGTCGGTAGCCGCGGGGCGCCGCTGCCAAGCACGCGGCGCGGAGGCTGCTACTGACGAGCCCGTAGAGAGAAGGACGGGAGCAGGAGGCGTCCGTTGTTAGCGTTGGGACACCGACGAGGTGCTCGTGCCTCCATGTGCTTCTGCGCCGCCATCTTGCTGTGCGCTCGCTGCAGGGCGCTGCTCTCGCCTGTCGCGCGCTCGAACACCTCGAGGTCGTGCTCCTTTGCGCGTTGGGAAACAGCAACGGATGCGTCGCAGACTATAGGCGCCGGCGGTGGCTTCACGTCTTCCTGGTGATGCTCTTCTCGTGGGCGCCCCGTTGTTCTGCTCCGAGGACACCTTGCGCTTGGTGGCGAAACATGAACTGGCGAGGAAAAGGTGACACTGAGCCTGGACATGAAGGCGGCGTGGAGAGCCTGCTATAAATTTCACGCGGTTGTTGCTGATGCGTGCGTGTTTGCTGCTGCTTTATGCGAGTCACTTGTGTTGTTGCTCACTGTGTTGAGGTCGTTGTGCTAGGCGAGGTAATTAATCACATATAGAATCTGGTAGTTATGACTAATTAATTTGATAGTTGTCCTTAGGACAATCTGGTAATTGCGGTAATTTTGCAGCGTTTAGGTTAGCTTGATAATTTTGTAGTCAGACAACCAGATAATTATGATTAACTAATCTGGTAGGTGCGGCTAATTAAACTGGTAGCTGCTATTTTGTGAACAATCTGGGTTAGGAAAATTTGATGCCCAGATTAATCCGGTAACCATCATAGAATAATCTGTTAGATGCGAGTATTCAATCTGGTAATTGCTAATGGGATAATTTAGATGACTACTATTAAGTGATCTTGTATGAGAAATCTGATACCTAAAATAATCTGGTGACTATCAGTCTATCATAGAATAATCTGGTGGCTGTCCTAGAATAACCTGGTGGTCATCACGAAATAACCAGGTACTAAGTGTACATAAATGGCAAGCATGTATTAACAATCTGGCAATTAGTGATAAATTTTTTGTTCAAATGTACCAAATATATGATTAGTTTGGAAGTAACTCAACTATAAAAGATAATCATCCATTGAGGTGAATTCGTGATGATATAATGCAGGAGAGAGTACTTTATGCATGCATGATGCAGCATACTAGAGAAAGCGACGTGCTGCATTGTGCTAAGCATGAGGAAAAGTCAAAAGCAGAAGCCTGCTACGCGCGTGCTTTTGAGAACCGCGGCATGCTGTAACTGACGGCAGCCGCCGGTTTAGGGCGGCGCCGCGCGTTAGTCCCGTCCATATAGATCGCAGCGGGACGGAGTCCTAGCTGTTTCCTATATATATAAAAAAGACGAAACTGTCCTCGAGGAAACAACAGGCCGATCCCCCCTGCGTCCCTGTCCTGCTGACTCACTGACTGGATACCTTCCGCCTCCCTCGCTCGACTCGCTGCCCCCCTCTCCGCCTCTCGACACGCCGCCACCCTGTAGCTCCGGCGAGAAGGTTCCAGCAGGCGGCGAGGTAATTCCCTGCTCTCCCTTATCCTTCCCCCTTCTGCAAGCCCTATATCTTTATTGGTTCAGTTACTTGGAACCCTAGGTTTTCTGGAATGGGCCCAATCTGCAGTAGGCTATCTCGAATTTCACTTTGCAGATGGAACGGGATTGAAAAATCAATGGGATTTTCATGTTCCGTCTCAAATAGGGTCGATGTGGGTACGCATGAATGTACACGATCTAGTGTGACAATTGTCAAAACGTAGGCGCTGTGTAGGTTACCAATGCACCGGCGTGGGTAACATTTGGATCGTTTGCTTGGCCAAGTCATTTCATCGAATAGGACGTCGGCAGCTTCACTGTTCATGTTCGAGCAGGAGGTGATGTATAAAATAGTAAAACTGCTTAGATTGCCCCTCATGCCCAGTAAAATCGTATTCTGACCTCCTAAATCCCGGCCTTGCCTCATTCCGCGTCGAGAAAATCCTTCTCTCAGAGTCATTGTTTTGCCCTCCGGTTACTGGACTGGGCGTAGTGGAGATGCATTCCTGATATGGGCTGACGGCGCTAATTTGCTTGGATTTTTCTGCGTGTTTGGTCACAGCATTTTATTTCTTTGAGCAATATATCTTAATATTGTGGGATGGGTATTCCAATTTCATCTGGTTTCTTGTGAAACTGATTGCATCAAATTTGTTGCGGTATGTGTGGGTAATAATAGCTGTTCACTTCCAAAACAAACTTTAAAAACGAGACCAACCAGGACTGGCCCTTGGTAGCATATTTTTTATAGGAGAAGCACAGTAAGGTGGATGGCATGTACTCCCGCACACCTAACCAACAGAGAGATGCTCTGTTCTGACTTCCAAATAAATGTTGTTGTAAAAATAAAATACTTGGAAGGTTAATCACTTAATCTGCATACTGAGAATGACAACCTATAGATCACAAAAAAAAAAATTATATGCTGAAATTTTCCACGACAGTTCCAATTAGCTCCGTCCATATTTGATGTCTGTTGATTTCGTGTGTGTGTGTGTGTGTGTGTGTGTGTGTGTGTGTGTGTGTGTGTGTGTGTGTGTTTCCAATTAATGGCACTGACACTTGACTACACATCTGATTACTGAATTTGCATTTCCCTTAATTAGTATGCGCTGATGTTGTGAAAAATTTATGGCTATGTATGTGGGCTTTGATCCACTATGCTTCTTGCAGCTTTGGACCTTACGCGCTCACCTTCAGATACATGGAAGACCTGTGGTTTTAGATGTCGGATATCAGATCACTTCTGTTTATGAATATACAAATATGGTAGCAAATCCTTTGCTAGCTGAGAAAGAACTAGCGCTTGGAAGTAGATGCGGTTCATTGTCTTCAAGCATGCAAAAGCCTCATACGCCGTCCTGTCCTACTATCACATATGAAGAAGCTCTCAGAAGGGAACTGGAATATCGCAAGAGGCTGGAAAGTACTCATCCACATCTGTTGATTGGTCTTAATGGGGCCCCTGTACTGCCCAAGGTAAGCTTCTTGTCTGATAACTTGTCAGTAAATTTTATCCGTAATGAAAATATGTGATTATATAGTTGATGGCTTAGGTGCAGGGAAGTGTGTAACCAGTCTGGGTTACCAATGAGTAGCAGAAATTTACCATTCCATTTAAGGGCACTCTTATCCGTCAATACAATAGAACCAACACAATCAAGTCCCGTAATCTTCAATCCATAAAAGAGTTCTTCTCGATTTAAATCCTATTTGCTCATTTGTGCTAGCGCTGTACTGCAGAAAGCTATATCACTTACCTTTTGTTTAATAGTTTCCCTGTGCAAAACATTGAATCAAATCATGACTTCGGATGCTGAAAGCTCAGGAAAGAGCCAGTTTTCTATTGTGCTGTTGCTATGTTCACGCTTTCTTGAACACTCAGTTATATTTTGAAACGGAGGAAACCTACACACTAAAAGGGGTCTAGATACACTCCATTCATAAAGCTAAAACATCTTATATTTTGAAACGGAGGGAGTACAATTCTAAGCTCTAACAAATATACATATAAGCTGCACATGGTGATAGTGGCAAGTGGGAATGTACGTGAGGTTAATATTGCTTTATGAGATATCACAAACACAACTGGGTTTGATTCAAGCACCCATGTTAGAACTGAGAAGTTCCACCAACGGTAGGATTATTTAAATGCCACTGTGAACCACCTTGAGCCCCTTATCCACGTTCTTATTGTATTCTGTGCAGGATAAAGAATCCAGCTAGGATAGTTGTAGTAACTATTTGATTATTATTACAATAGAAAAATTGCTAAATTAACATTTTATAAGTAAACTGCGTCCCTGTTTAGGCTAGCTGAGTTGCTATATCATTTCATTTTTAAAACAACTATTCTGGCTATTGATTTATCTTTTTACAAACATTTTGTTGTTGACTCATTGAGTCCTTGCACCCCTCTAAAACGTTGGTTCTGTTCTTCGTAGTAAGTCTGATTTGATGTTAATGTATCCCTAACTGTCTATCAAAATATTTAGTTAGATGCTGAGGATGCTATCTGGATGCATTATAAGGCTAGGCTATGCACTTTTTTAAATATGATTTTTTTCATATACCTAGAAAAATTTCGTCGGATAGATGCTCTTTGCTAAATATTTATTGGGTGAAAAACAAATACTTTCAGGAGATCTGCACAGATTCAGCACCTGATCTGTTGAAGAGAAAGTTCACTCCTGAGAGCAGTATGCCTTCACAACAGTCAAGTTTCAGTTATGCTACTACACGAAGCCAGCCAGCAAATTGGTACCCCTCAAAGAAGAAAGTAATAGTTCGACAGCCTTCGTCGCAGGCCGCTCAAGTATCCAGAACAAACTCAGTACCTTCCTTCTGGTGCAAGATATGCAAGGTGGACTGTGTTACCGAATACAATTTCGGCGCCCATATTGGAGGGAAAAAGCACAAGGCCAGGAAGCTGCAGATTCTTGGCGATAGAAACACTGCAAGACCTGGCATCCGGTTCACGGGGAACACGGGTCATGGACCAAGCGAGAATGCAGTTTCTAGAAGCAGAAACAGTGAACCAAATGTGGGTAGCAGCAGCATTACTGGACCAAGCAGTGACATGTCCTCTGGAAGCAGACCCAGTGAAGCAGGCCCTGAATTATGAAACCAGGCAATCAACCTTCTGAAGGAGATGGAAGCTGCGAAAGAGTCTAAGACGCCGCTGTTTCGTGCTCTCAAAGGGTTTGATGAGCATCTCTCACTGAGAAGTCACATCAGGCAGAAGAGCTTGTGCATGAGAAGCCATGTCGTGCAATTGCACAGGTTGAGCTGAGGTGACCAAGGAGTAGGGAGTTGCTCATAAGTTCTGGAAGAACGAGAGCTAGCATTTTGCTCTCTGCTAATCAGCAGGCTGACTATGCCATTGAAGGCAAGCTCATGGAACAAGGCCTGAACTCTAGATACTGTGTTTTTATATGCTTGTAAATTTGACTAACTCAAATGATTGGTCAATTGGATCTTGAGTTTGGTATCTTTAGATGAAATTTCATTTGCTGGAAAAGATGTCTCATGTTCTAAGTCCTGAGACTGTTATCTCATCTGAATGCAGTGACGTTGTATGTCACTCTTGTAAATCATGGTCGACGTAAGAGGTAGCCCAACAGACAAGCGAGGACCCACCGTGACTCCGGGTTCAGAGCCCTCGAGAACCGCCGGGAGCTCATGTCTTCCGTGTCCATCCACTCCTCGACCAGGCTCCATAGCCTCCATGCGTTTGAGGATGGCCAGAAACAGATTCATAGCCTACCACAGCTTCATGCTTATGCCTTTGTTGGAGCCTGGCTAATGCCGACAGTGGTGGCGCTGGACATAGCCATTGGCGATGTGTGCTCTTGGGGTGGGCGCAGCGAGCGATGGAAGTAGGAGAGCCAATTGAACCGTACGTGGTATGTGGACGTGGGTGTGAAGAGTTTTGGTACCCTTATATATACTCTGTGATCATGGGTACAATCGGCATGCACTTGCCAACCCTTGCATCATAGAATCCTCCAGGGGTTTCGATTGCATGGTTGAAACTAGACCACGCAGGCAGCAACTTGGATTAAAGGAAAGCCAACAGCCCAACAGACCAAAAGTCGCAACCAAATTGGATGAAAGGAAAGCCAACAAACCAAGCTTTATAGGAATGAAAAGTTTGCAAGCCATAGGTATAATAAACGAGGTGCTTTGGGTTAAGCGTGTTCTTACCCTTTGTAGCCTTGCGTGTTTATATAGACAGAGGTGCCGAGGGGTTACAGACGGCGATTTTATCATATCGGGTACAACTCACACAAGCCAAACTCTAACGATATAACCATCTCGATCTTATCAACACGATCGGATGGGAACGACTTGATCAACACGATTTGGCCACACGGTTTGGTATAACAAACTAACAACCTTTCTAACACATGTACTCAATCATAACCTTCTTGAGGTTGAGATTGTGCTTAAACTCTTCGGTCTGCCGAAATGGTAATACTTTAGTGAATCAATCTGCCACTTGATCCTTGGAAGGAATGAACCCAATGTCAAGAAGTTTGTTTGCAACCCTTTCTCTTACAAAGTAAAAAATCCATCTCAATATGTTTTGTTTCTAGCATGAAACATAAGGTTAGCAACAAAAATATTGGCATCACCCATATTATCACACCATAAACAAGAGGTTTGATTCCTTTTGATTCCAAGTTCTGTAAGAAGTGGTTCAATCTCGATGATCTCAACTGTAGCATTTGCTAAAGATTCATATTCAACTTCTATGCTTGATCTGATATTGTGGCTTGTTTCTTTGCACTCCGGGAAATCAAGTTCGGTCCAAGCTACACTGAAAACCTCATGTGGATTTTCTGTCATCCACACAACTTGCCCAATCAACATCTGATAAGGCACTAACAAGAGTGGAGGATGACCTGCTGAAATTCAGGCCAAGACTAACACTCCCTTTATGTACCTGATAATTCTTTTCATAGCGACCAATGTACAGTAGTAGGTGCATGAAGATTGACATACTTTGTTAACAGAAAAAGCAATTTTTGGTCTAGTAAACATCATACGTTGTCATGCACTAATAATGCTTCTATACCTTGTACTATCTTCTTGACCCAAATTCTCACCTCCAACGATTGAGAGTTTCTCCGAGGTATATAATGGAGTAGGTAATGCCTTGCATGTCATCATACCAACTTCCTTTAGCAAATCATATGCATACTTTTCTTGAGATAGCAAAAAGCCTTCATTGAACCTTTTTACTTCAATGCTCAAAAATAAATGCAAGTCACCTAAATACTTTAATGCAAATGATGTGCTCAAATCTTGAAGTAATGTATTTGTTGCCTCACGAGAAGAGCTAGTGACAATGATTTCATCAACATATACTAGTACATAGATAATGATACCTGACTTGTTATAAATGAATAGTGATGTGTTAGCCTTGGACCCCACAACGTTAAGTTCTTGCAGCTTCGAACTCAACTTTGAGAACCATACTCTTAGTGCTTTTTCTTGAGGCCATAGGGTGATTTATCTAATTTGCACACATGAAATGGTGCATTAGGATTTTCATAGCCTGAAGGTTGCTTTTATTGGGATTATGCTCTAGAGGCAATAATAATAATGATTATTATATAATCCCCTTTTCAATATATAGGTTCATCGAACTATGCTATAACTTCTGTGAACCTTGATTGTGAGAATCAAAGGAAACATCACATGCATGTATAGTAAAGATGAACCAACAAGATGTTCCTAGTCTAGCCTCTAGGACTAGCTCATGTTGTTGAGTGATGATCAAATTTCATGATCATAGGTAAAGAGTATACCACCAACTACGGGATTACATTTTCTAGAGAGACAAGGGTATGGAATAGATCCACATGATGATTTACTATGAGATAGACTCATGTTCTTAATAGTAATATCATCAGACCATTATCTTATGTATGAATCCTCAAGACCATGAGAATATCAAGCGTCCTCATACCGTAAGGTTTATCTTTGGTCTTGTCCCAACACCATACTGCAAAGGTGGTCATAACGACTTTTCTGAGATAAGCATGAAAGTATGTCTAGGGACGTGGATAGTTGAATAAGTGGGATCACACTCCTCCTGGTGATGGAGAGATATTCTCTAGGCCCACTCGGTATTATGATGTCACCCAAAATGGATGCTCTAGGTCCATGCCAACATCGTATAAAAGCTATGCAAACTATTTTTCTAAAATGTGCTAATGCCCAAAATGGATGCTCTAGGTCCATGCCAACATCGTATAAAAAGATAGGCTCAAAAAAATTACATTTGTTTGCTCAAGATTGAAATTTGAATTTCATCTGTTTTGATGTTTTCAAAATTTTACATAGACCAAGTTTGGAATTTTGAAAATGCATGTAATAGGAATATGCAATACTTTGTTTATCTTAAACCTAGTTTGTGGAGGGTTCTCTTACTACATGGGTATTAGTTGGATGTGTAGTATCATATCAATCATAGGAGGTGATGTCCATATGAATACTTATCAAACACATTATGAAGTTACATCCATATGATGCCTTCTTTGAAGCTGTTTTGATCCCACCATGCTTATGAGAGAGTAGATAGGTGAAACTATGAACCCTTATCCATTTTAATCATAAAAAACAAATTTTACTTGCATCCGCATACCTTCTTATTTTCATTACTCATTTAATCCGAAAAAACAAAAACATTTATGGTGCTTTGCATTTAGTTCTTTCATATAGTTTACACCACTACCAACACTATACCACTTTACTTTTGTATTGCATTTAGTTTATATCTAGCATTTAGTTAGTTCACTTTACTTGCTACATATTTACTTTAGTATTTATACTTGATTATTTGTTTTAAATTATAATATGAAACTTTGTGCTTTAAAACCACTTGGTGGAGTTGGGGACAGAGGGCAACACTTCTTTTGTTTTGTAGGTCGCTTGAAAAGAAAAGAGAAGAGTATTTTTACTATTTTCCTGAGAGCCTGAGAGTTCGATATAAACCTTCGAGCCAGTATTGTAGTGGAAAACACACTTGCTACATCATCTTGCGCTTGGAGTCCCAATGAATTGGTGTCCACGTAGTTTGGTGCCATCAATGCTCGCCGAATTTCACTCCTACTTCTCTAAACTCTCTCTAAGCACCCCCCCCCCCCCCCACCCATACAAGGGCAATAAAAATCTCTGAACCTTAGGATCCTTCTCGCTCAATGTTTTATACTGTTCATCCGGATGCAAAGAAGTTCAGTGGACTTGCATGTTAGCTTTGGGCTTTCAGCTTGAATTTATGGGCTTCATTGCGTTAGAGAACTGCATCAATTCAACTGCATTATGCTCAAGTTCATGTACAGCTGGATCATTATACGCCAAAACTAAAATTTAGCAAAAGAAAATTGAGATTCAGGGGTACAAAAATACAGATTACATTTGTACTTGAAAAATTAGGACAAATACAAAAGTTCCATAAGCACAAATCAGTATAATCCTAATACACCAGGTTAAGTTTTCTTACAACAAAGAAAATCTGTGGTTTCTATTCACCAAGACGAAATGTCTGAAGAATTACAAGAGAATACTACGGGTTATTTACATCAGCTTTACATACAGATTCTGCCACAGTACTAGGCGCTTCAAAATTAAGGGCTGAATTCTCTGTTATCCATTGTGCGCCTAGGGCTCTTGCTTGCTGCCGGGAGCCAGGTTCTTCAGTGATCTTGTCGCAAGCGCGAGGCTTTAAATTTCTCCAGCTTTCTGATCCAACTAGATGCTATTCAGAAAAGTAAGATGTGCAGGGTTAGAAAACCAAAAAGAGAAAAATACCCCAAGCAATTTAGAACAACTTGCAACCTTGGCCTCAGTAAATTGCTGCATATTTTCACGGCCGAATGGAGAGATCCATCGTCTCAAACTCATAACCGCTGTTCACTGTCGCATCACCGGCATTTTGCAAAGTTGTGACGCATAAAAGTAGTTCGTCCACAGAAAACAATCTCTCCTTTCATCTCAGAACTTGCCATTGTACCACAAATTTGCAGATCAAAATCTGAAGAAAATTTGTGACCATGGCCTCAGAAAAACTATGCAAATTTGAACTGTGAGGTTTCGGATCATCAGCCTCTGCATGAGAAGATCATATGTAAGACGCCAACAAGAGTTTGCCAAAGATGACAAACTCAAGAACATGATACACAAGTGACCATTAGCACAAACCACAGACCAAACAAGTGCTGCAGCTTAGGACACTAGAAGCAAATCAGGTGCGCCAAGCACTTCTCAGAAACCGAAGAAAAAACATGCAGCCTTGGCCTCAGTTAACTCTGCACATTTCCACGGCCAGCTATGGTTCAAACTCATAACCATTTTTTTCCTTTCACATCGTCGGAAATACAAAGTTGCAACAGAGAGAGAAAGCATAGGCAAGTTGGCCAAAAGGAAATTATCTCCATTGTCATCTCAGACCTGTCCACTGTACTACAAATGAGCAGATCAAAATCTGAAGGAAACGTTGGCCTCAGAGAAACTATGCAAATTTTCATGGCCAATTGCATGGATAAGATTCCATGCATCATTTCAAATTTGAACTGTGTGGTTTCACATCATTGGCCCATGCTTGCCGGCAACGAGAGTTTTTTCTTTTGCGGGCAATGAGAGTTTGTGGCCGTTGGCAACACAAGAACAGACAGCAGAGTATATGCAAGTTTGTCTCCAAGAGCGACAGAGGGATAGATGAGATCATGAGAAGTCTTATAAAAGAAAAAAAGCAAACTCGATCTCTTCAAATCTTAACACCCAACCTGCGTGTTCCACTGCAGTTTCACAGACTAGAAGCTGAACGAAAAAATTTGTGGACTTGGGCCTCAGCAAAACAATGCGAATTTTCATGGCCAAAAGCATGGATTGATTCCACGCATCTGCTCAAATTTGAACTGTGTGTTTTCACATCATCGGCCCTTGAAAGGGAAGGAAGATCGTATATAAGGCGCCTATACGAACAAGATACACGTGATAGCGAAGCAGAATGCTGAATACTAGAAGTTTCCAAGAGCAGCGTTCCAGAGATGAGAAGTTTCCGAGAAAACTTGATATCTGGGAACCTTAACATCCAATAGCAAAGTAGCGTTCCAGATTGAAAGCACCGACATATGAACGCAGTAAAACAGACATATGAAAAGGTCCATTTCAGAAGTCCATTGTACTCTAAATTAATTCGCAGATCAAAATCTCAGGAAAAGCTTGCTCTATTGGCCTCCACAAAACAACAGATGTCATGGCCAAATGGGTAGATTAAGACCTGTCCATGGCTAGGCTGTCTGGTTCAGTTAGCATCATTGGCCATCGCAAAAGGAGAGCTCTGAAATGGCAATAAAAGTTTTCAAACTGAAATGTCTTCAAACCATAATAAGTTCAAGAGCAGAGCAGTTGTCGAGATCAAAGAATCCCATGAAGGGCATGCATTCTTCAACCTCAGCAAAAACCAGAATATGAAGTGATGTAGCAGTAAATGAAAGGAAGTGCCTCAGAAAATCCCGCAGAAGTTCCACATGACGGAACCTATTAAAAGGTCCGTTCCGGAACCAAAGAATTCATCATCATCGGCAGCCTACACACATCCATCACGAAACGCAGATCGAGGGATTTTAAAGCGTGCTTATAATTGGAGAACGAAGTAAAGCAGGCATGCAGCCGGTGGGAATATGGGCCGGCCGGGCATGCAATAGAACACCAGACCCAGAGTACTACAGTAGTAGTACTTGTGTGGATGAACTATCCGTCTCGAAAACATTGGCCTCGGATACTTTGAAGAAATTAGTTAAGCTCTTATCATCTGTGCATCTCAAAAGCTGTATACGTGTCGTCATCGGCCGAATGGAAATCAAAGAACACAAGTATGGAACTTAAGAAATGTACGGCCGGTTTCTGTGGGTGAACTACCCATCATCTCGAAAATTTGGCCTCGGATACTTTGAAGAAATTAGTTAAGCTCTTGTCATCTGCGCGTAGCACATCTCAAAAGCTGTATATGTGTCGTCATCGGCCGCCGAATGGAAACACAAATATGCAACTCAAGTAATGTTCGGATTTAAGAAAAAACACAAAGAAAGCAATAGATCCACAAAGAACATATATATGTATATGTATGTGTGCGCAACTTCGATACATATAAGGCTGCTCTGCAATAATAGAACAGCGCAACTCAATCGTATACGAGTACTTCCCCTTGAAGGACAGACGCGTCTCAAAGATTAACTGGCCTCGGATACTTTGAAGAAATTGATCAACTTTTTGTCATCTGTGCAGAGCACATCCCAAAAGCCATCGATGTCTCGTCATCGGCCAAATCTAAATAACGGAGTAAAACGCTGATCAATACAAATTAACTAGCTAGTGTCATCTGTGCGTAGCACATCCAAGTTAATCATCATCGGCACATGACGAATTAAAAAGCGCTGGAAGAAGAAGAGACTCAGAGATCACAAAGATGGAGGGAGATGTGAAATTAAAGAGAAGACGACAAAACAACGCTGCGCCTCAGAAATGATTCTTGCTCTGTCATATGAAGGTCAGAAAAGCATGACCGGAATCGAAGAACACCAAAACCGTACAACTGATTTGTGCCTAGACTCCTCCAGACGTGGAGTGGATCAGAGGGATAACGCGTGCCTAGACTCTGCGGAAGAAGAGACAAAAAGTATCCAAGATGAGAGGAGCCATAACCATGGGACGGGAGATCAGCAATACAACAGCGGATCTCGGAAAATCGGCCTCAGAACTTTGAAGAAATATAAATTAGCTCTTGTCATCTGTGCATGGATTGCACATCTCAAAAGCTGTCTACGTATCGTCATTGGCCTAATTCGAAATCGAAGAATCCGAGAAACAATCTACTCTACGTACGGGATTAAAGACTTCAAAAAACGAAGATCATAGAGAGGCGCGTCTCAGAAATTGGCCTCGGATACTTTGAAGAAATAAATTACTAGCTCTTGTCATCTGCGCATGCATCTCAAAAGCCATGGTTGTGTCGTCATCGGCCAAATCGAAACAAAAGAACGAACCCATCATCATCTCCTCAAATCTAAGCACGCGGAAGTAATCCACCTAAAACCGCGGTAAGAAAGAGAAGTGACAGCGAAGTACTGTATATACGTGCCTCAGGGGATCCGCAACCTTGACATGGAAATGGCACCTTGGAATAAGGTCTCGTCCATCCCAATATCAGGAACTTCACGATTTAATTTACAGTTCCAGCTGCTGGAATCACATCATCATCGGCACATCATCACCAACTAAAACACGCAGGAAGAACGAGAGACCCAACAACGTGTACTTAGATCTCGCGGCGGAAATCGGCCTCAGAAGAACTTTGAAGAAATAAATTAGCTCTTGTCATCTGTGCATGTATTGCACATCTCAAAAGCTGTCGATGTTTCGTCATTGGCCTAAGTCGAAATCGAAGAACACAGATATGGAAGAATATAATCCGAGAAACTTTGGGTGAAAAAAAAAGAATCGCAGAAACAATCTACTCTACGGGTTTAGATCAGACACAAAAACGCAGCAACAAGTACCGTGCGTGTCTCAAGAATTGGCCTCGGATACTTTGAAGAAATAAATTAGCTCTTGTCATCTGCGCATGTATGTAGCACATCTCAAAAGCCATCATCGATCGTGTCGTCATCGGCCCAATCGGAACTCGCAGAGAAGTGCCTCGCGATTGGCAGCTTTGACGACCCTGGAACGGGCAGGAAAAACGCACTAAAACACGCACATCACGAACTAAAACACGCAGGAAGAACGAGATAATTAAGCCTCAACAACGCGTACGCACGTACGGTAGCTACTTACAGATCGAGATCCGCAGCTTAATCACGTACTGGATCGATCATCGGCCAAGAGCGGTGCGCAAAGAGAGATGGGAAGAAAATTAAAGGAGACGAAGTAAACAGTACGTCTACTGCTGGCGCCTCAGAAATGATTCATAGGAACGTCAGAAAAGCAAGCAGTGTCGTCATCGGCGTGACCGCAATCAAAGAACACCAACGTACGTACAGCAAGGAAGACCAGGATCGGATCTGTTCGAACACGCGTGCCTCGACTCTGCTGTGCGAATTAGTAAAGCAACCGAAACATCTCCTCCACATGGAGCGGAGGAGGAGCTGGTCTGCAACATGTGCACGCGAACGGTCTCATCGGCATGCAGCACAAGTCCGTCAAAAAGAAAGAAAGCCACAACCAAGAACACAGAGAGAAGTAGTACGTGCGTGCCTCAGGTGATTCACAGCTTTCACATCACATGGAACCTCGGGAGGTATCCATCCAGATCCGCGGGACCTTACACGATTTAATTTTCGGTCCCCGGAACTGCGGAACCCATCATCATCGGCACATGCATCATCAGAAATTGGGAAAAAAAGGAAGAATAACGAGAGCGCCTCGCCAACGTCGTACGCGTACGTGCTGGATCATCGGCTCGGCCAGAAACCAAGCGCTGGCGTCGAAGAATCAGAGGGAGATGCATTGGGGGAAGAAGAACGAGAGCGCGCCAGAATGTATTCTTGCTCCTTCATAAGAAGATCAGAAAAGCAAGCGTTGTCGTCATCGGCGTGTCACCAGAAATCATCACGGAGCAAAGGCGAAAAGAGCAAGATCGACTCGAACGCGTGCCTCGACTCTACTCCGCGAAAAGAGCAAGAGACCAACCCAAACATCGGAGGGTGGTCTGCAATCTGCATCATATGCATGCGAACGATCTCATCGGCACAAAAAAGCAAACGAAAAGACCAGAAACAAGAACTCGACTATACACGGACGAACATGCTTTGCAGCGCTGAAAAAGTTCATCCAGAGAAAAGATGGGAGGAGTCATGGCCATGGGAGAGGGCCAGATCCAACCAACAAACTACACTACAGTGGGCAAAAGCGAACAGCTAGCACAACTACTCCCCTTGTGGGTGGAATCAAGAATGGGAGTGGGGAGGAATGGGAGAGCGGAGGGCGGGGTGCCCCTGTATAAATAGCGGGGGTGGCAGGGCCGCGGACGGCTGCCATCCGTGCTCATCTTCAACCGACGGCCTAGATGCTTCCGTGCTCAAACGGGAGAGGGTTTTCTTTGGACGCAAGGCAAGACGGGAGCACGCGCATCGCGGGGGTGTGTCCGTACGGAGAGCAGCTGGCGCCTCGGGATTAACCCGCCCTTCTTTCGCTTTTCACCGTCTGATCCTGTCAGTGGATCAGTTACGCTAGCCGACGAACAGCCAAAAGATGGGCGCGTCTCGCGTGACCAAGACATTTTATTTACACTTTTTACCGTTTCAAATTTTATTGCCACTCGCTAGCCGTTCCTAGCCCAATTCTAACGCTATTTAGCGCCAGACGCACGTTAACTTTTAGTCTGGAAACTACTCGCATTTTCAAACCGAGTTCTCGTCTTTGGCCAAAATTTGAACAAACACGGAGAAATTTAGGCAAATTCAGACGACTGCACTAAAATATAGGCAAATTCGTACATATTATGTTAAATTCGGACATATACCGAATTTTGACTGAAGTAGGATAATAAAAACACTGAAAACATTGAAATTACTAATAAACTAGGGGATGACGATGCGTGCCACATATAAGCGCGTCGTTCACATGCTGAAGTGGCGGTAGAACGACGTGTAGTCGGCGTCAAGGGTCCCGTTGGCGTTGCTCGGCGGCTGCAGTGGCCGGTGTCGCCGCAGTGCCACGGCTGGGATGAGGGCTGACCTCGTCTTCGTCGTCGTCGAGGACGATGAGCAGCATGCCTTGGTAGGCGCGCTACCGGCGAGCGCCGCGCGTGGCCTGGCGCTCGACCTGCTCATGCAGACACCGGATGTGTTCGGCCTCCTAGCGCTCCCAGTCCGTCCTGGACCAGGCACACGTGTCGGGGGCTGGCATCAGCGGCACATCATTGAGAGAGCGCTTCATCGCCATCTTTAAGACGAAGGCATCCTTATCGATGAGAACAACCCAGTCTGCCGGCTTTGGCTTCGGTGTGTAAAGCTTCGGTCACACCAGCCGAAGGTGAACACTCGGCGGTGATGCCGTGCAGCTCATTGATGACGATTCCGCACGAACGAGTACGAGGCAGCGAGTGCACCGACGACTCCATCTCCCGCTTCATCGTGCGGAGCGGCGCCACGTCGCGCAGTGAGAGCGCTTGCGGTGAGTCCGATGAGCGTGATGCCGACGCCGAGGACGAGGACGAGCCACCACCCATCCTCCTCGGCATCCAGCTACTTGTCGGGCGGTGCAAGGAGATCAGCGGCGACGACCAGGGGAGATAGCCTAGGCGCGGGCTATTCCCTGTGCTGATGTGCTCTAGGATGGCGACCAACGTGCGGCTGGGTGCGCTCCACTAGCATCACCGCCCCGCCGAGTTGTCTCTCGCCGGCAGCGGGCCTGCGCCGTCGTAGGCGAGCAGCTGCTGCTCCCACTGGTCAGCGAAGTACTGCTCCTAGTACACGAGGTTCCCTGGGTCCTCAGCAAGCTTGGTGTCCTCCATGTCAGTGATGGCGTCCTTGATCTCGTCGATAAGCTCCTCGCCCTCTGGCATCGGTGGCACGGGCACGCTGCCCGCGTTGAGCCTCCATGCCAGCGAGCAGCGGAAGTCGGGCGGCGCCAGGTAGCCAGCGTCATGGAGCAGCCGTGCCTTCCATGGCTGTAGGGATCACCGGCCGAAGCCGTTTGTGAAGGGGTTCCGCAACAGAAAACAAAAATTTTACTATGTTGGAACACAAGATTGCCCATGATCTATTTAGGAAGTAATGCAGTAACGGAGCAAGACAACATTAACATACCCTTGAAAACCTAGAGAGATACGCTCATGCGGGAGCGTTGATGATGTAGTCGTACCCGTCCGACCTCAAGGTCGTGCAGCTCCTTGCACATCACCTCTTGTCCAGGTCCTTGCACGATGGTCACGTCGCTACTATTGATAGCTCCCCCGAGTTATCACACACATACGGTGCAAGACAACGACTCTCGTGTTCTGATCCCTACCGAGGTTGTGGAAGTAGAACTCCTGGCCAGAATCCCTGCAGCACAATAGTGTGCCGCATCGATGTTGACTTTGCGTGTACAGTCCTTCTCAGGGACCGTGCCACCACAAAGTCAACTGAGAGAGAGTGGGATTTTCTCTAAGGAAAAATGCCTTAGAGAATATCTCAATTGGTGTATTGGATTGAATTGATCCCTCCCATGGGCACCACTTTATATAGGCGAAAGAGGGGAACTCCCACTCAAAGGTTAGCCATGTGGGACTAAATTAGACAAAGAAAAAGGGGGGAAAGGGGCTAGCTGGCCGATTGGGCCAGCTCCTAGCCGGGTGGGCCGGCTGGAGCGAGCCCAGCAGGCAACAACAACAGCTAGCGGCAACGGTGGCCAGCCGGGTGGGCTAGCCTCGCACCCCGCGGACGAGCTCGCGCACCCGCGCGACAGCCAGCAACGACGGGTGCCTGGCCCGGGTGGGCCGGCTCGCTTGCGCGGCCTGCTGGATCACGATAGTCAACGGTGCTGGCTCGGGTGGGCCGCCCCACGGCACGCGTAGCACGTTGGCCTGGCCTGCTTGTCTTCCATCCCAGCTCCCTTGTGCGCCCGTGTTGGGCCAGGGTTGAGCAGGCCGCTGGCGGTGGCCAGCAGCTACCCGCCTGGGTGGTGCTTAGCACCCGCCTGCCTGCTTACTGATGGCTCCGATTTTTGCCATCTTCCACTGCGTTTAAACATTGTTTTTGGTCAAGCAATTGCCAAGAAACTCTCAACTCTTGCCACTAATGACTAATAATTGCAAAGATACGCAAATCCCTTCTTTGATTTATATTGTGCAGGAAATCACGGCTTTTAAAGCGAAATAAGGAGTCATAATGAAGGATTTTGAGGAAGTACACGTGGCCAAGTAATTGGAGAAGCGTTCTAGGGCGTCAGCACGCTTAACGACCACTGGTACGGGTGCGGTCCGCCCGTACTGCCCACCCACATCAGGTGGAGACGGCTTCGTCTCGTCAAACCCTACAAGTTTTGTGAAGGCGCCTATATATTTTTAGGCTCCAGCCGCCGTCCACGGAGCCGCCATTCTCAGATTGCATCACAACACCACCAAAGGAGATCCATACCATTGTTCATCCATTTTTCATCACTTCCACCGTCCATCCATCCACTAGCCATATCCATTGCTTTGTACTTTAGATCTCCTTGTGATTTGGCGACCATTGTAAGAATATTTGACTTCAATCTAAGTATTTGCATGATATTTTCTATCTCTAATCTATTTGTTATGAGTGAGTAGTCCTCACGGGCTACAGGTTGGGGAGAAACCTCGCAGCAATTATGTGCATCTAGATCATGGGAGAATTGTATTTTGTTTGAATTTGTGATTTGTATCTTTTGTTTCATCGTCTCTTGTCTCGATCTGTGGACTTGTAGGTACCCAAGATCACATAGATTGATAAAGGCTTGAGGTGAGATACTTGGCTAGCGACGATATCATAGGAACCTTAGTGACAGAAAGGGTAGTACGGTCTTTGCTTAGCGCCCTATTCGGGATCAACAACAACATCACCACTTAAAGCTTTGATCTGTGTTTACACTTAATAATCATTTGTAACACGTGGCTTCGGTGTACTCTCGGTTGGACTAAAAGTCTATTACTATGCCCGCTGCATCACGGGGGCTCTAGAATATTAGGATGTGTAGCCTATAAGAGATTATCTCAATACAAACATTATACATGACTATGCTTATTATTATCCTTTATCCTATTTGATGTGCAGCTGCAGGTGGATCTTCAACCCTGGCCTATCTCCATCCATTGACTCAAACCCGTTATAAAGTAAACTAGATTGGTCCGGTCAACTAAGGTAAAACGGACAAACATAGTCTTGTAGATGTGTCCCTTTTTATTACCTTTTAGCAGTGCTTTCCGAGGTTCGATTAAAACTAGGTCTTCTAGGAAAAAAGCTATCATACTACATCTATAAATCTGGATCAAAGTTATCACTTATTTCGTGGGCTGGTCAAATGCGGCCGAGCCGCATTTGGCTATGCTGTTTTTTTGCTATTTTCTACCCATTTTCAGGTGACGTTCTCCTAGGCCAATTCCCTTCGGGGTTTTGGCCTAGTTGAGGAAGTTTCCCTCAAATAAATAATTTAAATATTTATATAGTATAAGTTAATTCATAACCAACATATAATAAATGCATATTATAAATTGCCATTTATCTGAAACACCTTTCTGTCTTTTTCCTTCTTTCTTTCTCCCAGAACAATTCTGGTTCTATCAATTGTGGTTCCATCTTTATAGGAATATCTCTAAGCATCGTAGTGCCCTTAAGTGTGTTTCCCTGCGGTTTGGGAATGTCATAGACATGATCTCAATCAATGATCAATAGTGGGACCGGGATGCCCATATTGACCATGTGCACTCCACGAATCACCATCGTGTTGAACCTTAAACGATATGTCCAATTCCCTTTGTTACTTGATACTAGACTTGTCCGAGATCTGATCATCAGTATCATGATACCTTGTTCAATCTCGTTTTCAACAAGTATTGTTTTACTTGTTCACGTAAAATCCATCCCCATGACCTAGTCATACGCTGCGAATATTATGGATGTAATTCACTGAGTTGGCCTAGTGTATCTTCCCGTCACACAGGAGAACAAATCCCGATATTGATGCATAGGCCTCAACATGCCCCTTCAGAATACCCAACATGCATCTTTATCGTCACCCATTTACAGACATGATGGTTGATGCAGTCAGAGCAATCCTCGGGTAACTATGATTAATATGATCTCACGGTCTAAGGATTAGGACATTCCATTTCAGACAATTGCAACTATGAACTAAGTGACATTATCGTGTTACAACAATCATTGATGGGAGATGTCCATCACGCCATCTTAGATGATATGACTTCATTGTTAGTTGGCTATAGTAGCACCATGTTCAGAAAACCTTGGTCATCAGCTGCCCAATGAACTAGTTGAATAGAGGCTACTAGGGACCTGGGTTTGTTTATATACCACAACTATATCAATGTTTCCGCTTGATACATTTAACCATATCTCATTTGTGTTTATTTATCATGATTGCTCATGGAGGACTTCCTGTCCTAAATCTGTTTTACCAGATTCATAAGGTCCTATTTGCAAATCATTAATGTCACCTATTCGACATTTACAACATTTCTTTTTTAGTGACAAAGTGAGACTTTTATTTTCTAGTACATAATGACAATCTATCAATCAATAGGACTTTCAAGATGCCATGTGTAACTATAAAACACACTTAGTCAAAAGTCGAACCTTCTAAACAAAAACCACTTGTTCTTACTCTGAAGTACTCTAATACTTTTATACCTATAGACTTTAATCAAGTTGCAATATTTGCAACTTTGATCAAATTGCAATATTTGCAACTTTGATCCCTAACCATGCTTCCTTTGCGCTAAACTTAACTCTAATTTAGTGATTAACTTTAATTACTTAGAAACCTGTTCTTATATTTTAAGAACTTGGGTCACATTATGTCAAGTATAATTGACATGGCTTTTTCTTGAAAACCTATGGCCAAGGCACATGTGATGTGATGCATCTTTCTTTCCTTTTAACCACTATCATGAATACTGAGTCACTAATTAATATGTCTCCTAATTTCTCAAGAACGAACTAATTCTTCACTTGAATCCATTCCGAACTATTTTTAGAATCTGAATTAGGTCCTTCTGAACAACTTTCAAAATTCTCCAAGTATTTTGACATTTTAATGTTTATTAAACATCCTGATCTTATTCATATAGATCCACTATATTTAAATATGTTAAATATCATACACCTAATGATCCAACCATTACTAATACCAACACATTGTTCACTAATATGTCAACTACATATTTCAAGAACATTGTTATCCTCCCACTCAAATATTTCAGCAATATTTGATATTCTAGGATATCACATCTCCCACTCAAATATGTCATCCACATATTCGACTTGGAAAACTTCTTAGCTCACACTCAATCACAGTCTTTCCTCATAATCTGAGCAAATCCAAAATTCTTTGATCTTTCATCAAATCGAGAATTTTCTGCTACAAGACTTCTACAATCTCATGATTAGTTAAAATCTTCCTGTTGTACTAGCTACAACCTTTTCTTTAAACTCTTGAAGACTTTGCAGTTTTGTTCAGTCTTTTGCCAATTTCCAAATTAGACTTATTTGCTGATTAAATCCAATACACATCAAGCATTTGTCAAAAATATCCTTTGTGACAAATTAAGTTTTTATGTCTTTACACTTATACTCGTCCCACTAACACTTCTATGAGAAAACTCTTTCTCAAAGAAGTACCATGCTGAGACAATACAAACTTTGTCTTCTCCGGGTATTAGTTTTGAATTTTTATTCATAAGAATACGCCACAAAGACTTAATATTCACAATGATTTCGAACTATCGAGATGTTTAGAAACTCGAGCTTGCCACATCTCATATGGTGATGTTTCCACAAATATATAGATGTTCCTTATATTTAATCGAGTATTAACTATTTTAGTCTCTAACTCTAATTCCTAATGTTAACCCATCAGAAGATCATTTTGGACCATATGTATTTCACACATTATGACTATGATATTTAGACAAGTAAATACACTTTTATAATTTGTGAAATAGTTTTTCAAAAGTCATTTTATGCCAATTTGTTATTAACTTGAATTCATAATCACTTTGATCAAATCATAGAGATTTGGAAATTCTTGTTAATTTTATATCTAACTTGATTCTAAAAATCTTTGAACAATTCAAATAGTTTCATATTCATGTTTGGATATCTTTTGGCAATTTTCATAAATGTCCTATTATCATTCAGATAAAGACTAGAATAACTTGTTTATAATCCCAATGCAAATCATAAAATAAATTATTCATAAAAACAAAACAACTAAATTGTTTCTTATTAATATGAGTAACTGACTCGTAATAAGCAAGACACGCTAATAAGTTTCACAAACTCGATTACAAATCTTTTATTCAAAATCTTCTAATCCTAATGGTACACTTTGAGGGAACGAGTGTCGTCGGCCATAAACTAGCTTGTTTACCGTCATCACGCCATCGGTGCCTCGTTCCATTCCGTAACTCTCACACAGAGGGTTATGTTTTCAATAAAACAAGATTAAGTATCCAATACTTCAAATTTACATAAGTGTTTCATGGAAACATTTATTACTTGTATATCAACATATACCTTCTCCGTTGACAATGATCCCAGTTTTGGGTTCGACATTGGTAGGCCTCAGCTTTGCTATGAACTCATGAAAGGTATACGGTATCCCTTTCATGACATAGTTAGTGAAAACATATTTGTAGATGGGAGGAAGCATACGCAACACCCCATCTATCGCAAAGTCATCGGCCAACCACTCATTCATGGCATCCACATGGTGTTCATGGATCTCTACCATATTATCCAGGTGGATTTCCAAGATGGAGTTTTCTTCCATTTTGGCGGAAGTAAATTCGTCCATTTACTCATATCGAATGCGCCTGATATCTTTCGGGAACAAGCTCTTCAATCCATCGAGCATATCAAGTGCACCGACTTCATGAAACTGTATCCTTAAGCTAGATTCCATGGAATGGATCATGGTGTACTTGATAGTGTTAGTCCATGCAAAGATAAACAGAACTTCTTCCCTACGCAGTGATCCCACAATCTAGCTGAGGTGATAGGCCACGAGGATTAGCACTAGACGCGTAGTTGCAGAATTGATGAAGCACATCGCTTAATGCAGTGCAGTCCTCATGATACGATAGTCGAAGTGCTGAACGTACAACACCTCCGCCAGTATCCACTCGTACAAGGATGAGCGACGGTGGTGGACTGCTAGGTCCAGTACAACGGCAGGACTGGACTGGAGCTAGGGTTTTCAACGCATGGAATGACCTAACCCTGCTCGTTGGACACCTGCACCCCATTATATATAGGGAGTGAAAGTGGGCTCCACTCACTTGTGGCCCATTCACTAAAAGGCCTATTTTAATCACTGTGAGTTTAACTCACTAACTCAGTCCGTGTCCGATTCAGGTCCAACCCAAATAGATTTACGGTTTAGGTCTAACCCAAACTTGCTCTGCTCTTAAGTGTGTGACCCGATAGGCTCATGGTGACTCGGACACAATCCGAGTCTCACTCGCAATTGATCAGTCGGTAGCGGCTCCTAGCAGAACTTGCCGACCCCCAAGTACCAAAGAGTCATGACGACATACCTTCCAATGCAAATTTCAATTGAGCCCCTTTTTCCTCACGATATATCTTGTCAAGCTATAGGCAAATAATCGTCATCCTTCAAATAGCTCAACTCTCTTCTCGATCCGAGATAAATGATTCATCCGACTAACTCTTAGTCGACCGCCTTAGTTAACACTTAACCGAGTCGTGCATGGCCATGATTTTCCAATCATATCTTCCGAGAGGGCCCAGAGAATATCTCTCTAGTTGGAGGGGCAAAATCCCATCTTGGTCATCCACATCATGTAGCTTGATTCTCAGTTGACCCGAACTCTGCCTTTATAACTGCCCTTTGACGTAACAACGTTTAACAAAATCTAAGTTAGTGATCCTCAACTCGGATTGTGCAATAACCTTAGGTCTAAGGATTAGATTAATTGAGACATACAAATGACAACTTATTCGTTGTATCTCAATATGGGTCTGTCCGACTCGCTAAACTCTTTAGGTGAATCCGTGTAAGTCGAAATAACATCACCATGCCCATGACAAGAGGAACCGAGTCATCAACCGACTTTCACATTAATCTAAGTTGTGTGTCCAGCACAACCTCAATGAACAAAGACAACTAGTATGAACAACATGAATATATAGTTCCACAATCGAATCACATATTCAATGATACATATTAGTAGTTCATACAAGGACAATAACCTTATGAATACATTGGGAATAACATCATACATGATTCCCTCTAGGGCATATTCCCAACAGTCTAACATCACCATGCCCATGACAAGAGGAACCGAGTCATCAACCGACTTTCACATTAGTCTAAGTTGTGTGTCCAGCACAACCTCAATGACCAAGGACAACTAGTATTAACAACATGAATATATAGTTCCATAATCTAATCACATATTCAATGATACATATTAGTAGTTCATACAAGGAAAATAACTTTATGAATACATTGGGAATAGCATCATACATGATTGCCTCTAGGGCATATTCCCAACAGTCTCCCACTTGCACTAGAGTCAATCATCCAACATCATATGTCTAGGCATATAATACCCATAGCTCTCAGGTGCGCCTCATGCTTCGACTGTGGTAGTGACTTTGTCAACGGATCCACAATATTTGCATCTGTTTGTACCTTGCATAACTTGATATCACCTTGATCCACAAACTGGCGAATTAGGTGGTACCGCATGAGTATATGTTTGTTCTTATGGTGTTTTATAGGTTCCTTGGCTTGTGCAATAGCACCATTGTTGTCACAATACATGTCTAATGGATTGGACGAGCCCTGAACCACACCAAGATCCATGAGGAAATTCCTCATACAAACTTCTTCCTTTGCTGCCTCCGAGGCGGCAATATACTCAGCCTCTATCGTAGACACAAACACAATCTCTTTCTTGGAACTCTTCTAGCTCACAGACATTCATGAAGGTATCACGATGTTCACAATGAGTCGCATCTTCTCTACTGTTGGATTCATCAGAGAAATCTTCCAGGGGTTAACGAAGGACATAGAGGAAATGGTTTTCTATGAGGGTCCTCCTGAGGTGTTGGTACCAGTCGATGAAATTTGACCCGTCTAACTTAAGTTTCTTCCCGGTCATTAATGGACCAAAGATGTCCTGAACTCTGGGAATGGCCATAATCTAGAAGACATTTGCAAAAGGATTTAGACTAACTTCATAATTGGATTTCAAATTTGCAATCATATTAACAAATGAGGTCCCACTTAAACTATCATCCCTAAAGACAGTTTAGTGATTACACGACCCCTTTACACCACATCATCTCCGATCATCACGGCCTTTGATGCGGCTGCTAGGGTGGACTATATCCGTCGATCACATCATCCATGTGACGTGCTTGATCTTTCGATCTCCATGTTTCGAGGCCATGTCTGTACATGCTAGGCTCAACTCAACCATAGTATATTCGCTATGCATACATGGCTTGCACCCATTGTATGCGAACACAAAGATGTCTAGCACCCGATCATCATGGCCAGCTTCATAATTGCTAACTTTATTGGTGGTTACGCACTAATGGGAGAACAGTTTCGTTGGTATTAATTAGAGATCATCCTATTTAAATGCTACCATTGTGTATCTAATACTAGCACTGAAACAAGATGCACACAAAGATTAAATCACATCTAATCTAAATGTGACGTGACATGTTTGTCTTCACGCCCCATGATCTCCATCGAGTGCTCCGGCACGATATCCATCAGGCCACCAGTTTGACGCCAAGTCCACGACACCACCGGTCTTGTCATTCATCATCATGATGCCTACTACTATTCAGTTTAGTAATAGGAAAGTAAACTACCTTAACTTTTCACGACTATAACCATATCACATCACAGAGCCTTCCCTGCAACATAAAGTTAGACGCCTCTACTTTATCTATTACACTTTTTACGTGGCTATTAGGCTTTCACAATAGAACCGTTTCTAACTACGAACTTCCAACCACACCATGGATCCAATAATTGTCTCTACTACACCCCTTTTGGGGCCTTCCGTTGTAGATGCTATATCAACTATGGTGAGAGAGGCAAACACCCGCTAGCCACTTATACGGTACAAGACGTATGTCGAGCATGGAACAGTCTCGCGTAAGATTACACGTAAGGTCGGTCTGAGACATTTCATCTCACAGTGTCGAGATATAAAAATACACGCGGGAAGGTAACAACTAGAGAATCAATCCCCACACTTTGCATGTGTCTATCTGTACTAGCATACCATGCATAGATTGGCTCTGATACCACTAAAGGGATTCTATAGCAGAAAACAAAAAATTTACTATGTTGGAACACCCGATTGCCCTGGATCTATCTAGGAAGTAATGCAGTAATGGAGGAAGACAGCATTAACGTACCGTTGAAGACCGAGAGAGAGAGAGAGAGAGAGTTACACTCATGCTGGAATGTTGATGATGTAGTCATACCCATCACACCTCAAGGTCGTGCAGCTCCTTGCACGTCACCTCTTGTTTAGGTCCTTGCATGATGGTCAGGTAGCTACTATTGGTAGCTCCCCCCGAGTTATCACACACATACGGTGCAAGACAACGACTCCTAGGCTATGATCCCTGCGGATGTTGCGGAACTAGAATGCCTGCCTGAAATCCCTAGAGCACAACAACATGCCGCAACAGTGTTGACTTTGCGTGTAAAGTCCTTCTCAGGGACCATGCCACCGCAAAGGCAACTGAGAGAGAGGAGGATTTTCTCTAAGGAAAAGTGCCTTAGAGAATATCTCAATGGGTGTATTGGATTGATTTAATCCCTCCCATAGGCACCCCTTTATATAGGCAAAAGAGGGATACTCCCATCCAAAGGTTAGCCATGTGGGACTAAATTAGACAAAGGAAAAGGGGAAAAGGGGCTAGCTAGCTGGATGGGCTAGCTCCCAGCAGAGTGGGCGTGCCAGAGCCAGCCCAGTAGGCAACAACAACAGCCAGCGGTAGTGGTGGCTAGCCGGGTGCGTCAAACTCGCGCCCCGTGGCCCAGCTCGCTCGCACGCCAACAACCAGTGGCGGCAGCTGCCTGGCCCAGGTGGACCGGCTTGCTCGTGTGGTCTGTAGGCTCGCGAGGTTAGTGGTGCTGGCCCGGGTGGGCCGCCGAGCTTAGAAATAAGCAGAGATCAGGTGTGTGCATTGCATTCATGCATAGAAAATCTGGATAATTTTCGCGCTTTTAAATAAAACTTGCCAAAGTGATTGAAGCTTCTCTTAACTTTGTGGAACTGAATTAGATCATCAAGTTGATTGCGACAAGTTTCAATATGACCTTTGCTAAAACCTTATTTTGGGTAAAGATGATTTGATCTAAGGGTAGATCAAGTGTAATAAAACCAAGCCATAATACCTTGTTTAAGGTTGAACACTTAATCTTCTAAAAGATTATATCAAGGTACCATTCACAACAAAACCTGAATACCAAGTCAAGTATATAACTTCAAGTAAAGAAACCCCATAACTAAACCTTGAGACACTTGCTTGCTATAGTTATTCCTACCATGGGTATGATGGTAGTTCTTAAACATTAACTCTTACCACTAATAGAGTAGAAAAGGAAGTCAGGCCAAGACCATTCATCACATGTCCTTGTTGTCATTTTAAGAGATGACATTCCTATTTAACCAAGTCCTAGTGTCAATTGATCATCAATGTTGAGTAATCAATTATTGACCTAGCACTTATTGACTCTTAGCTTTGACCTATTATATTGACCTTCCAAAGACCTTAAGTAAATTAATAAGGAGGAACTAGTTAGGGTAGAGTGTGCCATCATCAATGGAATGTGATCCTTAGTGGTGATCAAACCATTGGATGTTGCAGGAGTTAACTCACTCATGAGTTATTTAGAAGAAGTATCTAAACCAAAGAGTTAAGATAGTATTTAAGAGGTTATACAAAAGGTAGTAGTATTAGATATCAAGTAATAATCTTGTTAAGACAAGTAGATACAAATATGGAGTTAGCTTCATTAATAAGATAAACCTTATAAAGAGTCCTAAACTAACTACCAAATTATTCCTTCATTTTTGTATCTTCTTGATCTCCAGTTCCTGCAAAAACAAAGACAAAAAGACAAGAGAAAAGAAAGGAGGGGTTGTGGGTTAGTGGTGCTCTCAGTTTGGGTAATGAAGTGAATTGCTAGCACATCATAGAGCTTAAGTCAAATCAGGGGCATATTAGTAATTTGTTCTTATCAGCTTGTATGCCTAAGTACAACATCACAGGCAGGGGTAAGTTTCACCATCAAATAAACACTTGGCAGCATAGAAATAAAGATTAAGCCAAGATAATATCAATCTAGCCCAATTTCATCCATATCAAAGATCTTTCAAGTTGAGCTTATCCATAGGCACAAGTTCCAAGGAATGGGAACTTGCACCATATGGGGCCCAGCTGCAAGTAGTTTACTCATAGGCACATGATGTGTTGTCCATCATAGCCTAGTAGTATAAAAGTAGCAGTGGAGTAGTTCCAGTAACCTTTCTCACATGTCTATGCCATTCCAGTTCATCTAGTACCAAATTCCACTTGGCTAACAAAAAACAAAGCATACTCATGGATAATACCATCCTATGTGGACATTTTTATCCTCCAAAAATATCTTCCATGACTTGAACCTCAAGTAGTTCCCATGCATGAGAGCTTGACAACAAAGCATCTTACTCATCAAACTCCACCAAGAGTCACCCACCTATGTGTCATGATACTAGAGCATGCTCAAACCTATAAATAGGACCCCATAGCTGCCATTTGACCCCAGAACACTAAGGTATGTTCATACCAATGAGTTTGGGCCAATCTAAACTTTAGCTCAGACTAAGGTGAAGGATCTAGGAGGTGCAGGCATGCCACAAGAAGAAGGTTTTATTAGAATTCCAAAAGAATAAGCAACATAAGCTAGCAAGATAGGAATTCTTGGTAATCATTCAACCTTAGTTCTATAGCAAGTTTGATTTCTATCTCATATGCTTGACCAACCATTCTATTTACATAATGGTTTATAGGAATACTCTTCTATAGCCATTCACTTAAGCACATCTTTGTTACTCCCAACCATAAAAATCAAATGTGCTTAGAAACCCTTAATATCATTTCTTTCTCTCGAGTCACATTAGAAAACAATCTTACTATCTTGTCCTAAATGGAGATATTATCCACGATCACAAGTTTAAGGGCAATATGCTTTAAACCTTAATCTTCATTCATATTAACAATAGAATATGAGTCCATGAAATCCTCTCAAGACCCATGATAACTACTTGTAAATGAATATCTTCATTCCTTTATAAATGATTGTTATTCATGCCTAATGATTTAACCAAGATTCCTCTATAGTAATTATAGTCACTACAAATCAAGTAGAAGTTGAATAGGAGAAATCACCAAACTTTAAGAACCCTAGAATTTAAACCACCATATATAATGGTTGTTATGTGATGCTAAGTAAGAATCTATTCTATGGGTATCATTAACTAGTTTAAATCATTACCATAACCATTATCATGGTAAAAATGAAAATCATTTTTATAAGATTTTTTTAATATAAAAAGTAAATTCCTGAAACCCTAATTCATATTAATATTTATTAAATAAAATAACTCTTCATATAGTTATGAATATTTTATACACAATAAGAAATGAAGAGAAGATGGTCATAATTGCTTTACACAAAAATATTCATGACCTGCAATATTCTGGATATTTAAATCCTTGAGAAAACTATATTTGAAAAGGTTTCATAAAAATAGCAAACAGAAACAGAAAAGGAAAAAAGGACTGTCAGCAGAATAGGGCCGCACCCCAGCAACCTTCACGCTTCCTGTCTCTCACGTGCAGCCCCGGCAACTTTTTTCCACTCCACCGTAGCCCAGTACCGGCCTAGCCGAAATACCCTTTCGTCTAGTCAATCGTCATTGTCCACCTCGCGTACGGCAGGCGAAGCAGCTCGCTGGCAGCAGCGTCGCTGTTGCCACGCCAAGATTTGTGCCGCTGTCGCTGGAGAGTGGATAAGGACACCACCGCGATGCCCTGCTCGTCCTCATCCCCATTTCCCCTTCCTCGTCCGTGCTCTCTCTCCTTCGAGAGCAAACCGAAACCCTAGCCAAACCGGAGCCGCTCGTCGCCGTTGCCACATAGCTCCCCTAGCTTCCTTGAGCACACCGTTGGGCTCGCCTGATTGTCGTCATTCTTCCTAGCTAGCCCATGAAATCCGAAGAGCCCCATGTTGAAAAAATCGACACTTCACCGCCACCGTCGGTCATCGTTGTTCATCGTCGATTATCGCCGCTACCATGCTCCTCCGGCCTCAACATCAAGTTCTTCAGCCTCGCGATGAGCTACCGGTGCTTGCACCCCTCTTCGATTCAGCTCTCGCACCCTGAGTCGTCTTACTGTTGTGCTCCGCCATCAGCCGCCGTATGCAGTTGTCACCGGAATAGCTCCGTTGACCAATAGTGGGAGGCGCTGCCACCATAGGGTTCACCTCGGTCCCATATTTCCAACGACACCAAGAATGCTTGCTAAATTGCACTATATCGCCGCCTCCGCTCGCTGTATGAACCTCCCCGGCAAGGTGACGTCATGCCGACGTCGTGCTTGCATCACCTCCCGTCTAGTCAGCAAGTTTGACTTGGTCCTTGCCTCGGTGGCATGCTGATGTGGCATGAACCCACTGATCAGTGACCCTGGCTAGGATAGGTCAGTGTATAAAAAGTATTTCTTTGTTTAGTAAATAGTTAAAATAGTATAAATTCATATATAAATAATTTCCAGAAATTCAATAAAATGAATAAATCTTATAAATTCAATAACTTTTGTTTTATAATTTTAAAAAATATGTGTTATATATCAAAATGTCCAGAAAAATAAATTCTATAACCTAAACCTAATTTCACATTTTATGTTCCAACTTAAATAAGATAATTATTATTAGTAGTGAATAACATATTAAGGATTAATCTTTTAAAATGTGTATTCTATTATTGAAAATTCTTAAAAATAAGTATAAGATACCAAAATTCTTAGAAAAACAAAATCAACATTTATAAACTTGTTTCATATATTTTTGTGTCACTTAACTAAATTTTATTATTTATTAAGTCGTTATAAAATGATAAAACTTATAAAAATCATATTTTATTATTTAAAAATTACAAAAATACATATAATATACCAAAGTGATCACAAAAATGAAGTCTACACATTAAAAATATCGTCTTGCACATTTCAAGTCAAATAAAGGTAAAAATTTAATAAGTCTTGATTAAAACTATTTTCTAATATCTTAATGGATCAAAAATACTTAAATCTTTACTTTGCCTTTGACATTATTTGTTTAAAGTATAAAAAAGGAAATAAAAAGTTCAATTGATGTTTAAGTGAAGTTAACATAGGTCTAACCATTTTAAGATGTATTTACTAAAACTATCATCTGAAATTAAGTGTATCTTATTTTTCCTAAAAAGATTTTATTAATTATAAAATCAACTAAAATAGTGTATTGTTTATCTTAAGGCTTCTATTCACTTATAAAATCATCAAGCTCATATCTACTAATTCCTTTAATAGTTTGGAAAACTACTTAAATTTAAACCAAGTTCGTAAGTAATTAAAGTAATGCCTATTTTGTATTTATGAAGTATAACCTTAAGAAAACACCAATTACATAAAAAGAAATGCTACTTGTATTCCTCCTTATGAATCATTAATAAGTAAATGATCTATATGATGATGCCATATTTAAAATATATAAGTCTCCACTTGCTAGAAGAATAGTTATTCAAAGATGCTAAATATTTTCTTCTTGAATAAATATAGTTACCAAGGAACCCTAAAAAGGTATTAACTTCAAATTTAAATACTACTACTTTGTAAAATAATGTTTTACTCAAAAATTATTCTTTTGAAGTAAATACAAATGAACTATACCTTTTGTCTTTAACTCTCTAAATTATAATAGAAAGCTTGAATAGAATAAACTTTGAAATAATTGTCAACATCTTGGATGTTATGCCATTGTGTGTTACTGGATTGTACTTATAAGTTGTTTCACACACTCACCAGCCTTAATAAGGAGCACAAGTGTGAAACTGGTATAAAAGTGCAGCACATCCCCAACGAATTCATCACAAGCTTCAAACCCTAGATTAGACATGATTATTCTAGGGATTCACGTTTATCAAATTGCACTACATTACTTATGCATAATTGCATCTTGCTTCTTTAAACATTTGTCCTTATCGGACCAATGATGCTATTTACAGAATTTGGATCTTCTATTGTCTTGAAGACCGTGATTGCATAATCTTGCAATCTAAAAAGGCAAGTTCCCACTTGCTCATGTCCTTTGATTATTTTCTATCAAATACTTGTAACTCAAATTTTGTCATCACCTTCATTTCAAAAAGGTCAGAAAACACTATTTTTAATAATAATGTAAAATTTGGGTTACTGATCCAGGGTGATCAGCTAATCTATTAAGTATGGCAATTGGGATACCATTGGCCAGGAATATATCATCTAGGACTTAACAACCAATGTCACCAGTGATTATAGCACCATATATTACGAGTTAACCATGAGATTTGGAATGGGACAGAGAAGTCAGCTATATCGTCTTCCTTTCGCATGTATCCGGATGCGTGGGTCGTGGATGTTATCCTTGTAGCACACATTAATTGGTAATTCATAGAGGATATATAGCATATGGGTGGGAATCCTCAACGTCCCACGATAGTTCTGGCATCTGAACGGTCTATACTAACCATTGTTGTAATTCAATATGTGGGCATGGCATACATGAAGGAGACATGTGGGGTCGTGAAGGGGGTAGTAATTGGCTTGGATCTTAGGTTGGGCCTCAAACCATGGAAGTTTGAACGGGGACATACTCCCGGTCGTGCAACAAAGCTTAAGGTCTCTCATGGGAAAAGTGACACACCTCTGCAGAGTGTAAGAACTGTGACATGTTACTCCCTATTCCGGGAAGGAGCTATGAACGCGGCAGGAAGGGAATTCCATGAAAGTTCTGGTAAACCTGTGAAGGATGACAGACATAGTTTTCAGAATAAAAGTAGTATTTGAAGAATCTTTGCAAAAACCTTCATTGCCTATGACCTATGGTTTGTGGCTGTAGATAGTGCATCAAACACTCCTTTTTAGTGAACTTGCTAAGTACGCTCATACTCAACTGTACCTTTGTTAACCCTTGCTAGATTCTGAAGCCGTTGAAGACAATGTCAACACCAACTTATGCTCAAGAAACCATCATCGACAGCTCAAGTTCTTGAATAAAGTCCATGAAGTCAACCTATTCATCAACCGAAGTGAAGACGAAGTTTTGATTAGATAGGAGTAGATACTCTAGCCATAAAACCTACTTCTATAGAGCATTGCATTAATAGCAATTGCAAGCCAGATAGTTTAGATATTAGTCTTTTTAGCCAGATAGCTCTAAGTTACTATTTCTAGTTCTTCTTTGTAAGAAGTTTCTTCCTCTCTCTTTAACCTAGAGTGTCGCTGGATCTTTTGTAAAGAGTCGAGTTGTAATCTATAGTCACATCTTGGCCCTGTTATGTTTCTGTTGTACCACCCTGAGGGATGTAATACTAGTGAACAGTGTTTCATTGGTGTTATGTAAACGACTATAGTGTACTACATCATGCAGTGGTATGCTGGGTCACCGCACCTCCCCACCCCCTGCGCGACCTATTGGCCTGGCCAACTGGCCCGCCCGCCTAGATCTCCCGCGCGCTCGTGTTGTGCCGGGGTCGATTAGGCCGATGGCGGCGGCTAATAGCGGCCAGCCTGGGAAGTGCTTAGCACCCGCCTGCCTACTTACTTCATGGGCCGGTTAAATTCAGGCCAATCGCATTTGGCTGTGCTATGTTTTTGATGTTTTTCTGCCCATTTTCATGTGACTTTCTCCTAGGAAAATTCGCTCTAGGGTTTTAGCCTAGTTGAGGAAGTTTCCCTCAAATAATAATTTAAATAATTATTTAGTATAAGTTAATTCATAATTAACATATAATAAATGCATATTATAAATTTCCATTTATCCGAAACACCTTTTGGTATTTTTCCTTCTTTCTTTCTACCAGAACAATTCTGGTTCTCTCAATTGTGGTTCCATCTTTACAAGAAGATCTCTAAGCGTTGTAGAACCCTTAAGCGTGTTTCCCTATGGTCCGAGAATGTCACATACATGATCTCAATCAATGATCAATAGCGGAACCGGGATGCCCATATTGACCCCTGTGCACTCCACAAATGACCCTTGTGTTGAACCTTAAATGATATGTCCAATTCCATTTGTAACTTGATACCAGACCTATCCGAGATCTGATCATCGGTATCATGATACCTAGTTCAATATTGTTTCCAACAAGTACTATTTTACTCGTTCATGTGAAATCCATCCCCATGACCTAGTCATACGCTGCGCAACTTATGGATGTAATTCACCGAGTGGGCCCAATGTATCTTCCTATCACACATGAGAACAAATCCTGATCTTGATGCATAGGCCTCAACATGCCCCTTTGGAATACCCAACATGCATCTTTATGGTCACCAATTTACGGACACAACAGTTAATGCAGTCAAAGCAATCCTCGGGTAGCAGTGATTAATATGATCTCACGGTCTAAGGATTAGGACATTCTATTTCAGCCAATTGCAACTGTGAACTAAGTGACATGATCGTGTTGCAACAAGCGTTGGTTGGAAATGTCCTTCACACCATCTTAGATGATATGACTTCATTTTCAGTTGGCTATAGTAGCACCGTGATCAGAAAACCTTGATCATCAGCTGCCCAATGAACTAGTTGAATAGAGGCTACTAGGAACCTAGGTTTGTTTATATACCACAACTGTATCAATGTTTTTGCTTGATACCATTATGGAAATGATATAAAACTATTATGAACTAATGAGATATGATAATAAAACACCTTTATTATTTTCCTCTAGGGCATATCTCCTTCAGTTCACCGCTATCGGGTCTGGGTATCGCTCTACCATTATTCCTATTCTCGCTGCTAGAAGGTGAACCTTATGGGTTGGGGGAATGGGGGAGAGAGAGTGTGGCTTGGTGGCCGTGATGGCTCTGAGTATGGAGCCTAGAAAAATGCTGGAGCAATGATGATGTAGAGCTCGTTGGGAACCCCAAGAGGAAGGTATGATGAGCAAAACAACAAGTTTCCCTCAGTTATGAAACCAAGGTTTAATCGAACCAGTAGGATCAAGGAAACACCCCAAAGGTGTTACTAGCTGAGCTTTGGCAGGGCGCACTACCGGTGCTAGTAGAAACATGGAGACCTGCACAACACAACCACAGAACTTTGTCCCCAACTTGCGATGAGGTTGTCAATCTCACCATGTTTTGCGGAAAAGAAAGGATTAAACGTATCGAATGGAAAGAAGTAATAGTTTTCAAAAAGTAAACAAAAAGAAGTAAACAGTTTGTAGATTGTATGTAAAAGACAAGGACCGGGATCCATAGTTCACTAGAGGTGGCTCTCCTTAAGATAGATAACATGCTGGATGAACAAATTACAGCGGGGCAATTGACAAACATCGAGAAAGCAATACATGCATATACTAATCATCTTGACTCCTTTGAGACTTGATTGGGCATTACAACATTATACATAGACCGCCATCCAACTGCATCTATGACTAATAATCCACCTTCAGGTTATCATCCGAACCCCCTCCAGTATTAAGTTGCAAGCAACAGATTATTGCTTTACGAATTGCGTGTAAAGTAAACAATACGATTGTTCTATGAACAAAGGATTGTTGTTTTCTCCCTAGTAGCAACAACACATCTAGTACCTTAGAGATTTCTGTCACTTCCCCAGATTACCAGAGGCATGAACCCACTATCGAGCATAAATACTAACTCTTGGAGTTGCTAACATCTACTTGGCCAAGATAGCTACTAACAACGGAAAGCATGCAAGATCACAAATAACAAAGACATGATAGAATCAATAATAAATCTGAAATAACATCTCAATATCCATCAGATCCCCGCAAACACAACATGTAGAATTACAAATAGATGATCTTGATCATGAATGGAGCTCACAAGATCTAGACATGAAAGCACAAAGGAGGAGAACCAGCCATCTAGCTACTACATGGGTCCGTAGTCCAAGGATGAACTACTCACGCATCACACCGGAGGCTTGCATGGTGATGAAGAAGGCCTCCAGGGTGAATTCCCCTCTACGGCAGGGTGCTGGGAAGAGCTTTAGATCCCTCCCGATCTAGGGATGGAGATGAAGGCGGCTACAGACTCTTTCGTGGATTTTTGATCGGGTACTTAGGGTTTTCGTCCCAAGGGCAATATATAGGCGGAAGGAGAGGCCGAGGGGGTGCCAGAGCGGCCACACCACCCCCTGGCGCGGGCCAGGCCTGGCCACGCGGCTAAGTGGTGTGGCCGGCCCCTGGCCCTTCTCCTTCTCGTATTCTGGCACTTGATCACTTCCGGAAAAATAGGCACTTTGGCTTTTGTCCCGTCCAATTCCGAGAATATTCATTTTCTGACTTTCCTGGAACCAAAAACAGCAAAAAACAGGCAGCTGGCACTGTGGCTCTTGTTAATAGGTTAGTCCAAGAAATCATATGAAAATTACTCCAAAGTTGGAACAAAACACAAGAAAGTGGATAAAACCAAGCATGGAACATCAAAAATTATAGATACATTTGCAATGTATCAACATCCCCAAGCTTAACTCCTGCTCGTCCTCGAGTAGGTAAGTGATAAAAAGAAAGAGTAATTTTTGAGGTGACATGCACCATCAAAGACTTGATCAAAGTATTTGTAAAACATTCAAAGCTAGGATCATAGTACTTCAATCATAACATGAAATACAAGGTTCTAGCAATAAGACAAAGAAACTATGTTACAACATGAAAAGGCACAAACAAAAGTTTCATGAATAACAATGCTTTGCAAGACGTTTGTTTGTTTCACTCAAAGAAAGCATAACGTAATAGTATTCAGCTTGTCCCTCATAGAGTAGCAAATATAAATGCATGGGACACCTTCAAAGTTCATAAGAGTGACTAGATACAAATAGTTTAAAACAAGCAATATCAAGTTATGCATCAATCAACTAGTCTTGGGACAATGCAGATAGAACAAAGAATGGCCACTATGCTCTCAAAGTAGGTGCATAAAGGTAGAAGGTGGAGACTCAATATAATGGTGGAAGAAAGGCCTTCATAAAAGGAAGTAGGGATTCAAGCCTCATAAAGAGCTTCCAAAAATTATGGTACTTATAGCTTTCAGCTCTCATTGCCCCTATCATAAGCATCTTGAAGTGATTAATGTTAAAGTGAACAAACTATGGTGTACATGCGTGACGAAGTATAAGTTAGAAATCTCATGTCCCTTATATACGAGGGCCGCTCCTCATGCTACTCAAGTTTCGTCACCGGTAAGTTCTTGTCATCGTAAGTACATGTGTATCATAGAGAACCGCCAACGGGGTACCCCTTGCCCGATGATACGGAAGAATCCCCATATCAAAATGACAAGGCAAGCAGACAACGAGCATCTCAGCAATCTTCTTATTTACCATGGGAATATGGTGCTTTTTTTCTCTCTTTCCTCTATTCATAATCTCTTTTTTTCTTTTTCTCTTTTTTTCTAAATATAGGACTCTTTTTTATAAGAAGAATGCTTCATAGACAGCTCATTATGGTTACGCTGTAGGTTTCCAACATGTTAGCATGGATTAGACCAATGGCCCAGACATTTATCTAACACATATACATAACTTCATGGACTTACAAGCTCCCCTTTCATTTCACACCGACAACATCCATAGACAAAAGAGCATGATATCAACTAGGTATAAGTACCAAGTGCAATGTTGAAAGCGTTGCCCATGACAGCATGGTTCTGCTAATCCCCAACAAATAAGTGCAAGCATATACAACATAAACGACACAATGGTTCAAGTTTATTAAGGGCAAGAAAAGTAAAGTGTAGTTCGTGAGAGCTTTAATCACTAGTTTTATCATAACAAGTTTAATTTGGAAGGTAAACAAAAGCATGAATATACTTGGAATAGCATAAGCTAATAGGTAGGTATGGTGGACTCTTTGGAATTACTTGGTTTAGGGAGTTGGATGCATGAGTGGAACTCATACTTGGTGGTGGAGGCTAGCAAAAGACTCGGAGCGACAAACTAAGAGAGCAATAATGGCCATAATCATGTAGAGCGACAAAACATCATTGATCAAAGCATAAAGTGATACTACAAGGTAAAAACTAAAGGATCATAAAGGCTATGGTGACTTGAGATAGTCATAACATGGTGTGAGCATGCGCCAAGTCAACCCAAATAAAGCATCAAAGGAGAATACCACTATACTATGCTTTAATATGCTAAAACAACACATGATTCATCCAAGGCACATTAAGGAATCTCAATTTTTTATAACAAGTCATGCTACAGCAAAGAATACTAAGCATAAAGCCAAAACAATATCAAGCATGGCATGACAGAGCATAGGCCACAGTAAAAAGCGAGCTCTTTTTACCACATAAGTATGAACTTTCCTACTCTTTTCCAATCCAAACCAAACTATTTGCAAACCAATGTATGAAATAGGGGGTCCAACCAATTTATTCAGAAAACTAAGAAAACCAAGCAAACGAAAAACCAAAACGAAAATGAAAAAGAAGATGCTCCAAGAACAATACAACAGTGCATGAAACAATAAAAATGAAGCGTTTGGAAGAAACCTGAGATTTTTATTGATGAAGAAGGGGATGCCCAAGCTTCGACGCTTGTAATTCTTGGATATTTCTTGGGGTGACACGCGTGGCATCCCCAAGCTTGAGATTTAGTCCATTACTCATTCCTTCCATACACCTGAAATTTTTCCTTCATACAAAACTTCACACAATCTTTATTAGCAACATTAGTGCACTCAAGATAAATAAGTCTTAAGATTCAGTTCTAATACCAAATAAACTTCCATTAGAACACTAGATACTATAGCACTTCCCTTAAAAAGTTCAATTCCCCAAAAGAACTCAAGAAGGAACCAACAAGAAGCAAATGCAGAAAATGGAGAAATATGTCAAAACAGACCAGCAGGTAAAGACGAATTTTTTCGAAGACCTTCTGTTGCTCAAATCAAAACGTGTTGAACTAACAAAAGTTAGATAACAACCCGGGGCAGAAGAACAAAACTTCACGCCTCAAAAAGACGTTCAGAGATTTTACACGAATTTTTACGGTGAAGCACAGAAATCTGTTTCGGGACAGCAACTTTCCCAATCATTACTTCTCTCTCATTAGAGGTTACTCTTGGCACAAAAAGCAAATAAAAAGGATAAGGAGAGGTTATTACAGAGGTAATAACTTCCAAGACTCATCTAAAACTTTTGGGTTATCTCCCAATAAGTACTTTTCTTTAACGCCTTTAAGTTAGGCATAAGAAGCAAAGAAAGAATCAAGTGTTCTCAAATGAAGAAGCATTAAGATCAATACCAGAAATATTTTCAACAAGGCAAGGTATATCATCCTAATAAGTTCAAGAGGATCCCTCTCAATGCTCTTAGGTTCACTATTCTCATCAAAAGGGTTTGTAGGAACAATCCAATCAAGATTCTTTTCTATGGCATCATGTATTGCTACTAGTTTAAAGGGTATTGGTATCTTAGGTTCCTCCCTATTAGGTTCAGTTTTGTTCATCTTTTCTCGTGTACCAACAACATCTACACATGAGCCTAGCATATTGAAACGTTCAAAAACTTTTCTAGCTTCCTTGGCAACATCATAGAACTCCTTAAACAAAGTTTCTAGAATAAAATCCCTCTTTTCAGGGTCCTCAATTTCTTTAAGCTTAAGAAACATTATTTGCATTAAGGGATTGAGGTTAACAAACCTAGCTTCTAAAATGTGAATTACAGAAGCTGCAGCAATCTCATAGCTTGGAGCAAGTTCTGCAAGGGATCTATCCTCAGTATCCTCATGTTTGCTAACATGATTAAAGAATTCTTCAATATTATCTTTCCCAATTATAGAACCACTACCAATTGAAAGGTCTTTCACGGTGAAAGTAGGGATCAACATGGTGAGCTAAGGAAGAGGTGACAACTAAAGGAGATTTAATTTTTGTGTGTTTTTGAATAAGAAAGCAAACAAGTAAAACTATTTTTTTTGAGTTTTTGATAAAGAAACAAGTAAACAAAGCAAAAAGAAACTAAGCAAAAAAAAAATAACAAAGTAAAGAGATTGGTTATGAGGGACTCCACTTGTGAAGATGTCCTTGACTCCCCAGCAACGGCGCCAGAAAAATGCTTGATGGCTCTGAGTATGGCGCCCAGAAAAATGCTGGAGCAATGACGATGTAGAGCTCGTTGGGAACCCCAAGAGGAAGGTATGATGAGCACAACAGCAAGTTTCCCTCAGTTATGAAACCAAGGTTTAATCGAACCAGTAGGAGCAAGGAAACACCCCAAAGGTGTTACTAGCTGAGCTTTGGCAGGGCGCACTACCGGTGCTAGTAGCAACGTGGAGACCTGCACAACACAACCACAGAACTTTGTCCCCAACTTGCGATGAGGTTGTCAATCTCACCGTGTTTTGCGGAAAAAAAAGGATTAAACGTATCGAATGGAAAGAAGTAAAAGTTTGCAGAAAGTAAACACAAAGCAGTAAAAGATTGTAGATTGAATGTAAAAGACAAGGACCGGGATCCATAGTTCACTAGAGGTGGCTCTCCTTAAGATAGATAACATGCTGGGTGAACAAATTACAGCGGGGCAATTGACAAACACCGAGAAAGCAATACATGCATATACTAATCATCTTGACTCCTTTGAGACTTGATTGGGCATTACAACATAATACATAGACCGCCATCCAACTGCATCTATGAATAATAATCCACCTTTAGGTTATCATCCGAACCCCCTCCAGTATTAAGTTGCAAGCAACAGATTATTGCTTTACGAACTGCGTGTAAAGTAAACAATACGATTGTTCTATGAACAAAGGATTGTTGTTTTATCCCTAGTAGCAACAACACATCTAGTACCTTAGAGATTTCTGTCACTTCCCCAGATTACCAGAGGCATGAACCCACTATCGAGCATAAATTCTAACTCTTGGAGTTGCTAACATCTACTTGGCCAAGATAGCTACTAACAACGTAAAGCATGCAAGATCACAAATAACAAAGACATGATAGAATCAATAATCAATCTGAAATAGCATCTCAATATCCATTGGATCCCCGCAAACACAACATGCAAAATTACAAATAGATGATCATGATCATGAACGGAGCTCACAAGATCTAGACATGAAAGCACAAAGGAGGAGAACCAGCCATCTAGCTACTACATGGATCCGTAGTCCAAGGATGAACTACTCACGCATCACAACAGAGGCTTGCATGGTGATGAAGAAGGCCTCCAGGGTGAATTCCCCTCTCCGGCAGGGTACCAAGAAGAGCTTCAGATCCCTCCCGATCTAGGGATGGAGATGACGGTGGCTACAGACTCTTTCGTGGATTTTTGATCAGGTACTTAGGGTTTACATCACGAGGGCATCTTATAGGCGGAAGGGGAGGCCAAGGGGGTGCCAGGAGTGGCCACACCACCCCCTGGCGCGGGCTAGGCTGGGCCGCGCGGCCAGGTGGTGTGGTGGCCCCCTGGCCCCTCTCCGTCTCGTATTCTGGCACTTGATGACTTCCGAAAAATAGGAACTTTGGCTTTTGTCCCGTCCAATTCCGAGAATATTCATTTTATGACTTTCCTGGAACCAAAAACAACAGAAAACAGGCAGCTGGCACTGTGGCTCTTGTTAATAGGTTAGTCCAAGAAATCATATGAAAAGTACTCCAAAGTTGGAACAAAACACAAGAAAGTGGATAAAACTAAGCATGGCACATCAAAAATTATAGATACATTTGCAATGTGTCAAGGCGCTCTGAGCATCTCCCGCTGTTAGTACTGATTTTTACTCTTGCACAAAACACGAGCTCCTCCCCGTCTCATCTGCGGTGGCATCGTCGCTTAGGGAATGGACAGTGGGATGCTTGCCGTGATGTTTTTAGGTTTAGCTCCTCTAGCCCTCTGCCGATGTTTTGGAGTAGGCGATAGTCGTCCTCTGGCTAGACGTGGGACATCTGGAGCACCATCTCCTCCTCCATTTAGATGGCATGATGGAAGCAAGCAGTGGCGGGGTACAACTCCTGGATCTCTAGAAATAAGGTCAGCTACATGGTTACCTTCCTCTTCTGCATGGCGACTACTCTTCTTGTTCTCTCGGCCGGCCGTGCTCGAGAGGGAGAGAAGGAGAAGATATGCTTCTCGCGTTGTTTTAGGGGTGATTGGGGACTGTTTCCTTATGTGATGCATTGGCGCAACATCACATAGGTTTCAGGGTCGATCTTCATCTAACTACTGCGGTGGAAGTGGATGGGATCCCTACAGGGGAGTCCCTTCAATAAGCGCTTCATTGGTACTCTCATCGATGGGGTGGGAGGCTGCTCGGTAATGGTTTCTCCGACCGGCCGTGGAGGCGAGGAGAGAAATCAAAGCAGGTAGTTCTTCTCGGCTTCGTCGACATGTGATGACCAACATCTGCTGCACCATCGAGCTAACCACATGGTTAACATGAGAGTAGCCATGATCTGTGGCCAAGGTGAAGGCCACCCAAGTCACTGTCATGACAACACAACCCCAACCTCCAAGTCAGAGGCCCTGTTTTGAGATCTTTGCTGGCGCATCACGCCTCCCCACACCCAAGTGGTTCGTCCCCGACAGTTGGTCGCAGACGGTCGGCATCGAAATCTCATCATCGGTGGAGAAGACGCTAGACTTGATTTCCTTTCATTTCCACCTCCAGGGTCTTTTTTGATAGTTTGCATAACTGTTTTTCATATTTCTATTTCCCGAGGTCCTACTTGTAAAATGTAACGACCGCTTTATATTTAATGCAGTACATCGGTGTCTTTCTAGACCCCTCCCCCTTGCAAAAAAGCATCTCCCGCCATAGTCACCCCTAGAAAGTTTTGCTGCGCTAAGAGCATCTCCAGCCATCCCCTAGGAGCCATTTTTCACGTCGGCGAAGCATTTTCCTCCCAATGTCCACCTAGTAGCCAAAAATTCGTCGGATTGGGTTGAACTTTGAGCCGACAAACATAGGTCGAACCCAACGCGTTAGGGTCACTTGGGGCGCCAAATGAAGCAAAAAGGGGTGTATGCCAGCTCTATCGGCGACACAAGACGAGGTTCCATCCTTTTCTTCCCCATATTCCTATTGTTTGCCCATCTCCCACCATTCGCCCGCTCAGATCCTCCCGCCCACTCTCCATGGTTCCAAAGAAGTTCATAGGACCTTGATCCACTACTGAAGCAGAGAAAGAAGAGGGAGAAGAAGCAGATGCTGTTGGGCATGATCAACTCTGCGCGGGCGACCGACATCAACCATAGAAAGGCGGTCATGAGAGATCACCGAGCGAGAGGCCTCAAATTCAAGGCTAAGAAGGTGGCGGAGGCGGCTCAAGAGGCGCATGCGGTGCAGGTTCTCATGGAGCGGGACATCGTGGCGGCGGCGATGTCCATGGAGTGACCTAGCCAAGCTAGCCATTATTTTCCTGGTGGCATGTGGAGTAGTCAGGTGATCGTAGCCTCTCCATCGGGATTCTCGTTGACCTCTAAGGTGATGTTCCAAGAGAAGCATGGCCACAACATGCCGCTCACGCGCTTCTCACCTCCATCCGCGAAGTATGCAGACAACGATCCTCTCGGTTTCTTCAACCCAACACCGCCTTCTAGAACTGCCTACTTCCTCGTGGCCCTCATGTCTTCAGTACCAACCTCAATGTACCCTATGACTCACCTGGATACACGAATCTTTGGCCCTGCACCGTGGCCCTCTCCCCTACATGAGCAACGGGTCATTGAGCCAATTCGCAGGTGCCACCGTTGATGCCCGCATCATGCTCGGAGGAATGTCAGGAGACGCCTACATGAGCGAGCTCATTGCCATTGGCTCCATGGTCATCGTGTCTTCCCCCGGGTTCTTCACACAATAGGAAAACGACAACATGGACTCACAGGAGGCTACCAAGGACTCGTAGGATCTCGAGGAAGAAGACGAGATGGAAGAAGAAGAGCCGATGGCGACTCTGGTGAAGAAGAAGAAGAAGGGAAAGGCGGCAAAAACTCACACACCGGCCGAGCCTTGAATCAAGTGGACCTCCAAATAAGATGAGTGTCTCTTTGAAGCATGGAAGAGTCTGAGCATCGATCTGATTACCGGTGCAAGTCAAAATTCTAAGAACTATGGGAGGAGGGTTAAGTCGTCATTCGACAAGTGTAAGCTTTGTGATCCCGAGTTCATGATGATTCATATGGATTGCGACGAGAAGTCCATATCCAACCATTGCACGATTGTCGAACAAGTGTGTAACAAATGGAACCAGATTCAAGAGGAAGTGCACGCTCATTAGAGAGCAGCGCCAACTACGATCTCAAGGTATGCACAATCGCCAAAAGGTCATTGTCCTTGCAGCCTGATTGTTTGCTAATAACACACTCGTTTTGTAGATGACCCCTATGCTCGACACCTACCGCCGAGACAACAATGGTGTGGACTTCAAGTTCTTCCATGTCTTCTCAAGTATTGAAAAGTGCGAGAAGTGGAGGGATGTCCGCTCGTCGCTCGCCAAGGGAATGGACATTGTCTATAACCCTACAAGATGGCCACAAATGCGGGCTTGTTCGTCCGCGGTACCAAAGTTTGCAGGCCAATGCATGGCGGTACCTAAGTTGCCTGAAATTATCGCGTTTCGAAAAGTTGGGCCGCCAACCACTGAGAGGGGGCATTTCGAGGCAAACTCATCTCACCCCTGCCAAATTCAAACATTCTGTTAAACTGCCCCGTGAAGTAGATGGTCGGGACCCACATGTCGGTCATCTGTCCGTGACGCGGGCGCTAACGCGGCAACCTCTTAGAAAAATCGAGCAGCTAAGTGGATTGGATGCGTTGACCAATTTCACAAATCCATTCCCAGCTTTCCCCTAGCACCGGCGACATCGGAATCCACCCTCCAGGCAGGACGATCCCTTCGGACATTTGACTTCTAGGGCCAAGTTGTTGCGCCCAGTTGCTGCGCCCAATCGCTGATACCGAGCTCCAATGGCGCATGCCGTAGCCGCCATTGCGAGGCTCTAGCCCGCCTCCACCGCCGACGAGCCGAGCAGTTCGGAGGATGGAAGATCCTACTATCAAGGAAGAAGAAGTTCTGGCTACAAGCGGGTGAGCTACCCTTCTCTTTGCTATTCGCACTAATTATAACTGCTAGCTGGCTACTGAACCTCAAATTCTTTGTTAGCCCAATGCTGACAAACATATTTTGTCCATAATTTTCAGTCAAGTGGGATCTGCGCGGACCCCCTTACCTGGTTACGGTAGTCCTCTACAGGTACGACTCTAATGGCAAGTGGTATGGAATCCATTGTTTCACGATGGAAGAAGCGCCTGTGCATATCTGCACTATATTTGGTATGGTTGCTGCTCTGCGTAATCATGTTGAATTATGGCTGAAGTAGACAGCAAAGTTCAGCTTCATGGATGAACGTGGCATCATGGTTGCTATAACGTGTGACAGTCAGCTAATTGGGTTGATGAAAAGGTATGTTTCGACTGTGATGTTTGAACTGAAATGTCATGTACTGGATGTGGAAGCTGCTGCAACTAGGAGTCGCCCTTCTATTCTTGGACAGGGTGGTTGCTCAAACCCAATTAGCTCCTGGTAAGCAAAGGTCGCTTGGGGTTTGCATGTTTGTGCTGAATTGTAATTTTTGTTTTATTTACTCTGTAGATATTGGGTAGTTATGCAACAGTCTTGTTTCTTTGACAGGAAGCGCCGCAAGGTTAGAAACATGACTGCTGGGTCAGTCATTTTGCTTTCCCGAAGAAATTAAAAATGAGTGGAAAGATGATGCTGGACACGATTCTGGTGCCCATTGTCCCGGTGATATAGAGTACGTGAAGCTAAGAAAATTGGCACCGAGGAAGAGGAAGAAGGCAGGAAATGGAGAAGACAGTGGACGTGAAGGCTTGGCACCCAGGCTGCACAAGAAGGCTGCTGGCAATGAAGATGCATAGTAATGTGTTGAACTTGAACCTATATATGTAATTCTGTTAAACTCTGGAGCTCTGTGTGTGGTACGTTGCTGGGCGAAACAATCTACCCATGTTCTCTGAGTAAAATGTACCGCGACTTAGGGTTTGGAAACGCCCGAGTCAGTAGTTGAATCCGAAATTGTGATTATGCCACTGCTATCTGAAAACAAGGATCCACCGGTTCCACGATTGCTGAGGGGGAGGAGGTCTCCAAATATGACGGAATGTAAGTGGCATAGAAATAAATTATTTAAGCTGCCACACTCCAGGAAGCAGCAACTTATTTCAGATGCTGCACAACGACGTGGCAACATAAACAACAATATTCTCACCGATAATGCCTAGATGAGGAGGAAATCGGTACCACTTTCTAGCCTAATCTTGAGCCCATCTATCTCTCCACCTCTCTGCTCCTGCATCCCCTGCATCTGGCGAAGCTCCCGGATCTCTAGTAACCGGGTGTACGTGCTTCCACTTTATAAATTGTGGTTGTGCCATTTGCATGCGGCCAAATCCACGTAGATTACGTTTAAACAAACCACCAATGTCAGAATACACAAGTAGAAAAGGGGTCTTTGGTCCATGGTCACGTTCCCAATCCAGGACAGAGATCTAAATCGAGGCAGAAATTGATCTAAATCACAAATTCTTCCACAAATTAATCGAGACAGATATCTAAATCGAGGCATTTCATTAATTCAACCACAAATTCTTTTTAAAAAAGGTGCGATTTCACATCCTACATTAATTCAACCACTAGTCAACAATTTCACTTCCGCTGCTGCTGTCCTCCGAGCTACCGGCTTCCTCGTCGTCGTCGGACGGAACCTCCATGATTTCTGCATTGTTCGCGAGACAGAGCACCTCTTCACGGCAAGTGGCGGTGATGACGGTGAACTTGGTCCGTCCAGGGACGGACCAGAACCTCTCCCGCCCTTCTCGGTGGCGGAGATCCCGGTGCACCACGCGCCCGTAAACGATGCGGTTGCCAATCTTGGCCTTCCGCTCCTTCTTGAATAGCGTCGGCCAGTATAGGCTGGCCGCCGCGTACCGGGGCAGCGCCCTCTTCCATGCGGGCATCTGGCGGTGGCGCGCCGTGATTTCGCTCTCCATCACGGCTCCGCTGGGGACGAGGAGCGGAGCCACTGGCACCCCCGCATAGCTAATGCGCCATCCGTGGGGCACCGTCGCGGCCGGTAGTGCGAGCATGTCGAAGTGCACGAACATCACCGCCTCGTAGAAGTTCAGCGAGGGCATCTCTATGGTGGCACGGTGGAGATTGGAGAGGGAGCAAGGGGGTGGATGATGAAGCGACGGAGCGGTGGAGATTGGAGAGGCGAGGTGATGGGCGACGAAGCGACGCGCTGTGGCGCCTCCTATTTTTACACGAGGACGACGAAGCGACGGGCGGAATATCCAAGGGGCATTAGTCAGACAAAAGGAAGTAATGCAGGGTTAAGACAAATTAACGGGGCCAATAGTTCAGACCGCTAGGTCAACAAGTACAACTATTACAACTTAAAAAGGCACGGAGCTTAAGCTAAATAGAACTAGTTATCACACATCTCCTTGATCTTCCTAATCTTAGCCCGATGTGCATCTTCCTGCGAGAGCAAGGATCGAATCGTCTGCTACTTCCTTTTAACATCTTCCTTGCACAACTTCAATTGTTTCTCTGCATCTTTCCTCATGCACTTGTCAATACTCGTAGTTGTGAACTACAGGACTTTGGCCTGGTGAAGATCCTTCCTTGCTTGAGTCAGTTCTTGCTCTGCTTTAGCCTTTAGGGCCAATGCCGCGTCCCTCTCCTTCTCGACTTTGCTAACCTTGTCTTCCACCCCCATGAGATCTCGCTTATGCTTGGTCGTGTCAACTGGTTCCCATAACTTCATCTCAACACTTTCAAGAAGTGGGCTGAATGCGGATTCTTTCAACTCAACAGTCATTTTCCATAGTTTGTCTAGCGTTTTCTGCATCGATTTGGGCCACTCTGGATCTATCCAGACAACACCGCAACTTCCGCCTCGCATCATTGCACGGTGTCCTTGACACCGTAGAAACCTCCTTCCTGCGTTTCGTCCTTCGAACGCTACAAATTTAGCGGGCACATATCCATGTTTACATAGTAGAGGACTATCTTCATCCGCTAAACCGTGATAGTCGGCGTCATACATCGTCTGGTTGGCCTAACACATCATACGCGCATGAGTAAACGGAGTAGATCTAGCTCAAAAAATAGATAACTGGCCATGGATGATAGAGATAGAGATGAGACGACTCACATTGAAATCACCGTCCCTGTCGCACGACGCGTTTCCTCGCCGTCTCCCCTTGAACCCATGGCGAGAGGGGAGGGGGTGGCTGCCAGAGAGGGGATTGGGATGGAGGCACCGTCGGCTTGCGGCTATGGAAGGATGGGAGTGAAGTGGGGAAAGTGGCTTCGAGGGGAAGGAAGAGAAGTATGGGGAGGAAGAGAAGTAATGGGGATGTGACACTGGGATATGGCCCACTCAACTCGTGAGTCATGACACTCGCAACATGTGAGCCCCCGGTGTTGCCAGTTTGTCCAGAGCAAGCATGGCCAATCATTCCGCAGAACAGACTACTCGCGGATCGATCTCACGAAAACCATCCCAATCGTCCAAGCGCCCCAATCGAACGGTATGTAACAATCGTCAAGCAGAACAACTGTGTTAGGGCGTGCCTTCTAGAAGACTTGGTCTAATGCTAAGGTTAGGGCTCTCCTAAGGTTAATTAGGATCCATATGTGGTTCATGAAAAGAACATGCATCCAATGACACTGGTGTGTCCATATGTGGTTTGTGAGAAGAACACACATGCAATGACACTTGTGGATCCATGTGTGGTTTATGAGAGGAACACACATGCAATGCCACTGGATCCATATGTGGTTTGTGAAAAGAACAGACATGCATTGCTACTAGGTGTGGTTCATGGGAAGAAAACACATGCAATGACATTGGTGGATCCATGTGTGGTCTGTGGGAAGAACACACATGCAATGACACTGGTGATATGTGGTTTGTGAAAAGAACACACACGCAATGACTCTAACTGTGGTTCATGAAAAGAGTAGACATACGATGACACCGGTGGATCCATATGTGGTCTATGAGAAGAACACACATGCAGTGACACTAGGCGTGGTTCATGATATGGTTTGTGAGAAGAACACACATGAAATGACTCTAGTTGTGGTTCATGAGAAGAACACACATGCAATGACTCTAACAGTGGTTCATGAAAAGATCAGACATGCGATGACACCGGTGGATCCATGTGTGGTCTATGAGAGGAACACACATGCGATGACACCGGTGGATCCTTACGTGGTCTGTGAAAAGAACACACAAGCAATGACATTGGTGGATCCATGTGTGGTCTGTGGGAAGAACACACATGCAATGACACTGGTGGATCCATATGTGGTTTGTGAGAAGGACACACATGCAATGACACCGGTGGATACATGTGTGGTCTATGGGAAGAACACACATGCAATGACACAGGTGATATGTGGTTTGTGAAAAGAACAGACATGCAATGACTCTAACTGTGGTTCATGAAAAGAGCAGACATGCAATGACACTAGTGTATCCATGTGTGGTTAATGAGAAGAACACACATGCAATGACACAGGGTGTGGTTCATGATATGGTTTGTGAGAAGAACACACACGCAATGACTCTAGCTGTGGTTCATGAGAAGAACACACATGCAATGACTCTAACCGTGGTTCATGAAAAGAGCAGACATGCGATGACACCGGTGGATCCATGTGTGGTCTATGAAGAGAACACACATGTAGTGACACCAGTGGATCCTTGCGTGGTTTGTGAGAAGAACACACATGCAATGACATTGGTGGATCCATATGTGGTTCATGGGAAGGACACACATGCAATGGCACTGGTGGATCCATGTGTGGTCTGTGCGAAGAACACACATGAAATGACACTGGTGATATGTGGTTTATGAAAAGAACAGACATGCAATGACTCTAACTGTGGTTCATTAAAAGAGCAGACATGCAATGACACTGGTGGATCCATGTGTGGTTAATGAGAAGAACACACATGCAATGACACTGGGTGTGGTTCATGATATGGTTTGTGAGAAGAACACACATGCAATGACTCTAGCTGTGGTTCATGAGAAGAACAGACATGCAATGACTCTACCTGTGGTTCATCAAAAGAGCAGACATGCGATGACACCGGTGGATCCATGTGTGGTCTATGAGAGGAACACACATGCGATGACTCTAGCTGTGGTTCATGAGAGGAACACACATGCAATAACTATAACTGTGGTTCATGAAAAGAGCAGACAAGCGATGACACCGGTGGATCCATATGTGGTCTATGAGAGGAACACACATTCAATGACACCGTGAAGGGAATATGCCCGAGAGGCAATAATAAAGTGCTTATTATCTTATTCCATGTTTATGATAAATGTTTATTTTGCATGCTATAATTGTATTAATTGGAAATGTTAATACATGTGTGTTTAATAAACAAAATACAAAGTTCCTAGTAGTGCCTCTCATATAAACTAGCTCGTAGATTAACAAGATGATCAATGTTTTTTGATCATGGACATTGGATGTTGTTAATAACGAGGTCACAACATTGGTGGAATGATGTGATGAACATTCATCTCAAGTATAGCATTACGATCAAAGTCATTATGTTTATATTGCTATAACATCATACAAAGTAATCTTAGTCCTTAGACCATGAGATCATGTTAATTGTTAACACTAGAAGAGTATCTTGATAACACCAAACGTCACACCGTAACAAGGTGACTATAAAGGTGGGTTCAGTACTATGAAGATGTTATGTTGAGGCTCATGGATCAAGAGTGCAATTTGTCAATCTCGATGACGGATAGATATATTCTGGGCCCTCTCGGTGATATCACATTAAGATAGCTTGCAAGCAAGTGATGTGATCACTAGAATGTTATATCACGGGAACACGAAAAGAGTGCATGTCGGTAACGAGATCAAACTAGGTATTTGGATCCCGATGATCGAATCTCGGACATGTATTATATCATAAGACAAAGGGATTTAGTTACTAGCTTTAAAGGTTCTCACGATCACAGAAGTCATCGTTTAATGTGTAGGAGTCAGTATGGATCTCCAGGTCCCGCTTCTGATTATGGATCTGAGAGGGGTCTCGATCATGTCTGCATTATTCGCGAACCGTAGGGTGACACACTTAAGGGATACCGACATCATTTGGAGCAAATATGTTTCAGATAAAGATTTAAGAAAGCGCTGGAATTATTTCAATAGAAACCGAAACTGTTTCGGGTGAAATTGCTGAAATTGGTTCTGCGTGTAATATTGAACTGTTGCAGGGTGTTTTATGTGAATGTTTGTTAATTAAAGTAATTAACAAAATTCTGAATAAAATTAATAAAAGGGTTTTATTAAATGAGAGAGCTTTAAATTTGGAGAAATTTAATGCATTTAAAGTGAAGACTTTAAAAGAGAATGTGAAGGGGCAAATTTATGTGGAAGGAGTTACCACCACATGAATGAGGAGGTGAGGGGTCACACCTTGGGGCGCCAGCCATGGGGAGGGGTACCCTCGCCTCCTCCTATAAAAGGCCCCCCTCTCACACCTTCACACTCACACCTCCTCCTGAAGGATCTCTCTCCCCCTCTAGTATTATTACCCCATGGTCTCGGATTAGCGATATACATGTTCCCGGTGGCTTTATCTAGAAAGGAGTTGCTACTTTCGTTACTTTGCTGGAGCGAGGGACGGAGGTTGTCGGGGTACCGGACGTGTGTGTGATCACGGATGCACCGCTTCTTTACGGTGCTGGACTTGGTGGTGCTGGACTTGCTGGAGCTGGATCTGATGGACGTGCTGGAGCCGGACCTGCCGGACTTCATCACGATCTTGAGATCGGCAAGTGTACGACTACATCATCCACGAGTTCCAACTTGTTAACAAAGCTTTGTTGTCTTCGAAGGTAAGTTCTCTATGGATGTATATCCACCTGTTTCTTGTATCTAGTAGATAGATCTTGGCGTATAGTTCCCATCGTAGGAAATTTTTTGTTTTCTATGTTGCGAACCCCAACAGTGGTATCAGAGCCTGATCTATGCGTAGGTGCTTTGCACGGGTAGTACACATATGTTTATATGTGGGCGATGATAATCATGTTATTACTTCTTTCATGTATTTTGGATATTGGTGGCATAGTGGGATGAAGCAGCCCGGACCAACCTTACATGTCATCGTACATGAGACCGGTTCCACGACTGACATGCAACTAGTTTTGCATAAGTGGCTGGCGGGTGTCTATCTCTCCTACTATAGTCAATATCTGATTTACAACGAGTTGCTAATAACTTGGTTATCCTCATTGTGGTTCATGTTCGTAGGTAAGACCAGTTCTATCTCCGAAAGCCCTAAGCCACGTAAAACTTGCAATTGATAAATTAGAGGCGTCTAGGTTAGATCATTGCTGGGCTAGTGTCTTGATATGGTATTGTTGTAAGTAGATGTATGATAGATACTCCTACAACATACTTAACGTGTAAGTTCCATAGACATTGGCCTTACACACAAAGGAATGATAGAGATCATACCATGATGCATATGATAGAGATCAAATGCATGGACCATATCATCTCACTTTACACATTAGATGTTTGCATCTTATATTGCTAGTTTGGCGTTTTAGTAGCATTATAAGATGATCCCTCATTTAGATATCAAGATAAAATGTGTTCTTCCTTAAGTATGCACTGTTTTGTGGATCGTGTTTCGTGACATCACATGATGATCGGGTGTACTCGACTCTACGCTTTCATATAACGGGTGTAAGACAGTTTTACACACGCGAATACTAAGGTTCTTACTTGGCGAGCCTAGCATGTACATACATGGCCTCGGAACACGGACCGAAAGGTTAAGCATGAGTCATATAGTTGATATGATGCCCATATAGATGCTCGCCTTTGAAGCTACACTAACTCACGTGATGATCGGACTTGGTGTAGTGGATTTGGTTCATGTAATCACCAAAAAGGCACGAGGGATGTCGTTTTTGAGTGGGAGTTCATTTCTAATTTGGATTAGTCGAACCATATATGTCATAAACTAAATCAAAGTGAATTTGTATAATTTGTTGTAGTTATTGGCATCTGGTCACTACCTTATGCTTAGTTTTAATTGAGATAATAGAACTATAGAATTCTAGATATTTACTTTACGAACTGGTATCGTATTGTTTTGAATGTCAATTTAAAGTTTAGAAGTCCTATTGCGAACTTTCAGCAAATCCTATTTACTCCACGAAGTTTAATTAGTATTAAATCAAGAGTAAGAATTCCAATGTTAGTATCTAAAGTATCATGTTTGCCTCCATGATTTTTGATATTCAAAAGTTGTTTTAATATCAATATTATCTAGGAGCTGAATTTTTTTTTCAGAAACCATCATGTGTGGAAGATATTGTGATATCTGAAACAATGTTTTTGGTTGCATTATGATAGAGTATAATTTAGCAAAATACATGTTCTCATATTGTATGAGAATTTGTGAAGGATGGAGATGCTAGGCATCCGAATCTCCCAAAAGGTTTCGGGAACTAAAATTATACTCGTCATTCTTCCTTATAGGCTATAGTAGCTTGATCATGAAAGTTGTCATGATAAGGATGAATAGAAGATGTAAGTAAAATGTTTACTACACTAAAAGATTACTAAAGAATGGATTTTTGAAAGAATGCCAAACATTTGATGATGGTGATCCACTTCAAAGTGCAAGTCCAAAGGTATTATTATTTGACTATACACGCTTCGTACTATGTGTCATGTGAATGACACCACTATTTATGTTGATAGATTCTTTTAAAAGAAAAAGGAATTGTTGAAAGAGAATCTATAAAATATTTGGCACAAAAGAAAAGGTTGGAGATGTCCAACTTAGGTATATAGAAGATATACATGTTATGGCTGTATTCCTTGCTTGTTAAACAATGTGGTTCTGAGGTATTGGATACCGGTATTGGATACCGAATTGGTTGGTATGAAATGTCATACAGGACAACGCAATTCATGAACTGCAATGGCCTAAGTAACTAACAAGAGAATAAGTGATGATGTTCATCGAAAACAAATAAAGTGTTATTGTGTTTTTCGTTGTCGTCAAACCTAGCCTTCAAGATTTGTTTTAATAATTGTTATTTTGTTCCGGTATCATGAGAACACTGGTTGTTCAAATAATTACCGTATTCCATAAAGGATGGATGAACTTTTACAAGTCTAGTGGGAGAAATCACATCCATAAACACTATTGCTAAAATATCGCAAGACAAATGATTGAAAGATCACTTATAAAGTGACATCGCTGTTTAAATTATATTGGAAAGAAAACATGAAGAAACTCCATGTTGATGGATTTTTGGAGTCTTTGATTTTGATCAATTGACGCTTGTGAAACTTTCCTCGAGATAATTGAAACTCCGTTCATAGGGCAAAGAGGAATGGATGACTAACTTATTGGATATTATACATATTGATGTATATAGTCCATTATATGTAGCCATATGCGATGGATCTTTTTGCTTCATATGCTTTCTCCAGAAATTTAAGTGAATATATCTATATATTTACTTAATAAGGAAGAAGTATGAAACATTTGAAAATTGTTCAAAGACTTTGAAGATGAAGTGAAAAATCATTGTAACAAGAAAATAAAAGAGTTTATGATTTGATCATAAAGCAATATATTTGAGTTACATGTTTAGCAAAACACCTGAGATTTGAGGAATTGTTCCATGATTTGTGTTTCTGGTAAACCATAGGAGTATGGCATATTCGAGAGATGAAATCCAACCATGTTTGACATGGTAAGATCAAAGGTGTCATTTATAAAACTGCCATTATGTTTTAAGGATTGAAGCTTTAGAGACTACCACTTTTACACTGAAAAGAGCACCATCATGATCCGTTGAAATGACACCATATGAGTTATGGTTTGGGATAAAACCCGAATTTTTTTCCTTAAATTTTGGTATGCCATGCATAAGTAAAATGTTTACAACCAAAGTCGGATAAGCACGTCTTTGTAGGTTATCCCAAAGAATTTGTTGGGAATTTCTCCATAACACCGAGGACAAAAGAGTTTGTTACTTGGAACGTCAAGTTTCTTGAGAAGGAATTTTTCGCAAAAAGTTAAGTGGGAGGACAATAGAACTTTGATAAGGTTGCTGAACCTTAGCTATATGTGCTAAGTAGCGCAGCGCCGGAAAGTCTCCCGGTCGCGGCCACAATGCTCATGGCTCCCGTGATTACAAAGGTTGTGATCTTGGAGATTAGAGTTCATACTGAACCGTGTGGGTCGGTAAGAATCAAATAGTGTGATTTGATAAGCAAGTCGTTATTGTTTCGACAATGATGAACCGACTACATACAAAGAAGCGATGATGGGCCCTGACTCCATAAAATGACTAGAAGTCATAGAATCCGTGATAGTATCCATACACGAGAAATCAAGTTTCTGAACTTGGAAGACCCTCCAGAAAGGCGTGAAGCCTATCGGTCGTGTTTGGATCTATAAAGAAATAGACATGGATGTTTAACATCCATGAAAATAGTCGACATGTCAGAAAGAAGTTTACGACAATGTTCAAGGAGTTGACTATGACAAGATTTGATCTTTCATAGCGATATTTAGTCTTGACGGATTAATGTAGCAACCACTACTTTGATGTATGGTAGTTGAACAAACAAAACAATGTTCTTCTAATAGAATGGTTACCTAGGAAGTGTATAAGACACGGTACGAAGGGTTTTGTTAATTCAAAGGGTGCTAAAAGGGCATGCAAACTTCAATAGTTGAAGTAAGCATAGCACAGTTGGAATCTTCACCATGATGAAACTGTTAAAAGAGTTTAAATTCATCGGAGATGACAAAGATGCTTGCATTTGCAAGAAATTAAGTGGGAGCGCTGAGACATATTTCTAATACATTACGTAGAGGACATATTGTTGATTGTAAATGATGTATCTTGTATTGACACAAGTTAAGAATTTCATTAAAATAAGATTTCGATGAAAGACTTGGGCAAAACCGGAATATTTGGCATCAATGTCTATATGGATAGATTGATGCGCTAATATGGTTATGCCAGACGTACATATATGAGAAATTGAAAGGGTTCAATATGGAAACAACAAGAAACGTTCTTGCTGCATGGAAAGGATTGAATCAAGATTCAAGTGTTTCAACACTTGGTGAGTAAAATCACATGAATATTTTGATCAATTATACCCTGATATGTATATATCCAGAATGTCCTATGCGCTAAATGTTATGAGCACATACCAGAATGATTCATAAGATGATCATTGGACAATAGTAAAGATATTCTTATGAGATTTGGAAGAACTAAGAATATATCATGTATAAGTGACACATAGTTAAAGGTAGTTCATTGTAAAGTGTTACATTGATACTAGTTTTGTCACAAGATACAAATAAAATTTATCTCAAATTATACTATGGGTGGCACAATGTAATGGAATGGATGTTCCATGATAGATTTGGATAAGTTCCAAAGTTGAAATATTGTGAAGGATAATACAACAAAAGGCTAAGTATATGACTGCTATAATAGCAGCAAAGGAGAGAATTTGTGTTAAGTAGTTTGTTACCAAACTAGGTGTGGTTCAAAGTGGGCTAATACTATGAAGATATATTGTATGACAATAATATCAACATATTTTAACCCGAACGAACTAAAGGTCTCACCAAAGGACCAAATTTATACAATGCCATCTCATTTGAGAATGAGTGATGCGTAGAGATGCAAAGACATGCAAATACACACGGACCTGAAATTTTCAGATCCGGAGATTATGTTAACCACTAGCAATCACGTATATGCAACACCAGAAAGCAATAGGTGTTCAATTAGCAAAGTTTTTCAAACTAGATTATAGACTCTAGTGCAAGTGGGAGACTGAAGGGAATATGCCCGAGAGGCAATAATAAAATGGTTATTATCTTATTCCATGTTTATGATAAATGTTTATTTTGCATGCTATAATTGTATTAATTGGAAACGTTAATACATGTGTGTTTAATAAACAAAATACAAAGTTCCTAGTAATGCCTCTCATATAAACTAGCTCGTTGATTAACAAGATGGTCAAGGTTTCCTGATCATGGACATTGGATGTTGTTAATAATGAGGTCACAACATTGGTGGAATGATGTGATGAACATTCATCCGAAGTATAGCATTACAATCAAAGTCATTATGTTTATATTGCTATAACATCGTACGAAGTAATCTTAGTCCTTAGACCATGAGATCATGTTAATTGCTAACACTAGAAGAGTATCTTGATAACACCAAACGTCACACCGTAACAGGGTGACTATAAAGGTGGGTTCAGTACTATGAAGATGTTATGTTTAGGGTCATGGATCAAGAGTGGAATTTTTCAATCTCGATGACGGATAGATATACTCTGGGCCCTCTCGGTGATATCACATTAAGATAGCTTGCAAGCAAGTGATGTGATCACTAGAATGTTACATCACAGGAACGAGAAAAGAGTGCATGTCGGTAACGAGATCAAACTAGGTATTTGGATACCGATGATCGAATATCGGACATGTATTATATCATGAGACAAAGGGATTTAGTTACTAGCGTTAAAGGTTCTCACGATCACAGAAGTCATGTTAAATGTGTAGGAGTCAGTATGGATCTCCAGGTCCTGCTTCTGATTATTGATCTGAGAGGGGTTTCGATCATGTCTGCATTATTCGTGAACCGTAGGGTGACACACTTAAGGGATACCGACATCATTTGGAGCAAATATGTTTCAGATAAAGATTTAAGAAAGCGCTGGAATTATTTCAATAGACACCGAAACTGTTTCGGGTGAAATTGTTGAAATTGGTTCTGCATGTAATATTGAAATGTTGCAGAGTGTTTTATGTGAATGTTAGTTAGTTAAATTAATTAACAAAATTCTGAATAAAATTAATAAAAGGGTTTTATTAAATGAGAGAGCATTAAATTTGGAGAAATTTAATGCATTTAAAGTGCATACTTTAAAAGAGAATGTGAAGGGGCAAATTTATGTGGAGGGTGTTACCACCACATGAATGAGGAGGTGAGGGGTCACCCCTTGGGGCGCCAGCCATCAGGGGTACCCTCCCCTCCTCCTATAAAAGGCCCTCCTCTCACACCTTCACACTCACACCTCCTCGTGAAGGATCTCTCTCCCCTCTAGTATCATTCCCCCATGGTCTCATATTAGCGAGATACATGTTCCCGATGGCTTTATCTGGAAAGGAGTTGCTGCTTCCGCAGCTTTGCTGGAGCGAGGGACGGAGGTTGTCGGGGTACCGGACTTGGTGGTGATGGACTTGCTGGAGCTGGATCTGATGGACGTGCTGGAGCCGGACCTGCTAGACTTCATCACGATCTTGAGATCGACAAGTGTACGACTACATCATCCACGAGTTCCAACTCGTTAACAAAGCTTTGTTGTCTTCGAGGGTAAGTTCTCTATGGATGCATATCTACCCGTTGCTTGTATCTAGTAGATAGATCTTGGCGTATAGTTCCTATCGTAGGAATTTTTTTGTTTTCTATGCTGCGAACCCAAACACACTGGTGGATCCTTACGTGGTGTGTGAAAAGAACACACATGCAATGACACTGGTGGATCCATGTGTGGTCTGTGGGAAGAACACACATGCAATGACACTGGTGATATGTTGTTTGTGAAAAGAACACACGCGCAATGACTCTAACTATGGTTCATGAAAAGAGCAGACATGCGATGACACCGGTGGATCCATGTGTGGTCTATGAGAAGAACACACATGCAGTGACACTGGGCGTGGTTCATGATATGGTTTGTGAGAAGAACACACATGCAATGACTCTAGTTATGGTTCATGAGAAGAACACACATGCAATGACTCCAACAGTGGTTCATGAAAAGAGCAGACATGCGATGACACCAGTGGATCCATGTGTGGTCTATGAGAGGAACACACATGCGATGACACCGGTGGATCCTTACATGGTCTATGAAAAGAACACACATGCAATGACACTGGTGGATCCATGTGTGGTCTGTGGGAAGAACACACATGCAATGACACTGGTAGGTCCATATGTGGTTTGTGAGAAGGACACACATGCAATGACACCGGTGGATCCATGTGTGGTCCGTGGGAAGAACACACATGCAATAACACTGGTGATATGTGGTTTGTGAAAAGAACAGGCATGCAATGACTCTAACTGTGGTTCATGAAAAGAGCAGACATGCAATGACACTAGTGGATCCATGTGTGGTTAATGAGAAGAACACACATGCAATGACACTGGGTGTGGTTCATGATATGGTTTGTGAGAAGAACACACATGCAATGACTCTAGCTGTGGTTCATGAGAAGAACACACATGCAATGACTCTGACTGTGGTTCATGAAAAGAGCAGACATGCGATGACACCGGTGGATCCATGTGTGGTCTGTGGGAAGAACACACATGCAATGACACTGGTGGATCCATATGTGGTTTGTGAGAAGGACACGCATGCAATGACACTGGTGGATCCATGTGTGGTCTGTGGGAAGAACACACATGCAATGACACTGGTGATATGTGGTTTGTGAAAAGAACACACATGCAATGACTCTAACTGTGGTTCATGAAAAGAGCAGACATGCAATGACACCGTTGGATCCATGTGTGGTTAATGAGAAGAACACACATGCAATGACACTGGGTGTGGTTCATGATATGGTTTGTGAGAACAACACACATGCAATGACTCTAGCTGTCTTTCATGAAAAGAATAGACATGCGATGACACCGGTGGATCCATGTGTGGTCTATAAGAGGAAAACACATGCGATGACACCGGTGGATCCTTACGTGGTTTGTGAAAAGAACACACATGCAATGACACTGGTCGATTCATATGTGGTTTGTGAGAAGGACACATATGCAATGACACTGGTGAATCCATGTTGGTTCATGGGAAGAACACACATGCAATGACACTGGTGGATCCATGTGTGGTCTGTGGGAAGAACACACAATGACACTTGTGATATGTGGTTTATGAAAAGAACATACATGCAATGACTCTAACTGTGGTTCATGAAAAGAGCACACATGCAATGACATTGGTGGATCCATGTGTGGTTAATGAGAAGAACACACATGGAATGACACTAGGTTTGGTCATGATATGGTTTGTGAGAAGAACACACATGCAATGACTCTAGCTTTCTTTCATGAAAAGAGCAGACATGCGATGACTCTAACCGTGGTTCATGAAAAGAGCAGACATGAAACAACACTAGTGGATCCATGTGTGGTCTATGAGAGGAACACACATGCAATGACTCTAACTGTGGTTCTTAAAAAGAGCAGACATGCGATGACACTAGTGGATCCATGTGTGGTCTATGAGAGGAACACACATGCAATAACTCTAACTGTGGTTCATGAAAAGAGTAGACATGCGATGACACCGGTGGATCCATTTGTGGTCTATGAGAGGAACGCACATGCAATGACACTGGTGGATCCTTACGTGGTCTGTGAAAAGAACACACATCAAATGACACTGGTGTATCCATGTGTGGTCTGTGGGAAGAACACAGATGCAATGACACTGGTGGATCCATATGTGGTTTGTGAGAAGGACACACATGCAATGACACTGGTGGATCCATGTGTGGTCTGTGGGAAGAACACACATGCAATGACACTGGTGATATGTGGTCTGTGAAAAGAACAGACATGCAATGACTCTAACTGTGGTTCATGAAAAGAGCAGACATGCAATGACACTGGTGGATCCATGTGTGGTTAATGAGAAGAACACACATGCAATGACACTAGGTGTGGTTCATGATATCGTTTGTGAGAAGAACAAACATGCAATAACTCTAGCTGTGGTTCATGAGAAGAACACACACGCAATGACTCTAACTGTGGTTCATGAAAAGAACAGAGTTGCGATGACATCGGTGGATCCATGTGTGGTCTATGAGAGGAACACACATGCGATGACACCGGTGGATCCATGTGTGGACTATGAAAAGAACACACATGCAATGACACCGGTGGATCCTTACGTGGTTTGTGAGAAGAACACACATGCAATGACACTGGTGGATCCATATGTGGTTCATGGGAAGGACACACATGCAATGACACTGGTGGATCCATGTGTGGTCTGTGAGAAGAAAACACATGCAATGACACTTGTGATATGTGGTTTGTGAAAAGAACAGACATTCAATGACTCTAACTATGGTTCATGAAAAGAGAAGACATGCAATGACACTGGTGGATCCATGTGTGGTTAATCAGAAGAACACACATGCAATGACAGTGGGTGTGGTTCATGATATGGTTTGTGAGAAGAACACGCATGTAATGACTCTAGCCGTGGTTCATGAGAAGAACACACATGCAATGACTCTAACTGTGGTTCATGAAAAGAGCAGACATGCGATGACACCAGTGGATCCATGTGTGGTCTATGAGAGGAACACACATGCGATGACTCTAGCTGTGGTTCATGAGAGGAACACACATGCAATGACTCTAACTGTGGTTCATGAAAAGAGCAGACATGCGATGACACCGGTGGATCCATGCGTGGTCTATGAGAGGAACACACATGCAATGACACAGGTAGATCCTTACGTGGTCTGTGAAAAGAACACACATGCAATGACACTAGTGGATCCATGTGTGGTCTGTGGGAAGAACAGAGATGCAATGACAATGGTGGATCCATATGTGGTTTGTGAGAAGGACACACAAGCAATGACACTGGTGGATCCATGTGTGGTCTGTGGGAAGAACACACATGCAATGGCACTCGTGATATGTGGTTTCTGAAAAGAACACGCATGCAATGACTCTAACTGTGGTTCATGAAAAGAGCAGACATGCAATGACACCGGTCGATCCATGTGTGGTTAATGAGAAGAACACACATGCAATGACACTGGGTGTGGTTCATGATATGGTTTGTGAGAAGAACACACATGCAATGACTCTAGATGTCTTTCATGAAAAGAGCAGACATGCGATGACTCTAACTATGATTCATGAAAAGCGCAGACATGCAATGACACTGGTGGATCCATGTGTGGTATATGAGAGGAACACAGATGCAATGACTCTAACTGTGGTTCATGAAAAGAGCAGACATGTGATGACGCTTGGGGATCCATGTGTGGTTTATGAGAGGAACACACATGCAACGACTCTAACTGTGGTTCATGAAAGGATCAGACATGCGATGACACCGGTGGATCCATGCGTGGTCTATGAGAGGAACACACATGCAATGACACCGGTGGATCTTTACGTGGTATGTGAAAAGAACACACATGCAATGACACTGGTGGATCCATGTGTGGTCTATGGGAAGAACACACATGCAATGACACTGGTGATATGTGGTTTGTGAAAAGAACAGACATGCAATGACTCTAACTGTGGTTCATGAAAAGAGCACACATGCAATGACACTAGGGGATCCATGTGTGGTTAATGAGAACACCACACATGCAATGACACTGGGTGTGGTTCATGGTTTGTGAGAAGAACACACATGCAATGACTCTAGCTTTGGTTCATGAGAAGAACACACATGCAATAACTCTAATTGTGGTTCATGAAAAGAGCAGACATGCGATGACACTGCTTGATCCATGTGTGGTCTATGAGAGGAACACACATGCGATGACACCGGTGGATCCATGTGTGGTCTATGAGAAGAACACACATGCAATGACACCGGTGGATCCTTACATGGTTTGTGAGAAGAACACACATGCAATGACACTGGTGGATCCATATGTGGTTCATGGGAAGGACACACATGCAATGACACTGGTGGATCCATGTGTGGTCTGTGGGAAGAACACACATGCAATGACACTGGTGATATGTGGTTTGTGAAAAGAATAGACATGCAATGACTCTAACTGTGGTTCATGAAAAGAGCACACATGCAATGACACAGGTCAGTACTATGAAGATGTTATGTTGAGGCTCATGGATCAAGAGTGGGATTTGTCCATCCCGATGACGGACAGATATACTCTGGGCCCTCTCAGTGATATCACATTAAGATAGCTTGCAAGCAAGTGATGTGATCACTAGAATGTTATATCACGGGAACGAGAAAAGAGTGCATGTCGGCAACGAGATCAAACTAGGTATGGAGATACCGATGATCGAATCTTGGACATGTAATATATCGCGAGACAAAGGGATTTAGTTACTAGCGTTAAAGGTTCTCACGATCACAGAAGTCATCGTTGAATGTGTAGGAGTCAGTATGGATCTCTAAGTCCCGCTTCTGATTATTGATCTGAGAGGGGTCTCGATCATGTCTGCATTATTCGCGAACCGTAGGGTGACACACTTAAGGGATACCGACACCATTTGGAGCAAATATGTTTCAGATAAAGATTTAAGAAAGTGCTGGAATTGTTTCAATAGACACCGAAACTGTTTCGGGGTGAAATTGCTGAAATTGGTTATGTATGTAATATTGAAATGTTGTAGGGGGTTTTATGTGAATGTTTTTTAATTAAAGTAATTAACAAAATTCTGAATAAAATTAATAAAAGAGTTTTATTAAATGAGAGAGCATTAAATTTGGAGAAATTTAATGCATTTAAAGTGGAGACTTTAAAAGAGAATGTGAAGGGGCATTTTAATGTGCAGGGGTTTACCACCACATGAATGGGGGAGGTGAAGGGACACCATCCCCTCCTCCTATAAAAGGCCCCCCCTCTCACACCTTCACACACACACCTCCTCATGAAGGATCTCTCTCCCCCTCTAGTTATTTCCCATGGTCTCGGATTAGCGAGATACATGTTCCCAGTGGCTTTATCTGGAAAGGAGTTGCTGCTTTCGCTGCTTTGCTGGAGCGAGGGACGGAGGTTGTCGTGGTACCGGACGTGTGTGCGATCACGGATGCACTGCAAAGCACTTGGTGGTGCTAGACTTGATGGAGCTGGATCTGAAGGACGTGCTGGAGGCGGACCTGCTGGACTTCATCATGATCTTGAGATCGGCAAGCGTACGACTACATCATCCACGAGTTCCATCTCGTTAACAAAGCTTTGTTGTCTTCGAGGGTAAGTTATCCATGGATGTATATCCACCCGTTGCTTGTATCTAGTAGATAGATCTTGGCGTATAGTTCCCATCGTAGGAATTTTTTGTTTTCTATGCTGCAACCCCAACAGTGGTATCAAAGCCTGATCTATGCGTAGGTGCTTTGCACGGGTAGTACACATATCTTTATATGTGGGCGATGATGATCATGTTATTGCTTCTTTCATGTATTTTGGATATTGGTGGCATAGTGGGATGAAGCGGCCCGGACCAACCTTACATGTCATCGTACATGAGACCGGTTCCACGACTGACATGCAACTTGTTTTGCATAAGTGGCTGGCGGGTGTCTGTCTCTCCTACTATAGTCAATATCTAATTTACAACGAGTTGCTAATAACTTGGTTACCCTCGTTGTGGTTCATGTTCGTAGGTAAGAACGGTTCTATCTCTGAAATCCCTAAGCCACGTAAAAGTTGCAATTGATAAATTAGAGGCGTCTAGTTTAGATCGTTGCTGGGCTAGTGTCTTGATATGGTATTGTTGTAAGTAGATGTATGATAGATACTCTTACAACACACTCAACATGTAAGTTCCATAGACCTTGGCCTTACACACAAAGGAATGATAGACATCATACCATGATGCATATGATAGAGATGAAATGCATGGACCATATCATCTCACTTTACACATTAGATGTTAACATCTTATACTGCTAGTTTGGCGCTTTTGGTAACGCACCATTCCGTTGATGTAGCCACTTGGGAACGCGAGGATGATCTCCGTGCCAAGTATCCTACCCTCTTCATGTCTTCTTCTTCTTCCTAGAATCTCGGGGGCGAGATTCCTGTTTAGTGGGGGAGAGTTGTAGCATCCCATCTGTCTAACATCTGTAATGTTACATGGTCTAATAATAAAATGCTACTTCCTACATATAATTGTTGCATCATAATTATATCATGCTCATGTCATCATGCCACATTGCATTTGAGCATCATACAAAACCCTTTTTCATTTGGTTCTTATCTCATATGCACTAATAACTGTATTTGCCTCTTGATATATTGTATTTGGTTCTTGATAAATGCTTGATGCCCAAGTTGAGTTGGGGGCATATCTTTTATTAATTCCACCACCTTACTTTGTCTCCACCTTATAATTCCACTATCCACTTTCCACCTTCTTTTGTTCCTAGCCTCCATCTAATTCCACCATTCCAAGTACTATGAGCATTTGCATTTTCCTTTGGCATCTATATCTAGCTCATACGAGTGGGGTGGATCCAATTCTATTATACATGCTTCCATACTTGATGCCATGTTTTGCTTCTCACAATATGGATGTGGGAGCTATCTTATCACCTTTGCATGTCATGTATGGTAGATCCCTTTTAGCTTCTTCCCATGGTTTTATTCAAGACCATGTTTATATTTTACTTAATAAGGCCATATAAACCGTAGCAGCTCATGCACACTATGGTTGGGCTTATTACTTCAAACATATACCCGTTCTAAGAAGAATCATGAGGAAAGTTTGAATTGTTTTCAAACATGGTGTATTCCAATGGCCAGGGAAATGTAGTGGTTTTCACCACCACATTATGCATGTAAGCATGGCACATGCACTATAGTGTTCCTACTTCTTGCAAACTCTTGTGCTTTGCAACTTGAATCTTGTTTGGCCATTGTTTGGTTTGACTTCAAACATGGGAAAAAAAATCCAACCATACAAACCCCATCTTCTCTTGCAACGTCTCTTATATCTTCATTATTTTCTTCTAGTAGATTTAAGTGTTGTTTGTTTCGAAATCAAACAAAAGAATTCAAACTTAGCTAGAACAAGGCCATCTAGCTACAACCCAAAATCATCTACACATAACACCACACCATCTACATGCCATAGCCTCATCTACTTTCTCTTGACCTGACCAAAACCCGGCCTGGCACATGCCCATGGGCATGCTTGCCTCGTGACCCTCCTCTCTCTATGGTCCTCCCCCTCTCTTTTACTCCTGGGCATAAAGCAGATGGGTAGTGCTCACGCCGACTCCACCCAGGTTGGCCTCCCCTTCCACCTTCTTTCCCCACAAGAAAAGCACATGATGTCGCCACCGCTAGCCCTTCCCCGCTTCTAGTGATCCCGTTGCCGCTACCGCCTGCCCTTCGTCTCCTAGTCGTAGTGGAGGACGGCCTGCTCAAGCCCCTGGACAGCTTGGACGCGAGGAGGAGAAGGCCGTGTGCTCGCCGCCGTCGTCGTGCACACCGTCGCCACCATCTCCGTCTCGACGACCTTCTCCAGTAGGACTGACTGGGTGAGCTCCATCACTTCATCTCCCCTTCCCTCTCCTTGGCTTGCCCCTTCCTCTACTTCGCTGGCACGCGCAGCAGCCATCGCACGCAGCAGCAGGCAGATCTCGTGCACGCCGCTCGCGACAACAGCATCAGCAGCAGACGCGCAACACCCTCTGGAACCGACCTGTTTCAAGCCACCTCCTTCCACCACCAACGACCCCACAGACTCCCGTCCCTTCGCCGATGTTCCCTCTTTCCATTCCGAAAAGTTTCACTCAAAATGAACCTCCCAATCTATCGAAATCATCTGCCGAAGTTAACCCGAACTTAAATTATCAGACGTAAAAATTCAGATTCGTTCTGATAGTCCAGTTCCTGTATTACCGGCATGTTCATCAGCCTAGATCTACTATTTACGTCCATTTTTCCAAAAACTTCTAATGACAAAAGTAATAGATCTAGGTATCTTCTAAAACTTTGACCATAACGACATCTTCCTTTTCGTCCAAGAACTGACACTATGGTCCTTCGAAGTCAAGCTCATCCCACAGTTCAACGTGACAGGGAAATTCATTTTATGCCTTTCTTTTTGCCTCTGTTCCTCGCAAGATCCCGGCCGTTGTAGACCTCCGTTTGAGAAGCCTTGAACACGAGAGTTGGAGATCTAAGCGACATCTACGAATTTTGTTTTTCGAGCATGCCTTAATTCGTACCGGTTTGCCCGGGATCATCCTCGCCAAATCGTTGTAGCTAGCTGTTTTTGCGAGGGAAATTCAGTTTGTCAGATCACCCCCTCCAGAACCTTTTGCTAAAAGGCCCCTGTGATTTTGGAATCCTCACCCCGCCGCCCCTCCACTCCGCCACTTGTCACACCCTGGCACAGTTACACGCGAGGTGGCCCTGCAGCACGCGGGCCCACATGTCACCGAGCGTGGGTAGAGCGGCCTGAGTGAGAAAAGTCCCAGCCATCTTTTTTTTAAATAATAAAAATGATTTCAGAAATTGTTAATTATGTTTTAAATCTAGAATTTAATAAATCCAAATAATACAAATAATATATGTTTTTGAATCAGAAAAATATGAGGATTTCAAATATGCCATCCAAAGTAATGTTTGACTAATTTAAATTTTCGAAATTGTTTAAACTGCAATAAAAATGCCTTTTTCTTAATTAATTAATAACTTTAATTCTATAACTCCAAATTTGACAAATAATATGTCCAAATCGATCAGCGCGACGAGCCCGTTCTAACTACGCTTTCCATGATATGAATTCAAGCATGCATCATATAAATATTAAATAATCAGAACTGTTTATGGTAATAAAACTTGGCCAAATAATTCATAAAATGATTTATTCTTGTCCCCACACCTCACCCTTGCCATGCTACATTATTGCCATGTAAATTGTGCATCATTCATCATGGAATGCTTGGTTGCTTGTCACATTTTATTTATATGCTTGTGCACTTTATTTATGTTGGCCCTTGTTTGTTTGGTTCTTCTTCCGAATAAACGCCGAGCAGGGGAATTATCAGGAATCCCAGGAGTACTACCCAGATCCATCTCTCGCTTCAACTGAGCTGTTAGGCAAGCACTACCACATGCTTGCATACATATAGTACCTATTGCTTCTACCTTATTCTTGCATCATTGAGTCACGATTGCATTAAACTGAATCCCAAGTATTGCATGGCCTTTACTTTTAAACCCCAATGAAGCTTGTTCCTCCATCCTAAGAACCATTACTATAGGAGTTTGTGAGTGTCTGATGGATAACGAGGTACCTAAACAACGTGATCTGAGTAGTAATGGGATAACTAATGAAAGAGGCACCGGTGGGAAATATCTGTTATTTGGTTTTTCATGCCCACTTGTGTCCCAAAGGACCCCGAGTACTTGATACCTGTTCCTTGACTATTCACACTATCCACATACGGGAGACTCTATGAATCCCCCTTTGCCTGAGCTTGATTTGCACTTTATTTCTTGGGGCCACAAAGTAGTTTGGGCTTTGTTACTATCTTGTACTTATGCCATGCTTTACTGCGTTATTTAAGATTGTGCGTGGAGCACCTGTACTGTTTAAGAATGCGGAATGATTTTGCGGTGTCGACAAGCCCAGTCACATTTTCAAGTTCCCAGTTGTTTACAGCCATTGGCGCAAACCCTGGGTCCGTCTCGGAGCTGGCCAACTTCGCTGCGGGTAGCTTATTGGGGTGGCCCCCTGAAATGATTTATGAATCCTGTGATTGCTTTGTCGTGAAAGCCTCGTTGGGGTTTGATTTGGTTTTTCCGAGGTCGATCGTGTGTGTGTTGCTATTTGTGCACCCCTGCAGGGTAAATCTTTCTGAAAGCCGTGTCCGCGGTTATGGACGACTTGGAGCACAGTTTCTCGATCATAGACAAGCATAACTAAAGTACCGCTTTAAATTTGAATAAATATCTGACTAGTAATTAGTGCAATACTCATGGAATGGTTAATAAAACTGCCAACGGATGGGTTGTTCGTCCGCTTTCTTGTTGGTAAGCGAGAAGGAGGATGGATCTGTTACTTTATACTGTTATAAATGTTGTTTCTAATTAACAGACATCCGTCTATCATTGGTTAGGCAGATGGTTAGCGAGTATCTATAGATGTTGTTAGTTATTATCTTTTGCTGCAATTGCGTGACCCCAGGTATATGTCCCCTTTAGAGGCATAAAGACTTGCTGAGTACCCCTAGGGTCTCACACGATAAATTGTTTGATTCAGATGAACAGGTGTATTCGCAAGATGGATACTGGGTGGAGGAGACAGATGATGTTGGCAACGATCACTCGGTGTAGAGATTCCGAGGATGGGGATCCGTCAGATCTGTGGGCAGGATGTGCTTATTTAGGTGGCATCTTATGCCGATTTTCTTCTTGTCTGTACTCGGATCTTGTTTCCCGCTTCCGCTTGATACTCTGTTGATTGATGTATGAGGAGCTATCCTACACTATTATCTCTATCTAGGATATTTGGATCTTGCCGTATGGCGTTGCAATATTTCTATTTCTTTTAGAGGGTATGGCTCTGAGAACTGTTGTAAGGTAGCTTGCATACATACTCACTTGTGTATGTATTTGATCTCTTCGCATGTTGCCTATGCCGCTCGCTCTTGTCCCGATGTTCTTGGAAGTGGTTAGGGCGGTCGACGGGCCTACACGTGGGTGGCCCTGGGCCCCCGCTGTAAAACCCTTAACCACTTTTGGTTCATCCAAGATGGAACTTAGAGCGTAGGGTCCGAGGTTGTTACAATTGGTATCAGAGCCATCCCGCCCTTCAGGGTCTCAACCAAATGGTCGTTGTCAGTCTAGCAAAGATTTTGGTAGTTATGTATACTAGGGAAAAACAAAATGCGAGAGTAGGACTGCTTCCATTTTTTCTTCTTACCCACCCACCCACCCTTTTCTGGTAAGGAAGTATAACGTTTTCAATCCTCTTCTAAAAATTCAAACTAGAATTCACGTGTTCTGGGTTCCGTAGTACAATAGGTTGTGTGAGTGCGTGTGTGTGTGTGTGTGTGTGTAATTCCTTGTCTATTTGTTGCATCCAACTTGTTATCGCTATCTGCCTTTTGGTTATCAACTATTGGTACATCCCATACCGACAGGCTTTTGTAAACCGACGCGATCTATCTGATTCGTTGTAAACCGACGCGATCTGTCTTACTCTTTGTTATCCGACGCTATCTTGTTAGGGGTGTTTGCTTCCATAGTTTCTAATATTTAGGTTCATCTTAAGAAGGAAGGGGGTTGGGATATGTGTTTTACTTATTCATGTGCGGAGTAATGATTTGAGTGCAGGATGGAGTCACGACCGTACCACTACTTTTATCATTCGCTCTTGTATATTGAATTGGTAGAGTTACTAATCTTGATTCGTTAAGTGGTTTTGCGTATATAGGGGTATTTTAATGCCGAAATTTGCGGAATGTTTTTCTTTGATAGCTTTGTGTACCACACTCCTTGTTCAGTCGTGTGTGATATGCTTACTATCTTCTAGGTGCTTTGAACTTTGTTGATATCTTAATGTTATCTTAGTAAATTGTATCCTTTAATCTTGGTTAATTCCATCTTGGTACTATTTTGGATTATTATTATTCTCTATTATGGTACTGACTTGAGTTTTATATCAATCACAGGATGGCACCACCACGCCGTACCGAGGAGGACATACCACCTGAACTGGGGGCTGCGTTGGCAAGTATTGCTAATGCCTTGGGAACAATGCAACAGAACCAGCAACGCTTTGAAGAAAGTGTCAGGAGGAATGAGTTTGTTCCGCTACCTCCACCTCCCAAGCGAGGAGACATCAAGGGCTTTCTGAAGTTTAACCCATGCCACTTTGAGGTGTCTGATCAGCCGCTGGATGCTGATGATTGGCTTCGTGAGATGTCAAGGTTGCTGATGACTTCTGATGTACCTGAACAAGAATGGGTAAAATGCGCCACACACCTTCTGAAGGGAGACGCATCTCTATGGTGGGAGAATTACCTGAAGGCAAACCACTCTGGTTTTCAGCCTACTTGGGAGCAGTTCACTGGGGCTTTCAAAGAGCAATACCTGTCAGAAATTGTCATGGAAAGGATGAAGGAAGTGTTTCTCAACCTCAAGCAGGGCAATGACAATGTCAATACCTATTTCAGAAACTTCATGAATCTTTCTCGGTATGGTGGCGATGAGATCTCTGATGACAAGAAGAAGCAAAAGAGGTTCAGGCAAGGGCTCAATGCATCTATCAAATATGCAATCACTCATGCAAGGCCGGGGTCTTTTCTAGAACTCCAACATACAGCTCTATAGGAAGAAGACAGTAGGCAAGTGTTCGAGGAGTCCAAGAAACACAGTCGTGACGCAGCAATCTCTTCAGCTATGACAGCTCCTTCTAAGCGTCGTGTGTGGGTTCCTAATACCGCACCGCCGCTCCCGGCTCCACCAAGACCTTCAAGCTACGCGGCAAGGCCACCAAACTCCTTCACCGCTGCTCCTAGGGGCTACAACCACAACTTCCCTAGAGCACCATGTGGAGTCCCTGGCTACGCCGCTCCACGTCCACCTGGTGCTTGTTACACTTGTGGGAACACTAGGCATCAACACTGGAGTTGTCCCATGAACAACAAAGCTCTTCCTCCACCACCTCCAAGACCTGCAGCAAGTCCTTCTATGGTTCATGCACCTCCACCTCGGGCTCTCAACATCAACACCAAGCCAGGGTCCACTGTTGCTCGCGCCAACTATGTCAACGTTGCTCAAGCCGAGCATGCACCTGGAGTTGTGCTGGGTACGCTTTCTGTTAACTCAGTCCCTACACGAGTTTTATTTAATTCCGGAGCATCGCATTCATTTGTATCTTTCAAGTTTGCTCAAGAGAATGGGTTGTCATCTGATTCGTTACCTAAAAAGCTAATGGTCCTTTCTCCTAGGGCAAGGATGTTAACCTCCAAGATCAGTTATGACAATCAGGTTCAAATTGGGGATTCTTTCTTTCTGGCCTATTTGATTATTCTGGGCAACTCAGACATTGATGTCATTTTAGGCATGGATTGGCTAGCTGCGAATAAAGCTGTGATTGATTGTGCTGAACATTTGGTTTCTCTGAAAATTCCTGAAGGCCATATAGTCTATTCTCCAAGTCTGACTCCTGCAATTCAGCTCTTCTCTTTGTCTGCTCTGAATGATGATGCTACGGAGGCTATTCAGAGTGTTCCGATGGTCTGTGAGTTCCCAGATGTTTTTCTCGAAGAGTTACTAGGTATGCCTCCTGACCGAGAGGTCGAGTTTGTGATTGAGCTTGAACCTGGAACCGCTCCTATCTCCAAGCAGCCTTATAAAATGGGTCCTGCTGAGTTGGCTGAACTCAAACGTCAGCTTGATGAACAAGAGAAGTTGGGTTTCATTCAGCATAACACTTCTTCTTGGGGTAGCCCAACCATCTTTGTGAAGAAGCGAGACCGAACTGATAGACTTTGTGTTGACTATCGGGCTCTAAATTCTAAAACCATCAAGAATAAATATCCCCTTCCGCGGATTAATGATCTCTTCGATCAACTAGCTGGAGCTGTGATATTCTCTAAGCTTGACTTGAGAAGTGGATATCATCAAATCAAGATTCGCAAGGAAGATGTTCCCAAAACAGCTTTCACTACCCGATATGGCCTGTACGAGTACACGGTCATGTCTTTCGGTCTCACCAACGCACCTGCCACCTTCTCGAGGCTTATGAACTCGGTTTTCATGGAGTATCTTGATAAGTTCGTCGTGGTCTATCTGGATGACATTCTAGTCTATTCTAAGTCAAAGGAAGAACATGAAGAACACCTTCGGTGTGTCCTAAACAAGCTTCGTGAGAACCGCTTGTATGCAAAGTTCTCCAAGTGTGAATTTTGGCTTCCCGAAGTCACCTATCTTGGCCACGTCATCTCTTCTAAGGGCATTGCCATCAACCCAGAAACTGTTTGGACAATTGTTGAGTGGCTTCCACCCAAAAATGTCAAAGAAGTCCGGAGTTTCCTTGGTTTGGCTAGTTATTGCCGTCGCTTCGTTTAGAACTTCTCGAAGATTGCGAAGCCTCTTACCGATCTCCTCAAGAAAGGCAAGAAATACCTTTGGTCTCCTGCATGTCAAGCTAGCTTTGAAACACTCAAAGAGAAGCTCACTTCCACACCAGTCTTGATTCCTCTAGATACATCAAAGCCTTTCCAGATATTCTGTGACACCTCCTTGCAAGGATTGGGTGCGGTCCTTCTGCAAGAAAAGCAAGTTGTTGCTTATGCCTCTCGTCAGTTGAAGACGCATGAGATCAACTATCCTACACATGATCTTGAACTCGCAGCGGCTGTCTTCACTCTAAAGGTATGGAGACACTACTTGCTTGGGAACCGTTGTGAGATCTTTTCTGACCACAAAAGCCTGAAGTATATCTTCACTCAGCCGGACCTCAACCTTCGCCAAAGGAGATGGATTGAAACCATCAATGACTTTGATCTTTCCATCAACTACACTCCTGGCAAAGCTAATGTCATGGCCGATGCTCTCAGCCCAAAAAGCTTATGTCAACAACCTCATGGTGGAAGAACAACAACCTCTCTTGTGCCAGGAATTCCACCAGCTCAACCTTGAAATTGTGGATCAAGGGTATCTTCTGAATCTTCTGGAAACCCCTCTCTTGGAAGAAAAGGTTCGCTCCATTCAACTTGGTGATCCTTACACTAAAAACATCATCTCCAAGATTCAGCTTCTTAAGTATGAACCTTTCCACCTTGACGACCAAGGCACTCTATTCTTTAAGCACCGGATGTTCGTTCCGAAGTATCCGGGTTTGAGAGAGCAAGTTCTTAAAGAAGCTCATGATTCGGTTCTTTCTATCCATCCTGGCAGCACAAAGATGTACATGGACCTGAAAACACAGTATTGGTGGCCGGGGTTGAAACGATATTGTGCCAAGTATGTCTCGGAGTGTGATGTCTGCCGCAGAGTAAAAGCTGTTCATCAGAAACCTTCCGGTCTTCTATAGCCATTGAAGCCTCTGGAATGGAAATGGGAGAAAGTAGAGATGAACTTCATAACTAGTTTTCCAAGGTCGCAAAAAGGCAACAATGCAATCTTTGTTGTCATCGAAAGGCTTTCTAAAGTGGCTTACGTTTTTCCCGTCAAGGAAACAATTTCAGCAATTCAGTTGGTTGCGCTATATATCAATAGAATTGTCTCTCTGTATGGGGTTCCTCTTGAGATTAGCTCAGACCGTGGAAGCATCTTCACTTCCATGTTCTGGGGAAGTTTCCAAAATGCTTCGGGAACAAAGTTGAACTTCAGCATTGCCTATCACCCTCAGTCGCAAGGACAAGTTGAAAGGGTCAATCAGATTCTGGAAGATATGCTCCGTTCTTGCGTCATCTCTTTCGGCATGAAGTGGGAAGAATGCCTTCCTTATGCTGAGTTCTCTTACAACAATAGCTTCCAGAAGAGTCTAAAGATGGCACCATTTGAGGTTCTCTATGGCTGCAAATGCAGAACTCCGATTGGTTGGTCGGGCGCAGGTGAAAGAACATTGTTTGGCCCCGACATTGTAACTCAAGCAGAGGAGAAGGTTCACATCATTCTTGAAAACCTGAAGGTTGCTCAAAGTCGCCAGAAGAGCAGCTATGACAGAAAGCACACGGACATGGAGTATGTCCCTAGTGATCTCGTTTACCTTCGTGTCACTCCCATGAGAGGCACGCACCGGTTTGGTATCAAAGAAAAGCTGGCTCTAGATACATCGGTCCTTTCAAAGTTTGTGGAAGAAGAGGAGATGTTGCTTATGCTCTTGAGCTCCCTGAAAAACTCAAGGTCCATGATGTTTTCCATATCTCTCAACTCAAGAAGTGCTTCAAGGATCCCGATAGGACCGTGGACCATGAGCTCATCAATCTCCAAGAAGATCTGTCTTATCAAGAACACCCCACAAAAATCTTAGAAGTTGCAGAAAGAAAGACTCGCAACAAGTCTATCAAGTTCTGCAAGGTGCAGTGGTCGCACCATTCCGTTGATGAAGCCACTTGGGAACGCGAGGATGATCTCCGTGCCAAGTATCCTACCCTCTTCATGTCTTCTTCTTCTTCCTAGAATCTCGGGGCGAGATTCCTGTTTAGTGGGGGAGAGTTGTAGCATCCCATATGTCTAACATCTGTAATGCTACATGGTATAATAATAAAATGCTACTTCCTACATATAATTGTTGCATCATAATTATATCATGCTCATGTCATCATGCCACATTGCATTTGAGCATCATACAAAACCCTTTTTCATTTGGTTCTTATCTCATATGCACTAATAATTGTATTTGCCTCTTGATATATTGTATTTGGTTCTTGATAAATGCTTGATGCCCAAGTTGAGTTGGGGGCATATCTTTTATTAATTCCACCACCTTACTTTGTCTCCACCTTATAATTCTACTATCCACTTTCCACCTTCTTTTGTTCCTAGCCTCCATCTAATTCCACCATTCCAAGTATTATGAGCATTTGCATTTTCCTTTGGCATTTAAATCTAGCTCATACGAGTGGGGTGGATCCAATTCTATTATACATGCTTCCATACTTGATGCCATGTTTTGCTTCTCACAATATGGATGTGGGAGCTATCTTGTCACCTTTGCATGTCATGTATGCTAGAGCCCTTTTAGCTTCTTCCCAAGGATTTATTCAAGACCATGTTTATATTTGACTTAATAAGGCCATATAAACCGTAGCAGCTCATGCACACTATACTTGGGCTTATTACTTCAAACATATACCTTTTCTAAGAAGAATCATGAGGAAAGTTTGAATGGTTTTCAAACATGGTGTATTCCAATGGCTAGGGAAATGTAGTGGTTTTCACCACCACATTATGCATGTAAGCATGGCACATGCACTATAGTGTTCCTCCTTCTTGCAAACTCTTGTGCTTTGCAACTTGAATCTTGTTTGGCCATTGTTTGGTTTGACTTCAAACATGGGAAAAACAAATCCAACCATACAAACCCCATCTTCTCTTGCAACCTCTCTTATATCTTCATTATTTTCTTCTAGTAGATTTAAGTGTTGTTTGTTTCGAAATCAAACAAAAGAATTCAAACCTAGCTAGAACAAGGCCATCTAGCTACAACCCCAAATCATCTACACATAACACCACACCATCTACATGCCATAGCCTTATCTGCTTTCTCTTGACCTGACCAAAACCCGGCCTGGCACATGCCCATGGGCATGCTTGCCTCGTGACCCTCCTCTCTCTATGGTCCTTCCCCTCTCTTTTACTCCTGGGCATAAAGCAGACGGGTAGTGCTCACGCCGACTCCACCCAGGTTGGCCTCCCCTTCCACCTTTTTTCCCCACAAGAAAAGCACATGATGCCGCCACCGCTAGCCCTTCCCCACTACTGGTGATCCCGTTGCCGCTGCCGCCTGCCCTTCGTCTCCTAGCCGCAGTGGAGGACGGCCTGCTCGAGCCCCTGGACGGCTTGGACGCGAGGAGGAGAAGGCCGTGTGCTCGCCGCCGTCGTCGTGCACACTGTCGCCACCATTTCTGTCTCGCCGACCTTCTCCAACAGGACTGGCTGGGTGAGCTCCATCAATTCATCTCCCCTTCCCTCTCCCTGGCTCGTCCCTTCCTCTACTTCGCCAGCACGCGCAGCAGCCATCGCACGCAGCAGCAGGCAAATCTCATGCACGCCGCTCGCGACAGCAGCAGACGCGCAACACCCTCTGAAACCGGCATGTTTCCAGCCACGTCCTTCCACCACCAGCGACCCCCACACACTTCCGTCCCTTCGCCGATGTTCCCTCTTTCCATTCCAAAAAGTTTCACTCGAAACGAACCTCCCAATCTATCGGAATCATCTGCCGAAGTTAACCCGAACTTAGATTATCAGACGTAAAAATTCAGATTCGTTCCGACAGTCCAGTTCCTGTATTACCGGCATGTTCATCAGCCTAGATCTACTATTTCCATCCATTTTTCCAAAAACTTCTAATGACAAAAGTAATAGATCTAGGTATCTTCTAAAACTTTGACCATAACGACATCTTCCTTTTCGTCCTAGAACTGACACTATGGTCCTTCGAAGTCAAGCTAATCCCACAGTTTCAACGTGACAAGGAAATTCAGTTTATGCCTTTCTTTTTGCCTCTGTTCCTCGCAAGATCCCGGCTGTTGTAGACCTGCGTTTGAGAAACCTTGAACACGAGAGTTGGAGATCTAAGCGAGATCTACGACTTTTGTTTTTCGAGCATGCCTTAATTCGTAGCGATTTGCCCGGGATCGTCCTCGCCAAATCGTTGTAGCTAGCTGTTTTTGCGAGGGAAATTCAGTTCGTCAGATCACCCCCCTCCAGAACCTTTTGCTAAAAGGCCCCTGTGATTTCGGAATCCTCACCCCGCCGCCCCTCCACTCCGCCACTTGTCACACCCTGGCACAGTTACACGCGAGGTGGCCCCGCAGCACGTGGGCCCACATGTCACCGAGAGTGGGTAGAGCGGCCTGAGTGAGAAAAGTCCCAGCCATCTCTTTTTTTAAATAATAAAAATGATTTCAGAAATTGTTAATTATGTTTTAAATCTAGAAATTAATAACTTTTATTTAATAAATCCAAATAATACAAATAATATATGTTTTTGAATCAGAAAAATATGAGGATTTCAAATATGCCATCCAAAATAATGTTTGACTAATTTAAATTTTCGAAATTGTTTAAACTGCAATAAAAATGCCTTTTTCTTAATTAATTAATAACTTTAATTCTATAACTCCAAATTTGACAAATAATATGTCCAAATCGATCAGCGCGACGAGCCCGTTCTAACTATGCTTTCCATGATATGAATTCAAGCATGCATCATATAAATATTAAATAATCAGAACTGTTTATGGTAATAAAACTTGGCCAAATAATTCATAAAATGATTTATTCTTGTCCCCACACCTCACCCTTGCCATGCTACATTATTGCCATGTAAATTGTGCATCATTCATCATGGAATGCTTGGTTGCTTGTCACATTTTATTTATATGCTTGTGCACTTTATTTATGTTGGCCCTTGTTTGTTTGGTTCTTCTTCCGAATAGACGCCGAGCAGGGGAATTATCAGGAATCCCAGGAGTACTACCCAGATCCATCTCTCGCTTCAACTGAGCTGTTAGGCAAGCACTACCACATGCTTGCATACATATAGTACCTATTGCTTCTACCTTATTCTTGCATCATTGAGTCACGATTGCATTAAACTGAATCCCAAGTATTGCATGGCCTTTAGTTTTAAACCCCACCGAAGCTTGTTCCTCCATCCTAAGAACCATTACAGGAGTTGCTTGAGCCTTGCGAGTCTTAGAATTGCATGTGTTGGGTTTGTGAGTGTTTGATGGATAACGAGGTACCTAAACAACTTGACCTGAGTAGTAATGGGATAATTAATGAAAGAGGCACCGGTGGGCAATATCTGTTATTTGGTTTTTCATGCCCACTTGTGTCCCGAAGGACCCCGAGTACTTGATACCTGTTCCTTGACTATTCACACTATCCACATACGGGAGACTCTATGAATCCCCCTTTGCCTGAGCTTGATTTGCACTTTATTTCTTGGGGCCACAAAGTAGTTTGGGCTTTATTACTATCCTGTACTTATGCCATGCTTTACTGCGTTATTTAAGATTGTGCGTGGAGTACCTGTACTGTTTAAGAATGCGGAATGTTTTCGCGGTATCGACAAGCCCAGTCACATTTTTGGGTTCCCAGTCGTTTACAGACATTGTCGCAAACCTTGGGTCCGTCTCGGAGCTGGCCAACTTCGTTGCGGGTAGCTTATTGGGGTGGCCCCCTGAAATGATTTATGAATCCTGTGATTACTTTGTCGTGAAAGCCTCGTTGGGTTTTGATTTGGTTTTTCCGAGGTCGATCGTGTGTGTGTTGCTATTTGTGCACCCCTGCAGGGTAAATCTTTCTGAATGTCGTGTCCGCGGTTATGGACGACTTGGAGCACAGTTTCTCGATCATAGACAAGCATAACTAAAGTACCGCTTTTAATTTGACTAAATATCTGACTAGTAATTAGTGCAATACTCATGGAATGGTTAATAAAACTGCCAACGGATGGGTTGTTCGTCCGCTTTCTCGTTGGTAAGGGAGAAGGAGGATGGATTTGTTACTTTATACTGTTATAACTGTTGTTTCTAATTAACGGACATTCGTCTATCATTGGTTAGGCGGATGGTTAGCGAGTATCTATAGACTTGTTAGTTATTATCTTTTGCTGCAATTGCGTGACCCCAGGTATATGTCCCCTTTAGAGGCATAAAGACTTGCTGAGTACCCCTAGGGTCTCACACGATAAATTGTTTGATTTAGATGAACAAGTGTATTCGCAAGATGGATACTGGGTGGAGGAGACAGATGATGTTGGCAACGATCACTCGGTGTAGAGATTCCGGGGATGGGGATCCGTGAGATCTGTGGGCAGGATGTGCTTATTTTGGTGGCATCTTATGCCGATTTGCTTCTTGTCCGTACTCGGATCTTGTTTCCCGCTTCCGCTTGATACTCTGTTGATTGATGTATGAGGATCTATCCTACACTATTATCTCTATCTAGGATATTTCGATCTTGCCGTAATGTGTTGCAATATTTCTATTTCTTTTAGATGGTATGGCTCTAAGAACTGTTGTAAGGTAGCTTGCATACATACTCACTTGTGTATGTATTTGATCTCTTTGCATGTTGCCTACGTCGCTCGCTCTTGTCCCGATGTTCTTGGAAGTGGTTAGGGCGGTGGTATTGTGTTTTTGTTGTCGTCAAACCTAGGCTTCAAGATTTGTTTTAATAATTGTTATTTTGTTCCGGTATTACAAGAATAATGGTTGTTCAAATAATTACCGTATTCCATAAAGGATGGATGAACTTTTACAAGTCTAGTTGGAGAAATCACATCCATAAACATTATTGCTAAAATGTCGTAAGACAAATGATTGGAGGATCACTTATGAAGTGACATCGCTATTTGAATTATATTGGAAAGTAAACATGAAGAAACTCCATGTTTATGGATTTTTGGAGTCTTTTGATTTTGATCAATTGACGCTGGTGAAACTTTCCTCGAGATAATTGAAACTCCGTTCATAGGCCAAAGAGGAACGAATGAACTACGTATTGGATATTATGCATGTTGATGTATATAGTCCATTATGTGTAGCCATATGCGATGGATCCTTTTGCTTCATATGCTTTCTCTAGAAATTTAAGTGAATATATCTATATATTTACTTAATAAGGAAGAAGTATGAAACATATGAAAATTGTTCAAAGACTTTCAAGATGAAGTGAAAAATCATTGTAACAAGAAAATAAAGAGTTTATGATTCGATCATAAAGGAAGATATTTTAGTTACATGTTTAGCAAAACACCTAAGATTTGAGGAATTGTTCCATGATTTGTGTTTCCCGATAAACCATAGGAGTATGGAATATTCGAGAGATGAAATCAAACCATGTTTGACAAGGTGAGATCAAGGGTGTCATTTATAAAACTGCCATTATGTTTTAAGGATTGAAGCTTTAGAGACTACCGCTTTTGCACTGAAAAGAGCACCATCGTGATCCGTTGAAATGACACCATATGAGTTATGGTTTGGGATAAAACCCGAATTGTCTTTTCTTAAATTTTGGTATGCTATGCATAAGTAAAATGTTTACAACCAAAGTCGAATAATCACGTCTTTGTAGGTTATCCCAAAGAATTTGTTAGGAATTTCTCCATAACACCAAGGACAAAAGAGTTTGTTACTTGGAACGTCAAGTTTCTTGAGAAGGAATTTTTGCGAAAAGTTAAGTGGGAGGACAATAGAACTTTGATAAGGTTGTTGAACCTTAGCTATATGTGCTAAGTAGCGCAGTGCCGGAAAGTGTCCCGGTGGAGGCCACAATGCTCATGGCTCCCGTGATTACAAAAGGTGTGATCTAGGAGATTAGAGTTCCTATTGAACCGTGTGGGTCGGTAAGAATGAAATAGTGTAATTTGATAAGCAAGTCGTTATTATTTTGACAATTATGAACCGACTACATGCAAAGAAGCAATGATGGGCCCTGACTCCATAAAATGACTAGAAGTCATAGAATCCGTGATAGTATCCATACACGAGAAATCAAGTTTCTGAACTTGGAAGACCCTCCGGAAAGGCGTGAAGCCTATCGATCGTGTTTGGATCTATAAAGAAATAATACATGGGTGTGTTTAACATCTATGAAATAGTCGACATGTCGGAAAGAAGTTTACGACAATGTTCAAGGAGTTGACTATGACAAGATTTGATCTTTCATAGCGATATTTAGTCTTGGCGGATTAATATAGCGACCACTACATATAATTTGATGTATGGTAGTTGAATTAACAAAACAATATTCTTCTAATAGAATGGTTACCTAGGACGTGTACAAGACACGGTCCGAAGGGTTTTGTTAATTCAAAGGGTGCTAAAAAGGGCATGCAAACTTCAATAGTTGAAGTGAGCATAGCGGAGTAGGATGATGAAGATGCTTGCATTTGCAAAAAATTAAGTGGGAGCACTGAGACAAAATTCCAATACATTATGAAGAGTACATATTGTTGATTGGAAATGATGTATCTTTTATTGACACAAGTTAAGAATTTCAGTAAAATAGGATTTCGATGAAAGACTTGGGAAAAACCGGAATATTTGGCATCAATATCTATATGGATAGATTGAGGCGCTAATATGGTTATGCCAGACATACATATATGAGATATTGAAAGGGTTCAATATGGAAACAACAAGAAAGGTTCTTGCTGCATGGAAAGGATTGTATCAAGATTCAAGTGTTTCAACACTTGGTGAGTAAAATCACATGAAGATTTTGATCGATTATACCGTGATATGTATATATCCAGATATGTCCTATGCTCTAAATGTTATGAGCACATACCAGAATGATTCATAAGATGATCATTGGAAGATAGTAAAGATATTCTTATGAGGTTTGGAAGATATATCATGTATAAGTGACAAATAGTTAAAGGTAGTTCATTGTAAAGTGTTACATTGATACTAGTTTTGTCACAAGATACAAATTAAATTTATCTCAATTTAGACTATGGGTGGCATAATGTAATGGAAAGGATGTTCCATGATGGATTTGGATAAGTTACAAAGTTGAAACATTGTGACGAATACTACAACAAAATGTTAAGTATATGACTGCTATAGTAGCAGCAAAGGAGGGCATTTGTGTTAAGAAGTTTGCTATCAAACTTGGTGTGGTTCAAAGTGGGCTAATACTATGAAGATATATTGTATGACAATAATATCAACATATTTTAACCCGAACGAACTAAAGGTCTCACCAAAGGACCAAATTTATACAATGCCATCTCATTTGAGAATGAGTGATGCGTAGAGACGCAAAGACATGCAAATACACACGGACCTGAAACTGCCAGATCCGTAGATTATGTTAACCACTAGCAAACGCATATATTCAACACCTAGGTGTTGTATATACAAGTTTACAAACTAGATTATTGACTCTAGTGCAAGTGGGAGACTGAAGGGAATATGCCCGAGAGGCAATAATAAAGTGGTTATTATCTTATTCCATGTTTATGATAAATGTTTATTTTGCATGCTATAATTGTATTAATTGGAAACGTTAATACATGTGTGTTTAATAAACAAAATACAAAGTTCCTAGTAATGCCTCTCATATAAACTAGGTCGTTGATTAACAAGGTGATCAAGGTTTCCTGATCATGGACATTGGATGTTGTTGATAACCAGGTCACAACATTGGTGGAATGATGTGATGAACATTCATCCGAAGTATAGCATTACGATCATAGTCATTATGTTTATATTTCTATAACATCATACAAAGTAATCTTAGTCCTTAGACCATGAGATCATGTTAATTGCTAACACAGGAAGAGTATCTTGATAACATCAAATGTCACACCGTAACAGGGTGACTATAAAGGTGGGTTCAGTGCTATAAAGGTGTTATGTTGAGGCTCATGATCAAGAGTGGGATTTTTCCATCCCGATGACGGATAGATATACTATGGGCCCTCTCGGTGATATCACATTAAGATAACTTGCAAGCAAGGGATGTGATCACTAGAATGTTATATCACGGGAACGAGAAAAGAGTGCATGTCGGCAACGAGATCAAACTAGGTATGGAGATACCAATGATCGAATCTTGGACATGTAATATATCGCGAGACAAAGGGATTTAGTTACTAGAGTTAAAGGTTCTCACGATCACAGAAGTCATCGTTGAATGTGTGGGAGTCAGTATGGATCTCCAGGTCCCGCTTCTGATTATTGATCTGAGAGGGGTCTCGATCATGTCTGCATTATTCGCGAACCATAGGGTGACACCCTTAAGGGATGCCGACACCATTTGGAGCAAATATGTTTTAGATAAAGATTTAAGAAAGCGCTTGAATTATTTCAATAGACACCAAAACTGTTTCTTGGTGAAATTGCTGAAATTGGTTCTGTATGTAATATTGAAATGTTGCAGGGGGTTTTATGTGAATGTTTGTTAATTAAAGTAATTAACAAAATTCATAATAAAATTAATAAAAGAGTTTTATCAAATGAGAGAGCATTAAATTTGGAGAAATTTAATGCATTTAAAGTGGAGACTTTAAAAGAGAATGTGAAGGGGCATTTTAATGTGGAGGGGGTTACCACCACATGAATGGGGGAGGTGAAGGGACACCATCCCCTCCTCCTATAAAAGGCCCCCCTCTCACACCTTCACACACACACCTCCTCGTGAAGGATCTCTCTCCCCCTCTAGTTATTCCCCATGGTCTCGGATTAGCGAGATACATGTTCCCGGTGGCTTTATCTGGAAAGGAGTTGCTGCTTCCGCTTCTTTGCTGGAGCGAGGGACGGAGGTTGTCTGGGTACCAGACGTGTGTGCGATCACGGATGCATCGCTGCTTTGCGGTGCTGGACTTGGTGGTGCTAGACTTGATGGAGCTGGATTTGAAGGACGTGCTGGAACCGGACCTGCTGGACTTCATCACGATCTTGAGATCGGCAAGTGTACGACTACATCATCCACGAGTTCCATATCGTTAACAAAGCTTTGTTGTCTTCGAGGGTAAGTTCTCCATGGATGTATATCCACCCCTTGCTTGTATCTAGTAGATAGATCTTGGCGTATAGTTCCCATCGTAGGAATTTTTTTGTTTTCTATGCTGCGAAACCCAACAGGTGGATCCATGTGTGGTCTGTGGGAAGAACACACATGCAATGACACTGGTGGATCCATATGTGGTTTGTGAGAAGGACACACATACAATGACATTGGTGGATCCATGTGTGGTCTATGGGAAGAACACACATGCAATGACACTAGTGATATGTGGTTTGTGAAAAGAACACACACACAATGACTCTAACTGTGGTTCATGAAAAGAGCAGGCATGCAATGACACCGGTGGATCCATGTGTGGTCTATGAGAAGAACACACATGCAATGACTCTAGCTGTGGTTCATGAGAAGAACACACATGCAATGACTCTAACAGTGGTTCATGAAAAGAGCAGACATGCGATGACACCGGTGGATCCATGTGTGGTTAATGAGAAGAACACACATGCTGGGTGTGGTTCATGATATGGTTTGTGAGAAGAAGACACATGAAGTGACTCTAGCTATCTTTCAAGAAAAGAGCAGACATGCGATGACTCTAACTGTGGTTCATGAAAAGAGCAGACATGCAGTGACACTGGTGGATCCATGTGTGGTCTATGAGAGGAACACACATGCAATGACTGTAACTGTGGTTCATGAAAAGAGTAGACCTGCAATGACACTAGTGGATCCATGTGTGGTTAATGAGAAGAACACACATGCAATGACACTGGGTGTGGTTCATCATATGGTTTGTGAGAAGAACACACATGCAATGACTCTAGTTGTGGTTCATGAGAAGAACACACATGCAATGACTCTAACTGTGGTTCATGAAAAGAGCAGACATGCGATGACACCGGTGGATCCATGTGTGGTCTATGAGAGGAACACACATGCGATGACACCGGTGGATCCATGTGTGGTCTATGAAAAGAACACACATGCAATGACACCGGTGGATCCTTACGTGTTTTGTGAGAAGAACACACATGCAATGAAACTGGTGGATCCATATGTGGTTCATGGGAAGGACACACATGCAATGACACTGGTGGATCCATGTGTGGTCTATGGGAAGAACACACATGCAATGACACTGTTGATATGTGTTTTGTGAAAAGAACAGACATGCAATGACTCTAACTGTGGTTAATGAAAAGAGAAGACATGTAATGACACTGGTGGATCCATGTGTGGTTAATGAGAATAACACACATGCAATGAACTCTAGTGGGTCCATGTGGTTTATGAGAAGAACACACATCCAATGAACTCTAGTGGATCTATCTTGGCATAATTTGATGTATGCCACGATGTATTTCATTGTACAAGACACTCACTTTCCATTTTTATACTTCTCGGTATTGCCCTTGGATTTATGTGGTACTACTTAGTTTTGCCCTCCCCCCCTCTAACTTTCGTAGAAGCACAAACCTGTGCTCACCCTGTCTGCTACTCCCTGATTGGTTATCACAGTTGTCACGCGGATCGTGCGCACCAACCATTGATTCTGTGCGATCCAACGATGATCGTTGCACACGTCGTGCCCTTCACAGTACAACGTGAGACACCATGGACGTCTCCCTCAGAAAGACTTCTACAAGAAGGAACACGATGCCATCCGTGGAAAAAGTCGTCGAGCGGTCATGTCATGTTTAATCAAGTCTGAAAAGCCTACTACTGCTACTACTACGCCAGAACGCATGTGTCATCGAGTGCACGGTCATCGATGGACAGCTGCAATTTATTGCCACTTGATTTTAATAAGACATATCCCATTTTTTACGCAGCTGTTCTCAATCGCCAATTTTAGGGCCATGTCAAACTTGATTTTAATAAGACATATCCCATTTTTTACGCATGCGGCTCAATACAGAACTGCCATGCATGGCCTGGGAAAAAAACGTGACGTACCGTGCGCGTGTCGTGGTGCACGCTGCAGTAGACTGCATGGCGCGTTGCATGGTGGTGCAACGAAACGTGCCTTGCTTCTATCCACCTTAACTATAGAGCCCCTCTCCGCACACCCACTCACACGCTCGCTCACTGACCCCACGCAACCCTCTCCACTGTCCCACCTGCATCCGCAAACTCCCGAGAATACCCCGTCCATGCTGCGGCGATGGCCGAGGAGGATAAGGTGGCCATCGTCGCCTCCGTGGCCGCCGGCGAGGAGGCACCCGCCTCCTCGCCGGCCCCCCTCGACGCATTGAAAGCAGCCACTATCCTTGTCCAGGCCCCAGTCGAGGCATCGATGGCAGCCGCTGTTCCCGTCCAGGCCCCCGTCCCTGCTACCCACGGAGCCGCCGAAGAGGAGCCCCCCGTCGGTGAGGAGGCCTCCGCCGGTCACAAGCAGATCACGCACTTCTTGGGCACCTACGATCTAGATAAGTACATCGCTCTGCTGAACCCCTACGACACCAGCATCAACGACCCATGGTCGGAGGTAACTAGGGTTTGCTCCCCTCCCCTGGTTCTTCTACCGTTCCCATCGTTGGATGCTAGATCTTGGTTTATTAGGATTTGCTTGTTTGCATTTCGATTGCTCGATCTTCTTAAATCATCTACTCCCCCATTTTCCTTTTCTTCCAATAGGTTTCCAGCAGCGACGTCTGCAGCGATGACGAGTCCATTCACACCAAGGCTTGTCAGGTGCTGAGGAGGCTGCGGGCCGGCCATTACGATGACTTCCTCAGGGGCCCCTACTACAGCTGCCCCTTCTGCAAGGGGATCGCCTCCTGCTTGACGAGTCGCGTCGGCGGCACCGACTTGAACACCTTACTGAAGCATGCAGAGGCCACGGGCTCCGGCATCCACAAAGGCGGCAAGCGCGAGACCGTGAACATCAATGCCTACATCGCTGAACACCGGGCTCTCTGCATTCACCTCCGAAACCTCAAGCGGGTGGCCATCAAAGAGGGTCGCATGCCTCCAATTAGGCCCAAGGCCCCCAAGTCCAAGAAACTGGGCAGCAAGAAGTGGAGGAAGCGTCGGAGGGAGGAGGCGGAGGCGCAGGCGCTTGTAGAATGTGCCTGCAGCTGCGGTGGCGGCTGCTGCTACTAAGCAGCTTCTTTCTAGCTATATCCTATTTCTGGCTGAATGCATCGAACCTCGTTACTTTCTATCGCTATATCCTATTTAGTTGCGCACAGCTATATCTATATGTGTTTTGTTTTCTGAATGAATGTATTCTACCTGGTGCGATTTGTTGCTCTAGATTTGCTACTTGATCGGAGGCAAAAAGAGGTCCAAAAGGGAACGAAATATCGAAGTGAGAATCTTCTCTAGATTTGCTACCAATTTGGCAAAATGAAACATATCTGTTTAGCGAGAGAGGAAAAGGGCACTCTTTCAAACTGCCAGTTAACAAGCTACCATCTTGACAAGCTACAATACACATACATAAACATAACACAACGAGGGTTAAATTTATTTTACTAGTATCACTTGAGGCGCTAGACATCTTGGCAAGCTAACTGAGTTCCACAAAACAGAAACATAACACTGACAAGTAAAATTTAATTCACTCCTCATCAGACCACTTGAGGCGCTTGCCATCGTTCCTAGGCGACGAACTGTGACCATTCCAGGTACTCCATAGCTCACGAACTGCTTTGTCCCACCTGGCATCTGACTTGGCTTCCCTATCTTCAGCGTCCTGCGGCACAATTAGCGGTGCATCACAAGCCTGATTGTTGCCGCTAGAAGATGCTGCCTCTCTATTTGCCGCTTCAGCTGCAGCCTCTCTGTCAACTGCTTATTCAGCTGGAAGCTCTCTTTCAGCTGCTTCTACAGCCTCTCTGTCAGCTGCTTCAAATGCAGCCAATTTCTTTCCATATTCAACTTCAAACTCAGCTATTCTGCATTTTCTACAAAGGGCTCCCCTAAGCTCGTCTTCCCTCTTGCAAATAGGGCAAAACACGAGGTAACCTAGAAAAAAATGGATCTTCTTGTACAGCTGATAGGTCACGTAAGCATCTATGGCTGCATATTTTAGGTTTATATCAGACAACAGCCACTCGTCCCAGAAATCGTGCCTATTCGTAGGGAAATCTTCCTTCATTTTGTCATACGACTCATCGAGGATTCTAGTTGCGAGTGATGTCAGTCCATCCTTCTCGAGCCCCCTAGGATCTTGACAAGACTCTGAATATCGATCCAGTTGTGCGCAGGAATTATAATTTCCTCTTGATAAAGTTTCGAAAAATCAGTTGTTTTAACGACAGTGTAGAAAACAATTCCCTTTTCTACAAGGAACTGGCGCAGCGCCGGACATTTCATGTCAGTCCTGAAAGTATGTAGTTTATCATCACCAAAATTTGTAACTACAAATATTTTGTCAATGCAAGATCATCATCTCAATATAATTTTGAAAAGTTTAGTAAATGCAAGATCAAGACTCTCAACATTGTCTTGTCATAATTTATTCGGTTTTGCTATTTCTCAGTCGACTGAACGAGTTGACATTTCTTTTAACTACGGTTGCACTTTCTTAGGTGATTGAGACTAAAGAAAATCTTAGTCGATTGAGACATAGGCAAACCCTAATTTATTTGGTCCTAAATAAAATCTAGTAGTTGCAAGATGAGCAAGTGGATAAAGAACAAGAGGTGAAAACCCTAAAAGCGGTTAGCTACAGAGAGCAGATCTACAAACCGGGAGAGGTGCAGACGAGGACGTGTTTCCGCATGGCCAGTTGAATGACGACGACTTCACTCCCTTCATATGGGTGCTCCAGGGTGTACTCGAGGTCCAATCCCACAAACTTGTCCTCGTCTATCCCAAGCCAACCCTCGTACATCCTCAGGACACGCACCACTGTCTCCTCCTCGTTGGTGTAGACAACATCTATCTTCTTATTGTCATGGGTAGTGAAGCTTGTCTCTAGAGTGCGTAGATCTTCCATGGAGGCAAGGAGAAGACGGGAATAAGATAGATGACAGGAAGAAGAAGAGTGGTTTCTGCGAGGCAGGGGAACGGTGGAACCGTCAATGCGCTTTTAAGGTAGTGGTTAACGATTGGGACGGAAGTCCAAGGAGAGACGCGTGGCGGTGGCCGTTCCAGCTTCTAAGTAAACAAAAAATAATTATAACACCGATACATGTGTCCTGTTTTGTCACGTCAATACACTAGACAGGGGGTGTTGTCCTATCCACTGCGTCAGCGCTGCAAGCCTACGTGACAGCCACCCCGCCTAAGCGACGGGAGCGACATAACGGCGAGAACTGACAGGAGGGCCCAACTTGACGGCCGTTAGCCTGATTTTTTGTATTGAAACGTAAAGTTGAATTCGTGCCGAAAAAGACCCTCTGAGTATTTGGCACACCAACTATAGTCATCCTGGCTGATTTCAGGGAACTTGGGTACCGTGTTGCCTGTACACCCCAACTTTCGGGCCGCAAAATAATATTCTCCACAAATGCGGCGGATGGTCGCCCAGATGAACACAAAAAGGCAAGCTCGCCAAGAACATGGCACCCTCTAGCGAGAGGCTATAGTCATCAATCGAGCAGTGCATCGCCTATATCAAGATCCACACCGTCATGAGGGAGGAAAAGAACGACGCAAGGTGGACGATGATGCTAAAGAAGTAGGACATCAAGATCGGCCTACTGCAGGCCAACGTTGTGGCAAAGAAGACGAACACCGATCTAGTGGTCCTGGTGGGAGGCAACACGACTACGAAGGACGAAGAAGTGAAGGCATGGTACATGGCACATTGCAGGCTCATCCTAGAAGAGATGCGAGCACCTTTGCCAAGCTCTGCAACACCGATAATCTCCGCCTTTGTTGCCATGGCAACTGTGGCCAATGCCTCGCCCGACTCTGCCCCTACGTCATCCTCAACACCATCACCGATCTATGCCCCCGTGGAGGAAGATCCTTCTATCACAATAGAGGACCTTGATGCTTGAGATTTTCCCATTTTCTATAATAATTTGTGGCCAAACTATGGCTAGTTTGATTGCCATACTATCGAATTAGGAAAACTTGTGCCTATTTTTGGTAACAAGAAATGAACTCAGAGTGGTACAACAGAAACATCACGGGTCCAGACATGACTATAGATTACAACACAAAACTTTATAGAAGATCCAGAAAACATTCCTCAAAGCAGCAAGGAAAACATTATACAGAAGAAATTTAGAAACAACTACTCAAAGTATATTGTGGAGATAATACTACTACTAATACTATTTTTGTCTTGCGATTCCTGCTAAAGCAATGCTCTACAAAAGTAGGTTCTAGTATCTAGAGATTTATCTATACTCTAATCTTTAGCTTCTCTTCTATTCCAGTTGTTGTAGTCGTCGAGTTCGTTGATCCCCACTAGATATCTTCAACTCTTCAAATTAGCTCTCCTCTTGAGTTTGTCATTGATTGCTTTGAGATCTAGCAAGGGTTAAGAAGGTAAAGTTGAGTACAAGCGTACTTAGCAAGTCCATTAAAAAGGAGTGTTGATGCACTATCTACAACCACAGACCAAAGGTCATACGTTATGTAGGTTTTTGTAAAAATTTCTTCAAAGGTTGCTTTTATTCTGAAAAGGTATGTATGTGAGCCTTCACAGGTTTACCAGAACTTCATGGAGATTATTTCCTACCGCGTTCGTAGCTCCTTCTTGGAACAGGGAGCAACATTTCACACTTTTTACACTCTATAGAGGTATGTTGCCTTACCCATGAGAGATCCTTATCCTTGTTGCACAACCGGGCAATCCTTCCCGTTCATACTTCCTTAGGTGTGAGGCCCATTATAAGAACCCAAGACAATCACCGCCCTTCTCCACGACCCCACATGCCAACATGATGCTTCAACCTGCCACATTTCTGTTAAGCCCCCTTTTAGACTACTATAACTCTGATAGGCCCCTAAAGACTCTATGAGTCGGTTGTGCCCTAGGCAGGATCCATTAAAATGATCGATCGTACCTCCGACAACCTCTCATAGGTAATCTCGACCCCAAATTAAAACCACGGGGCCCTAAGGGTGCCCACCCATGTTGCTAGATCCATGCAAGGAATCTCAGCGTCACGTTAAGCTCATCTGTTGACACATGAAAGGAAGAAGATCCAGCTAACTTCTTCGTTCCATTCCAAATCTCATGGTTAACATGAAATATACGATGTAAGAATCACTGGTGACATTGATTATTAATTCCTAGATGATACATTCCCGAGCAATGGTGGTTCCTTTGCTGGTTATAATAGATTAACTGATTACCCTGGATCAGTAACCAATATTTCAAGTTAAATAAGAAAATAGTATTTTCTACCATCCTTTTTGAAATGTAGGTGATAATACTAATAGATTGCAAATACTTGATAGAAAATACCAAAGGACATGATAAAGTGTGAACTTGCCTTTGTGATTACAATATTATGCAATCATGGTCTTCAAGACAATATAAGATCCAATATCTGAAAACAACATCATTGGTCTAGTAAGGACTAATGTTTAAAGAAGCAATATGCTGCTATGCATAAGTAATTCCATGAATTTTGTAAAATACGAAGTAATACTCAAAACTATGCATGAGTTGAACTTAGGTGATTTCTTTAAGATTTGGTTTATCTTCGAGTTTACTTCACAAGAAAATATATCTATTAGGAACTTAAGACTAACATACAAGATATAAAAGGTAAATCACAACAGTAATACAAGAAAGTTGATTGGTACCATGGAACTATTTGAAGGAGATCTGCAGCAGAAAACCAAAAAATTCCTACGATGGAACCCCAAAACTGCCTAGGATCTATCTATGTAGTAATGCGGTAACGACCGATGCGTAGAGAATACATACCCTTGTAGACCGTACGCGGTTAACGTTCTGCGGGGAACATGGTTGATGTAGTCATACTCGTAGCCGACCTCAAGGTCGCGAAGCTCCTCGCAGGTCACCCATTGCTCCTTCTTCATCTTCATCGTGCAGCAGCTCTGGCTCATGACATTTAAGAGCCCCAAGTGGTGTGCCTCGTGTCTTCGTACACATTCGGTGCATGATAAGACCTTCGGCTCCCCGATCCCGCCAGGAGTGCGGAAGTTGATATCCGGCTAGGAATCCCTGCAGCGCAACGACGTACTACAGGTGTGCCTCGATCGCACATCCCAGACTTGGGGCCATGGTCACAAGGGCTAGAGAGAGAGGGAAGGAGGAAGTCAACCAAAGGACTTCTCCAATTGATGGTGTGTCTCATCCCACCCATGGGCACCCCTTTATATAGGGGGAGGGGGTGTGCCCTCCCCTTTGGGTTTCCCATGTGGGACTAAACAAGGGAGAGGGGGGAGGCGCATGGGCCTCATGGGCCAGCCAGCCAGGGGTGGGCCCCACCCTGCGCACAGCCCTAGGATGGTCGGGTGGGCCCCCTTGAGGCGCCAGGGCCTTGGCCCTTCCCTCCTTCGGTTTTCCCTCATGGGCCTTTATTCACTAGGAAGTTTGGCCCCATTAGTAGAATAACCCTTCAAATTAGATTTTAATATTATATTTAATATTAATTACATTAATTAATATGTAAATACATATTAAAAATCTGTCTTGACCCGAAACACCTTTCGGTTCCCTTTCGATTTCCTCCAAACGACTTCGGATCTTTCCCGGAATGATTCCGGTCCTTTATTCTTTCTCCGAACAACTTCGGATCTCTGTGCGGAACAATTCTGACTTTCTCATTCTCTACTGTGATTCCGTCTTACGTGAAATAGTTATGCCCTAGAGGCAAATAATAAAGTGTATTATTTGATATACCTCTTGTATGTTCACAATACGGTTCATACTGTGCTATAGATGTGTTAATACGAAACGTTAATACACGTGTGGTATGTAAACAAACCGTGTCTCTAGTTACCTCTAGTGAACTAGTTCATTGGTCATGAGGATGGTCTATGTTTCAAGACCATGGGCATTTATGCCAACTGACAATGAGGTCATGTTATTAGTTGAATAACATGATAGACAAACATCCGACCGTTATATCATAATGAGATCTAGTTACAAAGTTCACCATTGATGATAAAACACAAAGAACCTCACAACCTGATCCTTTGACTGTGAGGTAATGCAAATCACCATTCTGGAAGAAGCTTAGATGGTTATCAAGAATCATCTCGTAACAGGGTGATCAAAAAGGTGCCACTCAGGTTTTCCAAAGGAATGCGTAGAGGAGTACATATCAAGACTAGGATTTGTCTAGTCCATGTAACGGACAGATACATGTGGCCATCTCGGTGACGTTGCATTAATGAAGCTTGCAAGCATGTGACTAGGTCACGGAATGCAACGACATGAGAACGAGAAAACAAGTTCATCGGTAATGAGATCGAACTAAGGTATAGGGATACCGAAGATCAAGTCTCAGATGAATTAGGTATCGTATGATAGAGGGAATGGGGAACAACTATCTCACGGTTCGAGCGGTTGTATTCATGAAACACACGGGGGTCAGATGGCCATCCAGGTCCCTCTGTTGATCATTGATATGAGAGTGATCTCTATCATGTCCGGAGTGTTTCCGAACCGAAGGATGTCACGCTTAAGGGTGGGGATGCTTAGGGTAGATGAGGTATCGTATGAGAAATAGAGAGAGAGACCGAAATAGTTTCGGCAACATCCGATGGAGATCGGAAAGGGGTCCAGAAGATGTTCCGGAATGAAGGAATAATATAATATGTGTATTTGAATGTGAATTGGAGAATTAATATTAAATATATATTGTATTTTATTTTTAAAGGCAGTATATTGCTAATGGGCCTCACCCGAAGGGAGGCCCAAGTGGGCAAGGCACCTAGGGGGTGGGGGCCAGCCTGCCTAGGGCTAGTGGGCCACCCGAGTGGGGCCCACCTAGGGCTGGCGGCTGCCCATGGTGGCCGGCGGGTGTGGTCATTAGTCCCACACCGCCTGGCCCCTGGGTGGTGCGCCCCCCTCCCACTATATAAAGGGGTCCCCCCTTCCCCTTAGAAGACACCCATTCCTCTCATTCTCTCTCTCTCTCTTCTACTGAGGACTTCCCCGTAATATTGGGGAGGACCTCGTGGTTGAGTTCTCCACCTTCACACTACCGTCGTGTGATCGGCGATCCGGCATGTACTTCTTCCGCTGCTCGGCTGGATCAGAGCCCGGTTGATGTCCACTACACCGGACGTGTGAAGAACTTCAGAGGCATCACACTTGGGGTGCTGCTTGTCTTCATCAATATACGCCTTCCTGCGTAAGGCGTGCCTCTCTCTGCAAAGGTATGAATATTGTATTCCTTCTCCGTTACTTATGTCTACATAGTATAGATCCTGGTATTAGTGTTCGCGTAGATAGAATTTTTTTATTTTCTGCTACGGAACCCTTTCAGTGGTGTCAGAGCGGGTCTATGGGTAGACATGTCGTACGTATAGAACACATAGCAATATGTGGGCATTGATTCTCTAGTTGCTATCCTCTTTAGTGTTATTGTTCATATCGCGGCACTGTTTGATGAAGCGGCCCCCAACCGACCTCACGTGGCGATTCACGAGACTGGTCCACAAATCAAAGTGGCTTAGGGGAGTGTCTGTCTCTCTACAGTAGTTGATATGGCATTGACACTGGAGGGCGCTGAAAAGGGAAGAAGAACGGCAATCATTGAATCCATGTTGTGGCTCGACGTTCGTAGGTGGGAAGGGGTTCTACAGCAAAAGCCCTAAAGCCGTGTAAAACATGAAATAGTCAATATAGAAGCGTCTATCTTCGTTATTGCATAGGGGCAAGTATTATAACATGGCAATGACAAGTTTGTGAAACTCTCATTGAAGCTATTGATGATGATCATAAAGCTATAACCATGTTGTAACACTTTACTTTAGAAGTATTACTTATTGTGCTAGTATACTTACTAGACGGTAGCATAATAAGATAATCCCTCATAGTATTCCAGCTATCGTATTCCCCTTGTGTGTGCACCACCAAGAAAGTTCTTCGGTATGAGCCAATCCAGGGTTAGAGGCCTGGGTGTCAAACATATCTACGTTTGCATACAGTGGGTGTAAGCCATGTTGCACTGCGAATACACACGAGTTAGAACTGGCGAGCCTAGCACGCTAGAGAAGCGTGGCCTCGGAATACAAGAGACTGAAAGGTCAAGCATGAATCACATGGTTGTTGTGATCGACATTAGAGAATGTCCACCTTTGATACTGCACTCATGGCCAGGATGATCGGGGGAGGTGCAGGGGATAGGGGTCATGTGATCACTAAACGAGTAGAGGGATGTTCGTTTAAGTGGGAGTTCCTTTATTAAAATTCAAACTCATTATTATGAACATAGTCTAAATACTTTGCAAATTCCTTTGTAGATGTCTCGCCCACCCACCTTCAACCTTAGCACTTTCCTCGAGAAGGACAAGATGAAAACTGATGGAACCAATTTCACCACATGGTTCCACAATCTTAGGATCCTCCTAGTCCCCTACAAGTTGACTTATGTCATCGAGGCTGAGCTTCCAGCTAAGCCTGCAGATTCCGCCTCTTAGGACGAAAAGAATGTCTAGTAGTCCAAGGCGGACGATTTCTCCCTCATCCAGAGTGGAATGCTCTATGCCATGGAGCCGGAGCTTCAAAAGCGTTTTGAGAAGATGAATGCTTTTGAGATCATTGAGGATCTCAAAGCCGTCTTTGCTCCGCAGGCTCGTGCAGAGAGGTTTGATGCTTCCAAGCTCATCTTATCTGCTAAAATGGAAGAGCATAGCAGTATTAGTGAGCACGTGGTCAAAATGTTTGGCTACGTTAAGCGCCTAAACGCCCTAGATTGAAAAATCCCGAAGGAGCTCGCCATAGATAGGGTGCTGCACTCGCTGCCCCTAGCTATAAGAGTTTTGTGATGAACTACAACATGCAAGGGATGACCAAGACCCTTGCTGAGGTGTTCACCATGCTCAAAACTACTGAGGTTGAAATCAAGAAGGAGCACACGGTGTTGATGATCAACAAGACTGCCAACTTTAAGAAACCGGGGAAAAAGGGAAAAGGAAAGGGTAAGAAGTCTAAGAGGGATGGAAGGTTTGTTCCTAGCACCCCAAAGACTGCAAAGCCTGGCCCTAAGCCCGGCACTTCGTGCTACTACTGCAAAGGGGATGGGCACTGGAAACGCAACTGCCCTAAGTACCTTGAAGACAAGCGAGCTGGCAAGATAGCCATCTCGGACAAAGGTATATGTCATATACATGTTATTGATGAATTCCTTACAAGCGCCGGGAGCAACACCTGGGTATTTGATACCGGATCTGTTGCTCACATTTGTAACTCTCAGCAGGATCTGCAGAGTAGGAGGCGCCTGAGGAAAGACGAGGTGATGATGCGCGTCAGCAATGGTTCAAGAGTCGAAGTGATGGCCGTCGGCACCCTGCATCTCCCTCTACCGTCAGGATTATTGTTGGTTTTGAATAAATGCTATTATGTACCCGCACTGAGTATGAATATTGTGAGTGGGTCTTGCTTGTTGCAAGACCATTATTCATTTAAATAAGGAACAAATGGTTGTTCAATTTATATGAATGATATTTTCTATGTTCATGCTCCTATATGTGATGGTTTATTCCTACTTGATCTTGATTGTGATACACACATCCATAGTGTTGATGCTAAACGTTGTAAGCACAGTGATGATAATTCCATGTACATATGGCATTGCCGTCTTGGTCATATTGGCATAAAGCGCATGAAGAAGCTTCATTCCGAAGGGCTTCTTGGATCATTGGATTTCGAATCCCTTGATACATGTGAACCGTGCCTCATGGGAAAAATGACCAGGACACCATTCTCCGGAATAGTGGAGAGAGTTGTAGACCTACTTGGGATCATACATACGGATGTATGTGGACCAATGAGTGTCTCAACATGCAATGGTTATCGTTACTTTGTTACCTTTACTGACGACTTGAGTACATATGGATATATCTACTTGATGAAGCACAAGTCTGAAACCTTTGAAAAGTTCAAGGAATTTCAGAAAGAGGTAGAGAATCAACTTAACAAGAAAATCAAGCACCTTCGATCAGATCGAGGAGGCGAGTTATTTAGTTATGAGTTTAACATGCACTTGAAGGACTGTGGGATCATCCCACAGCTTACGCCAGCAGGAACACCATAGCGTAATGGTGTGTCGGAACGCCATAATCGGACCCTATTGGATAGTGTACGGTCCATGCTGTCTTTAACTGATTTGTCCGTGTCTTTTTGGGGATATGCGTTAGAAACCGCCACTTTTATTTTAAACCGAGCACCATCCAAATCCGTGGAGACAACACCATATGAGATATGGTATGGGCAGAAACCAAAGTTGTCCTTCTTGAAAGTTTGGGGATGTGAGGCGTATGTTAAGAAACTACAGCCTGACAAACTCGAATCCAAATCGGAAAAATGTATCTTTGTAGGATACCCAAGGGAAACCATTGGGTACACCTTCTACAACCAAGCCAAAGGCAAAACGTTTGTCACAAAAACGGGCACCTTTCTCGAAAAGGAGTTTCTTGCAAAGAGGGTGAGTGGAAGGAAAATTGAGTTAGATGAAATTGTTGATCCTTCTCTCCGTATTCCGAGTAGCGCAACGGAAGCTGTTCCGAAACCGCTCTTCAACATGGAAGAAGAATCCATTGATGCTGATCAAAACAATGACGTCCAGACTCCTGAGGTTCGCAGGTCTACAAGGGTTCGTGCCACTCCAGATTGGTACAGTAGCCTTGTAATGTTTGTAATATTAGATGATTAGGATGAACCTGCAAACTACAAAGAAGTTATGGGTAGTGCTGACTCCGAGAAATGGCTAGAAGCCATGAATTCCGAAATAGGATCCATGCATGAAAACCAAGTTTGGACCTTGGTGGATCTTCTAGAGGGTCGCAAGGCCGTGGAAAATAAATGGATCTTTAAGAAAAAGACAGATGCGAATGGTAATGTAACCATTCACAAAGCTCGACTTGTCGCAAAGGGTTTTCGACAAATCCAAGGAGTTGACTACGATGAGACTTATTCTCCCGTAGTGATGCTTAAGGCTGTCAGGATTTTAATAGCAATTGCTGCACATTTCGACTATGAAATTTGGCAGATGGATGTCAAGACCGCATTCCTCAATGATCACATTGATGAAGAGTTGTATATGATGCAACCAGAAGGTTTTGTTGATCCTAAGGATGCTGGAAAGGTATGCAAGCTCCAACAGTCCATTTATGGGTTGAAGCAGACATCTCGGAGCTGGAACCAACGTTTTGATCAAGTGATCAAGAGTTTTGGATTTGTCCAAAATCAACAAGAGTTCTGTGTTTACAAGAAAGCGAGTGGGGGCTCGGTAGTTTTCTTAGTAGTATATGTGGATGACATATTACTCATGGGAAACGATGTGGATCTTATGAATAGTGTGAAAGCGTATTTGAGCAACCAATTTTCCATGAAGGATCTAGGTGAAGCTGCATACATATGAGGAATCAAGATCTATAGAGATAGATCAAGGCACCTAATAGCATTAAGTCAGAGTACTTACATAGATAAGATTTTGAAGAGGTTCAAAATGGAAAACACCAAGAGGGGTTTTACACCTATGATGAAGAATTGCAACTTGAGTGTGACTCAATGTCCTGTAACGGACAATGATAGAGAGAAGATGTCTGACATCCCCTATGCTTCTGCCATAGGATCTATCATGTATGCAATGCTTAGTACCCAACCTGATGTGGCATTGGCTCTTAGTTTGACGAGCCGATATCAGAGTAATCCAGGACCAGATCACTGGACAGCTGTGAAAAATATCCTAAAGTATCTGAGAAGAACAAGGGATATGTTCCTAATCTATGGAGGAAATGATGAAGCTCTAAACGTAACAGGTTACGTAGATGTGAGCTAGAATTCAAATCATGATGACTCGAAGTCTCAAACAGGGTTTGTTTTCTTGGTGAATGGTGGGGCGGTAAGCTGGAAGAGCAAGAAGCAGCCGGTGGTGGCACAATCTTCAATGGAGTCTGAATACATTGCTGCAGCTGATGCAGCAAATGAAGCTGTTTGGCTAAGGAATTTCGTCATCGAACTAGGAGTTTTTCCCAATGCACAAGACCCGTGACGATCTATTGTGATAACACGGGTGCTATTGCAAATGCAAGGGAACCGAGAACTCATTCCACAGCCAAACACATCAAACTTAGATTTCACATCATCCGGCAGATAGTTGACGAAGGTGAAGTCAAGATTTGCAAAGTAGATACGGAACTGAATGTAGCAGATCCTTTGACTAAAGCTCTCCAACATGACAAGCACGAACAACACCGAGATTCGATTGGTGTTAGGTTCCTGCCTATTGTAAACTAGTTTTGTATACTCTAGTGCAAGTGGGAGACTGAAGGAGTTATGCCCTAGAGGCAAATAATAAAGTGTATTATTTGATATACCTCCTGTATGTTCATAATATGTTTCATACTGTGCTATAACGGTGTTAATATGAAACGTTAATACACGTGTGGTATGTAAACAAACCGTGTCTCTAGTTACCTCTAGTGAACTAGTTCATTGGTCATGAGGATGGTCTATGTTTCAAGACCATGGGCATTTATGCCACAATGAGGTCATGTTATTAGTTGAATAACATGATAGACAAACATTCGACCGTTATATCGTAATAAGATCTAGTTACAAAGTTCACCATTGATGATAAAACACAAAGAACCTTGCAACCTGATCCTTTGACTGTGAGGTAATGCAAATCACCATTCTCGAAGAAGCTTAGATGGTTATCAAGAATCATCTCGTAACAGGGTGATCAAAAAGGCGCCACTCAGGTTTTCTGAAGGAATGCGTAGAGGAGTACATATCAAGACCAGGATTTGTCTAGTCCATGTAACGGACAGATACATGTGGCCATCTCGGTGACGTTGCATTCATGAAGCTTGCAAGCATGTGACTAGGTCACGGAATGCAACGACATGAGAACGAGAAAACAAGTTCATCGGTAACGAGATCGAACTAAGGTATAGGGATACCGAAGATCAAGTCTCGGATGAATTAGGTATCGTATGACAAAGGGAATGGGGAACGACTATCTCACGGTTCAAGCGATTGTATTCGTGAAACACACGGGGGTCACATGGCCATCCAGGTCCCTCTGTTGATCATTGATATGAGAGTGATCTCTATCATGTCTGGAGTGTTTCCGAACCAAAGGATGTCACGCTTAAGGGTGGGGACGCTTAGGGTAGATGACGTATCGTATGAGAAATAGAGAGAGAGACCGAAATAGTTTCGGCAACATCCGATGGAGATCGGGAAGGGGTCCGGAAGATGTTCCGGAATGAAGGAATAATATAATATGTGTATTTGAATGTTAATTGGAGAATTAATATTAAACATATATTTTATTTTATTTTTAAAGGCACTATATTGCTAGGCCCAAGTGGGCAAGGCGCCTAGGGGCTGGGGGCCAGCCGGCCTAGGGCTAGTGGGCCACCCGGGTGGGGCCCACCTAGGGCTGGCGGCTGCCCCATGGTGGCCGGCGGGTGTGGGCATTAGTCCCGCACCGCCTGGCCCCTGGGTGGTGCGCCCCCCTCCCACTATATAAAGGGGTCCCCCTTCCCCTTGGAAGACACCCATTCCTCTCATTCTCTCTCTCTTCTACTAAGGACTTCCCCGTAATATTGGGGAGGACCTCGTGGTTGAGTTCTCCACCTTCACACTACCGTCGTGTGATCAGTGATCCGGCATCTACTTCTTCCGCTGCTCGGCTGGATCGGATCCCGGTTGACGTCCACTACACCGGACGTGTGACGAACTTCGGAGGCATCACACTTGGGGTGCTGCTCGTCTTCATCCATATACGCCTTCCTACGTAAGGCGTGCCTCTCTCTGCAAAGGTATGAATACTGTACTCCTTCTCCGTTACTTATGTCGACATAGTATAGAAACTGGTATTAGTGTTCGAGTAGATAGAATTTTTTTGTTTTCTGCTACGGAACCCTTTCATTACGAATGATTGCTCTCATCGTACCCTTAAGTGTATCCTCTCATGGCTCGGGAATGCTCTAGACATGATCTGTATCAATGATCAATAGAGGGACCAGGGATATCCATGTGACCCCTATGCATTCCTGATGACAATGTCGTTTGAACCGCTAAATGTAGCATCCAATTCCTTTTGTTTCTCGATATGACTTGTCCGAGACCCGATCATTGGTATCACATACCTTGTTCAATCTCGTTCACAACAAGTTATGTTTTCTTGTTACCGTGGTATTACATCCCCGTGACCGAGTCACATGTTGCAACATTTATGGATGTAATCTCACCAAGCCGGTCGTATGTATCTTACCCGTCATGTGGGTGAGCAAATCCTGGTCTTGCAGTCACATGTCATCTACTGTTCCTTCAGAATACCCAACGTACACCTTTATAACCACTGTATTACCAAGTGGCACTTGATGCAGTCTAACCAGCCTCGGGAAACAGTGAGTAATATGAGCTCACGGTCTAAGGAAAAAGAGTCTAGGTATAGCTGTTGCAACAATGAACTATATGACTTGATCGTGTTGCAATCCTTTGAGGAATGTACAATCACATTATTCTCCAATGATATGATCTCGTTGTCAATTGGCATAAATGCCCATGATCTTGAAACCTAGATCATCCTCATGACCAACGAACTAGTATGAATAGAGGCTACTAGGGACTTTGTTGTTTCATACCACACCTGTACCAATGTTTCTACTTGGCACAGTTATAGCACAATATGAAACTATTATAAACTAATTGAGATATGACAATAAAAACCTATTTATTATTTGCCTCTAGGGCATATCTCCTTCAGTCTCCCACTTGCACTAGAGTACAAATAATCCAGCTCGAATTTTACTCGTTTAAACCATATACCATATGCGTTTACAAATAATGCATGCTCATGGGAAACGTCATGTCCATGTTCTGTTTTACCAGATCATTATGTCTTTTGCAAATCGTTAATGTCTTCCTAACTTTGACATTCACGCCATTATCTTATATTGGGTCGAAGTATTTGTTTGGCGATAAAGTGAGACTTTGTTTCTAGTGTTTATGATGACGGTCATTTTCACCGTTGTCATCTAAACTTCGAAACACACTTCGCTATCCTTTGTGTATATACTGTAGTCATGGCAGCAGAACAAGGCCAGATTCCAGGAGCTTACAGTGACTTTAGATCAACCTCGAGGGCTTTATCATGGGCACTGGGCCCTGGGACACATCATTCTATGTTAAAAGCGAACTAGCCCTGCCATAACATTATACATCACATCATATGGAGCCTTTATACTTCTATATCTATGTAGATCCTAGTGCATGAAATGCAACTATGCCACTTACATTGCTTCTTGCCATTTATGTACAAACTTATTTCCGGTTCTGTGATCAACTCACGAATCACTTAAAGACACGTTCTTAAAGTTAAGACTTTGTCCGATCAACCAGAACTTCTGGTCACTTTATGTCGAGTATACAACATGGTTATATGGAAGAACCTATGCCTGAGGCATCGGAGATGTAACGTATCTCTTTCTTTCAACCATAGTTGCAATACTAACTCAATGCTTCATATAGTAAGAACTACTTTCTCACCTTGTTCCATTTTGAGCTACTTCAGAATCTTGCTTAGGACATTCTGAACATCTTTCAGAATCAAGTCCAGGAAGCATTCGACATTAAGTGTTTATTAAACTCACCAATCTATCTCGATAGACCTTATTGTTTAATAACTTCAACTTCATCCTTATTTATCTAACTTAAATATTATTAACACCAATCACATCATTCACATATGTCGTCCACATATCCTAGAATGATTTCACGCTCCCACTCAAATATGACATTCACGTTTGAGATCCATGGATTACACTTAGCTCCCACTAAAAAATGACATTCATGTTTGAGATCTAGGGATTTCACTTAGCTCCCACTCAAAATATGTCAGCTACATATTATGAATTAGCCAAGCTGATTTGCTCCCACTCAAAACCAGGTCCTCTCGATAATTTTGGACGTTCCAAAATTCTTTGATCATCATCAATTTGAGAATTCCAATTACAAGACTTTCAATATCCATATGTTTCTAGTGTAAATCTAAAAGACTTAAGCATCACTACTATTCTAGTCAACTCTTTGAATTTGTCCAAACTTGTGACAAATCGAGCCTTTTGTCATTCATTAAGTTTCATTTCCTTCTTATGACTTTGCAGTCATTCAGAAATATCAAGTAAACTTCTTTACTTTAATAAAATCAACTAACATGTTACTTTGCAATCTTAAATGTAACTTAATATAGGATTTTATGACTCCTAGTCATTTCTCGCACTCAGGTCCATCACGCTTCTTTATAACTTGTAGGTATGTCTTGTTCAAAACATGACAAGTGAATCAACAATATAATTCCACGAACTTGTAGAATATATATATTCGAATCCTACTTTCTTTAGTAAAAGTATTCGCTGAAACTTTATGATCATTATCATTGGTTTCTTCCCTATATGTAGAGTTTGGTTTCACGAAACAAATTCTGCTACGCCACTCAACAATTCGGAGGCAAGGTCAAATACCTTGTTTTGATCTTTTACTTTCTTCCACTTGTATCTTCATCAAGACACGCCAATTTTGGACAACAATAGGTTTGCCCCTTTTGTGGAAGATGCATTCATAGCTTCCTAAGAATGCTCTACAAAGACTTGTTTATTTGCCATGATTTTGACTTATCGAATATCCAGAAACTCGAACTTGCCATAACACTTATGGTGTTGTTTCCACGAACCTTCTAGATGTTCCTTTGTATTTCAAATCAGTGTTTGCTTATTTTGATCTTTAACTCTAAACGACAACTATAACCCTATAAGAGATGATATTATACCATATGTATCTTAATACATAATGATTATGATGTTTAGATATTTCAACATAGTTTGAATTCATCCAATTATCATAATTTGTGAAACATCTTTCACGAGTTCCTTTTATGCTCAACTTAACTTGAATACTTTAGTCATGTCGATCAAATCGAAGAGACTTCGTATTCTTCTTAATTTCAATATCCTCCTTTTGTGGTGAACTCATTTGAACAATTCAAATCATTTCAAACTTCATGTTTCATTAAGTAAATACGCTTATTCACTTAAGTCCACAATTAACAAATGATTTCCACTACTTGTTGAAAATATGATACATCACTATGTATAAAGTTCAGCATTTCTTCGCATATCATCGTTTTACCAGAATGCGGAGTTTTAGTCATTCTGCCCAAGAGGCATGGTTTTTCAAAGTCTCTAGATTAAGCATCTAGGACCCCGATCTTCATAAAGAACATGCAATAACCAAAATGACTTAAACTATAGTGTCATCCCATTATTAAACTTTGGATATCTTTTAGCATTCTAATCCTCTTATAAATGTTTAAACCATTATCATTAACATAGTGATGAGAATAACTCGTTTGTAATCGTAATGTGACCATAAAGTATTGTTCATAAGAATAGTACAAACTGGATTGTAACTTGTTCATATGAATAATCGTCTCGCCAAAAGCAAGACACACAAACTAGGATTACAAAATTATATTCAAGTCCACTAATCCAAATGACAAACTTTGAGGAAAGAGGTGATGTCGGTCATCAACTATTTTGCGTGCCATCATCAAGCCACATTGCCTCAAATCCAGCAATTCTCAAGCAGATCATCTTGTTTTCACAAAACAGGACAAGTATCAAATACTTTGCAAACTGCAATGAGTTTTGCAAGAACCACATTTATAATTTGTATATCTTACATATACCTTTTTATCGATGACCTCCATTGCAATCAAGCCCTTCTAAGAGTTCTTAACTCTAATGCAAGATCGCCAAGTGTTTTTCCAAATATTCTCTTTTCATCCATGGTGGAGGAAAACCCATCCAACGGATCATACTCTATGTCCATTATTCTGTAGAATACTAGATGTAGCCCAACTCTCCATCGAATGGAGAACGTCTTACTGGATGATTATGGATAAATCACAAACATTCCGGAGTCATCGAATTATCTCCTAATGGTTATTGTATCAAGAAGAGAAGATCACCTTTTATGAGGATATCCCTTAGGCGTGGGTATTAATCTATGAAGTTGTGGACCCTTTTGCTAAGTTTCAAATTAAGCAATATATTCCCATGGTCGCAAAGGACCTCAATGGGATAGGCCAAGATCTACTAAGATAATTGCAAACAGACATCTAGACTAAGTTTATAATAAGAGATGAATTTATAATTGGTCTCCACTAAAATTGTCATCCCCTGGACGATTTTATTGATCACATGATCCCTATCCTCTCCACCTCCCTCGATCAACACGGCCATCAGTGCATTATCAAAGGTAGACATTCAATAGTGCCAATCACATCATCCATCTGAGTCATGCTTGATCTTTCGATCTCTTGTGTTCTGAGGCCATGTCTTTGTAACATGCTAGGCTCGCCAAATCTAACTTGTGTGTATTCGCTGTGCAACATGGCTTACACCCACTGTATGCGAACGTAGATATGTCTGACCCCTACTCACCGCAGGGCGCCTCATACCGAAGAACTTTCATAGTGGTGCACACACAAGGGGAACACAGAACATTGGAATTCAATAGGGATTATCTTATTTGCTACCATTGAGTATCTAAATACTAGCACACAATAAGATGTAAAACAGATATCAACATCATATGTATTATGTGATATGATATGGTGCTTCTTCTTGTGCCTTGATCTCCATTGAGCGCTCCGGCATGATCTCCATCTTGCCCTTGGTTTGACACCAAGTCCACGACGCCTCCACTAGGTCGTTCATCGGAACGATGACTATTACTATACTACTTAGTAACAGAAAAGTAAACTACTTTACCTTCACAACGACCAATGCCATATCATAATCACATGCCCCCTGCAAAATAAAGTTAGATGCCTCTACTTTATCTATTGCAAGTTTTACGTGGTTATTAGGGCTTTCGCAATAGAACCGTTTCTAAACTACGGACTTTCTAACCACAACATGGATCCGACAGTTGTCTCTACTACACGCCTTTCGGGGCCCTCCGTTGTAAATGTTATATCAACTATTGAATGAGACACAGACACCCGCTAGCCACTTATACGGTACAAGCCGTATGTTGAGCGTGGAACCAGTCTCGCGTACGAATACGCGTAAGGTCGGTCCGGGCCGCTTCATCAAACAATACCGCGATATAAACAAGTACACGTTAGAGAGTAACAATGAAGGGATCAATGCCCGAACAATACTTGTGCGTATTGGCCGTACATCACTCCTATGCATAGATCGGCTCTAATACCACTGAAGGGGATCCGCAGTAGAAAACAAAAAAATTCCTACGATGGAACTCCAAAACTGCCTAGGATCTATCTATGTAGTAATGCGGTAACGGCCGATGCATAGAGAATACATACCCTTCTAGACCGTACGTGGTTAACGTTCCGCGGGGAACGTGGTTGATGTAGTCGTACTTGTAGCCGACCTCAAGGTCGCAAAGCTCCTCGCAGGTTACCCCTTGCTCCTTCTTCATCTTCATCGTGCAGCAGCTCTGGCTCACGACATTTAAGAGCCCCAAGTGTTGCGCCTCGTGTCTCCGTACACATCCGGTGCACGATGAGACTTCCGGCTCCCTGATCCCACCGGGAGTGCGGAAGTTGATATCCAGCTAGGAATCCCTGCAGCGCAACGGCGTACTGCATGTGTGCCTCGATCGCACAGCCCAAACTTGGGGCCATGGTCACAAGGGCTAGAGAGAGAGGGAAGGAGGAAGTCAACCAAAGGACTTCTCCAATTGATGGTGTGTCTCATCCCACCCATGGGCACCCCTTTATATAGGGGGAGGGGGTGTGCCCTCCCCTTTGGGTTTCCCATGTGGGACTAAATAAGGGAGAGGGGGAGGCGCATGGGCCTCATGGGCCAGCCGGCCAGGGGTGGGCCCCACCCTGCGCACAGCCCTAGGCTAGCCGGGTGGGCCCCCTTGAGGCGCCTGGGCCTTGGCCCTTGGCCCTTCCCTCCTTCGGTTTTCCCTCATGGGCCTTTATTCACTAGGAAGTTTGGCCCATTAGTAGAATAACCCTTCAAATTAGATTTTAATATTATATTTAATAGTAATTACATTAATTAATATGTAAATACATATTACAAAATGCGTCTTGACCCGAAACACCTTTCGGTTCCCTTTGATTTCCTCCGAACGACTTCGGATCTTTCCCGGAATGATTCCGGTCCTTTATTCTTTCTCCTAACAACTTCAGATCTCTCTATGGAACAATTCTGAGTTTCTCTTTCTCTATTGTGATTCCGTCTTACGAATGATCGCTCTCATCGTACCCTTAAGTGTATCCTCTCACGGCTCGGGAATGCTCTAGACATGATCTATATCAATGATCAACAGAGGGACCAGGGATATCCATCTGACCCATATGCATTCCTGATGACAATGTCGTTTGAACCGCTAAATGTAGCATCCATTCCTTTTGTTTCTCAATATGACTTGTCCGAGACCTGATCATTGGTATCACATACCTTGTTCAATCTCGTTCACAACAAGTTATGTTTTCTTGTTACGGTGATATTACATCCCCGTGACCGAGTCACATGTTGCAACATTTATGGATGTAATCTCACCAAGCCGGCTGTATGTATCTTTACCCGTCATGTGGGTGAACAAATCCCGGTCTTGCAGTCACGTGTCATCTACTGTTCCTTCGGAATACCCAATGTACACCTTTATAACCACTGTATTACCAAGTGGCGCTTGATGCATTCTAAGCAGCCTCGGGAAACAGTGAGTAATATGAGCTCACGGTCTAAGGAAAAAGAGTCTAGGTATAGCTGTTGTAACAATGAACTATATGACTTGATCGTGTTGCAATCCTTCAAGGAATGTCCAATCACATCATTCTCCAATGATATGATCCCGTTGTCAATTGGCATAAATGCCCATGATCTTGAAACCTAGATCATCCTCATGACCAACGAACTACTATGAATAGAGGCTACTAGGGACTTCGTTGTTTCATACCACACTTGTACCAATGTTCCTACTTGGCACAGTTATAGCACAATATGAAACTATTATAAACTAATTGAGATATGACAATAAAAACCTATTTATTATTTGCCTCTAGGGCATATCTCCTTCACTATTATGGAACTTCATGTTTTAAGTTGATAAGACTTAAAATAAGTAACATAGTGTGTTTGTTTGAAGTGGCAAAAGAATAGCTTTTGAAGAAAAGGTTTCTTTTGATAAGGTTTAAGCAACCTATAAGGTTAGAAAAATGTGATCTACGGTGTTTGCATTGCTTGGACTTAAGATGCCGTGTGTTTTAATTGAAATAGACCAAAGTTAACTATAAAACATAACTAGAATTAAGACATAGTGTTTTATATCGTAAATGACTTATAAGGGATTTTTATTAGGTAGGATCGAACATGAAATCCTATAGCGATGAAGTATAGCTTTAAGGATCTAGACCAAACATGCTAAATGTAAATACATTATATGGCAATAATTGGTTATGAAGAATAGGGGAACTCACTATATGGTTTATTTAGTTACTACCAAGTTTTAGAGTCATGTTAAATATGATTATAGAGGTTGAGATCATTGAATTTAATTTTAAGTGAATGATATGCAAAATGAATTGGTAAATCTTTAAATTATATTTGGTATAAGATTCTAAATGAATATTATTTGATTAGCAATATTCATTGAAGTTTATTATAAATCGTAATTATGGTTATAAGTTTGGTATCTAAACTTCATTTTTATTTGGGTGTTTTACCTAAATTATTAGGTAGGAAATAATTTTAAGATATTAAAAATATTTTATTTACATTTATAAAGAAGAGGTTAACTTAGATTATTATTTCTAACTAGAAATTAATTATAAATAGTTTAAACTAAGTTAAAAGTAATTTAATTTAATTTATGGGGAATAAAACAAAATACCATCCTTTTATCTTCCATTAAGAAAGGTATTTTATTGAGTCAAATAGAACACTTATTTATATAAATCCTAAATTTACTTAAAATCTTATACTTAATGTTTTTTTCAAATAACAGATTTATTTTTGTACAGAAAAGTGATTTTTATTTATTTTAAGGAGTTTTCCTTATTTTGTTATATTTCATGGAAGATCTAGTGGTTTTAACTTCTAGTTGAAATTTATTTAACCCAAACAAGTCATGTTATATTTTTCTTAGGTAGATATGATTTTTTTGAAAACCTAGGGACTTTGAGGCAAAAATCCCACAACAATTTATTACTATCATCAATCAACAAAAGTAGTCGAGCAGATATTTACAAGGTATGAGAAGAAAAGGTAAGAATCTACCTAAGGAAACTATACACATTATATACGATGTTAAAATACATCGAGTGTCAGCATAATTGGATCCGGGGTCCCACGCATTGCGCCTTAGCATGTGGGCTAGGACCCATCGGTTACTGACCCAGCAGATGTGTGGCTTGGCCGGCAAGGGTGTCACGAGGATACGAGCACCGTGTTCTCCAAGCAGGTATGTTTTTGTCATGATAAGCCTATGGAGACAAAGTGTCAGCTATGATGTAGGTGCCTATGGGTGAGACGGATGCTACAAGATGCGCCTCGGTTCGCTAGCCAGACGCGGACAAGGATGAAAGGACAATGACGAGCGCAAGGCGGTCTTGTCCCTCTTGCCAGGGGCTGCCCCGGAAGGAGGGCAAGGGCACTGTTGGGGTCATCAAGGCCGAGGATCAGCCTTGACTGAGCCCTAGAAGGACCATGAAGGCACCTTCCTGGGCAAGGCGCGACTCGGGAACTAGAGTCAACTATTCCTAGCAAGGTGTATCAGGCCCAGTCTTAGGAACCGGTGATGCCTCAGCTGGACATCATCATGGCACTGTAGTCCACTACAGCGTGCCATCGACAGGAGTTACAGCTCAGAACTTGAGCTCACTCAGCAATCGAGTGCACCTGTGCACCGCCCTTGGCCGTCCATTGGCCACACGCGTTGCCTATCTGCCTAAAGACCGTGTGGCACTTTGCGATTGAGCCCAGGAATACCCAGATGGTGCTCCACGCTGGCCCTTGTGGTGACCCCTTGGTGTATAAAAGGAGGCACCTAGCCACGATAAAGAGGGGGGAAAGGAGGAGAAGAGTGAAAAGAGTTTGGGAGGTTAGAGGTGAGAGAGTTTTGGGGACGGAATAGAGCTTAGAGGAAGAGTTGGAAAGGCTGGAGATCTTATAGGGAGATAGAAGAGAGGGATAGAGTGAAGAAAGAAAGAGGAAGCCCGGGGAGTGTAGAAGCTAAAGAGAAGCGTCTCCCCGGCACCAGAGCGGTCATCTTCTTGTACCTCGATCTACCCCAGATAATCCACCAAAGCAGGACGTAGGGTTGTTAACCGAAGGGTGGCCTGAACCTGGGTAAAAAATGTCTTTGTGTGTTCTGTGTGTGTTGTATGCCCGTATCAGCAGGTTCCTTCACTGACACTGAGGCCGGAACGCCTTCGTGCCCACTACCAAACAAATAGGAGGTATCCAACATCCTCGATGTTAGCGTAGGCGAGACGCGACATCTGGCATGCCAGGTAGGGGGCGCTCGCGTTTTTGGCTTTGACAGTCATCCTCGCCATCGATAGATTCATGAGCTTCGTCGGCATTACCATCATCGTCACTAACGTCTGCATCGACTTCGTATTCGACATCGACATCGACCGCGCCATCACCAGCCATGGCACCGAGGAAAGGTGTTGGTGCCGAGACCAGCCCTGCCGTGATAGGCTCGCCCGCTGCACGAACTTGCTCCCATGCCCTTCCCATGACTGGGGGCTTGGATACCGAGCGTCATGCACGGCGCACGACTACCGTCGCAGGTGCCGACCTGCGTCCAGGGGCAAGCACAACTGCGCCACCACCACCGCCTTCACCTCGCGCCCCACGGTTGGGGAGGGTGGGAATGCTGGCGGGAGCACCATTACACAGGAGGTTCCACCGCCAGGTGATGCAGGAGGCGTCGTGCCTGAAGATCCCTTTGCCGGTGACGCCTGAGGCACCGCCGGTGGAGCGCCCCTCCCCGGTGGTGTAGGAGATGCTGCTGGAGGGGGCCATATGTCCGAAGGAGTCGCATCGGTCGGGGCCGGAGGAGCTGACCCTGAGCTGGAGCATCAAGCACCAGCTCAGCATGTACCAACCCACGTCAGGACTCGTCCCGCTATGCCAAGTACTAACCACCAATCTTAGTCCCACCGCTCTGGGAACCGAACTTTGGGAGAAGCAGTCACTACTTCCCGTGCCATAGCTCGACACCCACCAACTCCCGGGACAGTGGAGTATGCGGCACGGAGGGACGACCTCGACGCATAGTGGGAGTTCATCAGGCTACATCAGGAGTCCGCCCAAACTCGTTCCTAGACCAACCTAGGGCCAAGGCGTGGGGCGGGGCGCACTCCTACAACCACCACAGGGCCCATGCAAAACCCTGCCCCGAGGCCGTGTTCCTAGAACGCTGACCCCAGGCCCAGGGCTGCTAGACCCTGCGATAGTGGAAGGAGTACCGACAATCATGCTGCTGGCCACTTAGGGGCTGGAGCCCTAAGACCTGCCAACTATCATGTTAGACTTAAAAATGTGTTTTTAATTTGCTTCTTGATGCTCTCTTTTACTTCAATTCATATTTCTTATGTCAGCATCTTCTCAAACTATCATGCATAACTTAAAGGCGTTAAAGAAAAGTACTTATTGGGAGATAACCCAAAAGTTTTAGATGAGTCTTGGAAGTTATACCTCTGTAATAACCGCTCCTTATCCTTTTTATTTGCTTTTTGTGCCAAGAGTAACCTCTAATGAGAGTGAAGTAATGATTGGGAAAGTTGATGTCCCGAAACAGATTTTTGTGCTTCACCGTAAAAATTCGTGAGAGAGCTCTGTATGTCGGATTGAGTTGTAATGTTTTGTTCTTCTGCCCCAGGTTGTTATCTAACTTTCGTTAGTTCAACACTTTTTTATTTGAGAAACAGAAGGTCTTCGAAAAAATTCGTCTTTACCTGCTAGTCTGTTTTGACAGATTTCTGCCATTTTCTTCATTTGCTTCTTGTTGGTTCCTTCTTGAGTTCTTTTTGGGAATTGAGATTTTTGAGGGAAGTTCTACAGTAGCTAGTGTTCTAATGGAAGTTTATTTGGTGTTGGAACTGAACCTTAAGACCTTTTATCTTGAGTACACTAATGTTGCTAATAAAGATTGTGTGAAGTTTTGTATGAAGGAAAAATTTCACGTGTATGGAAGGAATGAGTAATGAGATGAAGGATGGACTAAAGCTCAAGATTGGGTATGCCACGCATGTCACCCCAAGAAATATCCAAGAATTACAAGTGTCAAATCTTGGAGATGCCCAAGGCATTCCCTTCTTCATCAATAAAAATCCAGGTTTCTTCCAAACACTTCATTTTTATTGTTTCATGCACAGTTGTGTGGTTCTTGGAGCGTCTTCTTTTTTTTTGGTTTTTCGTTTTCTTTTGTTTGCTTATTTTGCTAAATAAATTGGTTGTACCCCCTCTTTCATACATTGGTTTGCAAATAAGTTGGTTTGGATTGGAAAAAAGTAGGAAAAGTTCATGCTTAAGTGGTAAAGAGAGTTTGTTTTTGACTGTGGTCTATGCTTTGTCATGCCGTGCTTGGTATTTTTTTGGCTTTATGCTTAGTATTCTTTGCTGTAGCATGACTTGTTATAAACAATTGAGATTGCTTAATGTGCCTTGGATGAATCATGCGTTGTTTTAGCATATTAAAGCATAGTATTGTGGTATTCTCCTTTGATGCTTTATTTGGGTTGACTTGGCACATGCTCACACCGTGTTATGACTATCTCAAGTCACCATAGCCTTTATGATCCTTTAGTTTTCAACTTGTAATATCACTTTATGCTTTGATCAATGATGTTTTGTCGCTCTGCATGATTATGGCCGTTATTGCTCTCTTAGTTTGTCGCTCCCAGTCTTTTGCTAGCCTCCGTAACCAAGTATGAGTTCCACTCATGCATCCAACTCCCTAAACCAAGTTATTCCAAAGAGTCCACCATACCTACCTACTAGCATATGCTATTCCAAGTATATTCATATTTTTGTTTACCTTCCAAATTAAACTTGTTATGAGAAAACTAGTGATTAAAGCTCTCACGAAGTTGATGGCACACTTTTCTTTTTGCATTTAATAAACCTGAACCATTGGGTCCTTCTTTGTTGCGTATATGCTTGCGCTTTATAAGTTGAAATTAGCAGAACCATGTTTCGTGGGGAACGCTTTCAACATTGCACTTGTACTTTGTACCCCGTTGATATCATGTTCTTTTGCTTACGGATCCCGGCGGTGTGAAATAAAAGTGGAACTTCTAAGATCATGGAGTTTGTATGTGTGTTAGAGAAACGCCTGGGCCGCTAGCCTAAGCCATGCCTAATCATGGTGGAAACTTGCAGCATCACCATAATGAGCACTCTATGAAGCATCCTCAATAAAAACCTATGCAAATAGCAAATAAAAAGATTGCTGAGATGCTCATTGTCTGCTTGCCTTGTCATTTTGATTATGGGAAAGCTCCCGTATCATGTGCAAGGGGTACCCCGTTGGCGGTTCTTAATGATACACATGTACTTACAATGACAAGAGCTTACTCGTGACTGAAGTTGAGTAGCATGAGGATCGGTCTTCGTAAGTAAGGGGCATGAGATTTCAGTTTATAACTTGTCAAGCATATCCTCTTAGTTGTGTCACTTTAACCTTAATCACCTTAAAGATGCTTATGATAGGGGCAATGAGAGTTGAAAGCTATAAGTACCATAATTTTTGGAAGCTCTTTATGAGACTTGAATCCTACTTCCTTTTACAAAAGCCTTTCTTCCACCATTATATATTGAGTCTCCATCTTCTACCTTTATGCACCTACTTTGAGAGCATAGTGGTCATTCTTAGTTCTATGTGCATTGTCCCAAGACTAGTTGATTGATGCATAACTTGATATTGCTTGCTTTAAACTATTTGTATCTGGTCACTCTTATGAACTTTGAAGGCGTCCTATGCATTTATGTTTTGCTACTCTATGAGGTATAAGTTGAATGCTATTACACGATGTTTTCTTTATGTGAAACAAACAAACGTCTTGCAAAGCATTGTTATCCATGAATCTTTTGTTTGTGCCTTTTCATGTTGCAACATAGTTGCTTTGTCTTATTGCTAGAACTTTGTCTTTCATGTTATGATTGAAGTACTATGATCCTAGCTTTCAATGTTTTACAAATACTTTGATCAAGTTTATGAAGGTGCATGTCACCTAAAAAATTATTCTTTCTTTTTATCACTTACCTACTCGAGGACGAGCAGGAGTTAAGCTTGGGGATGTTGATACATTGCAAATGTATCTATAATTTTTGATGTTCCATGCTTGGTTTTATCTACTTTCTTATGTTTTGTCCACACTTTGGAGTACTTTTCATATGATTTCTTGGACTAACCTACTAACAAGAGCCACAGTGCCAGTTGCCTGTTTTCTGCTGTTTTTGGTTCTAGGAAAGTCAGAAAATCAATATTCTCGGAATTGGACCGGACAAAAGCCAAAGTTGATATTTTAGCGGAAGACTCACGGAGCCCGAAGTATAGACGGAGGAGGGCCAGGGCCTAGCCACACCATATGGTGGCGCGGGCTAGCCCTGGCCGCGCCACCAGGTGGTGTGGGCCCCCTGGCACTCCACCGACCTTGCCTCTTCGCCTATAAGAAGCCTCCCGATGCATAAACCCTAAATAATCAATCATCCAGCCACGAAAAGTTCTGCAGCGCCGCCGCCACCAAAGGGGAGATTCGGGGGACAGAAAGTCTCTGTTCCGACACCCTGCCGGGATGGGGAAGTGCCCCCGGAGCCATCTCCATCGATCTCCACCACCATCTCCATCACCATTGCTGATTCCCATGATGAGGAGGGAGTAGTTCTCTCTCGAGGCTAAGGGTTCTACCGGTAGCTATGTGTTCATCTCTCTCTATGCATGATCTTATTGTGGTCATGAGCTTGTAATCTATAGATCTACCTTGCTACTCAAGTGCTTTAATGAATCTCTGCTCTCCCCATGTGTGTGAAAGTGACAGTGTGCTCACCATGGTGGCACTTAGGCTAGAGATTACAAATACTTGTTATGAGTTATATTTGGAGTTGGATGTTTCTATGAAATTGTGGTGTTTGTTGGACTCATCTAGTACTCAAGGTGACAGTGTGGGGTTTTCTAGATGGGAAAGACTTACTTTGAGGTGTGCTGTTATAGCCCTACCATCGATTAGAGTGTTCAACCGGAGAGTATTTAACAGTAGTATCATAAAGAAGAATATATTTATATGAGAGTGTTCACTAGTGAAAGTATGATCCCTAGGCCTTGTTTCTAAGCATTGATACACCGTTTGCTACTAGATCTGTTACATGTTTGCTTGTTTCCATCTTTATTTCAGTTTTGCTTTAGTCTTTTCCACGCCATCAAGTTATTTTCTATCACCGTTACCACTTATAATTATCCATACCACTTGTATTTCACTATCTCTTCGCCGAACTAGTGCACCTATACACCTAACAAGTGTATTGGGTGTGTTGGTGACACACGAGACTTCTTGTATCTTGATTGCAGGGTTGCTTCAGAGGGAATACCTTTGACCACTTCCACCCTGAGTTCGATAAACCTTGGGTGATCCACTTAAGGGAAAACTTGCTGCTGTTCTACAAACCTCTGCACTTGGAGGCCCAATAACTATCTACAAGAATAGAAGTGCATAGACATCAGGTACTCCCGGCAAAACCTTAAAGCCCGGGTGTGAGTGGAGGTTCCCCCGGCAAATGAAAACCCGGGAGCGTGCGTGGTGCTCCCGACAAACCTTAAAGCCCAGGAGTGAGTGTAGTACTCCTAGTAAATTCGATGAATACTAGCATATATGACCTGGCCCACCTATGTGCAAACCTCTTGTAAACCGGGGGTTGCCCCTCTTTTGGAATGGAAATCACGTGCTCTCGTTCTTCCACCCGTTTTCATTTGCCGAGCCTTTTTCGGGATTTTGCATTCCTTTGGATTTTTCTCGGGGTCGGACGTGGGTAACGAGACTGTCAGGCTAGGAAACATCATACTCTCATGATCCGCTCTGAGGTATGAGCGTTGTGCTCTAGGCATTTCTGATGAGCACTAAATCATGAAGACAGACCTCCCACATCAGGCCTCCGAGTTAGCAATGTCATGCGCCCTGATCTAGCGCACGACACCTTGTTTTAAACCTGAGGCATGGGTAAGACGCCGTAAGGTGTGCTCATCGTGTTTCAGGATGATCAGCGGATGGATGAGCAGGAAGAGGCCAGGGCAAGGTCTCGGCGAAGGTGAAAGGCTCACCACTGGATGGCAGCGACCTCACGGCTTCCAGGAGCAGTTGGCCCTGCAAGCGTGGCATGAGACAATTGCAAGGCTGGAGTTAAAGGCACAGGAGCAAGTTGCCTGAGACGATGAACACCGCCCCCACGGGCCCCGTGGAGGCGCTGAGGCGGTATTAGGCAAACAAACCAAGGGCAGTCATGAGCACGACACGACAAAGAAAAGAGTGAATAACACAAGACAAAGGTAAAATATACTAATAGTGGCCCTATTGGCATTACATTTGAAAAATGTACAATGCAGCAACCGACACATAGAAGACGCTCAATGGAAGGGTGCGGGCAAAAGGATGCGCGTTGGGAAAAGGGGGTGAGTGCCACTCCCTGCCATTCCCATCGGTGTCATGCTGCCTAGCCTAGCCCCTGGCATCCTCTACATTAGGAGGAGCGCCTCCTCGACCCCCTGTCGCTAGGGAGGTAGGGAGGGTAGCTACGACAGCACATGGTGTCCTCAAAGACCTTTACTATGAGCCGCCCCCACCGTGATAGTGTAATTTCAGCATGTGGCCGGCCCATAGCTTGTACCAGTCTACGAATGAAGGCCACCCCTTGCTCAGGAACATGCAGCCCTCTTCATCAATCTCCATCTGAAGATCCCAGATGGTCTAGCCCTCGCTGGTCTCACACAACTCTATGTCGCGTGTGTGAAGACCATTTAAATCCTTGGCCAGGGAACATGGAAGCACCAAACGCTTATTAAACCCTATGCCTAGGATGACCAGGAACTCAAAACCCACTAAGTATACCATATATTCCTCCCGGGATTGAGACAGAGAGATTGAAGGATTCGGACGGGGGGACTGAGCGTCTTCCGCTATGACCCTGGTTAGGCAGGCCGTGTCCAGGCCTTAGAGAAGGAGAACAACAACCGGGAGGGCCTCCCCATCTGTTGCCGCCTTCCCAGCGGCCATGGCGGGGCTGGGCCTCAGCACACGGTTGCGGGAGATATGTGCCAGCACCGGAGGAGACACGACGGCCTCAACGCCTGCGCCTGCACCGCGGCCCCTCCGACGAGGCCAGAGTCATCTCCCCCACTCGTGAAGGAGGATCGTCGTCACTGGAGCTGCCCGACGCCATCGTCTTCACTACCGAGCAGGGAGTTGGAAAGAAAGGCTGCGGAGGAAGTGGAGAGTGAGACATAGCCCTGCGCCTTCCCCCCTTTTATAACAAGCAGGAGGGGAGCGGTTGCTTCCCACCTCACCGGCTCACGGGAGGGCAACAATCGCGCCCTACCAAAGTTATCTTGTAGGAATCAAAGCAAGCGTAGTCAATGCGGGCTACCGTGGAAGCCAAGGCATGGATCGGCAGTCTCATAGCCACTTGAGTGTGCAGGCACGCGCACGTCAGCTCCGTGGAACGGGAAAGCATGTCATCCAGTCTCGTTGCACTTCTCGCAATGTGGACTGGGCCCATGCACTATTGAAGGGCGAAGCCCAGAAAAGCCACTTCGACAAACCATGATCTGCATCACAAGTAGCCAGCCCTCGCCAGGGGGATTCTGTCGGTGTAATGGGATTGGGGTTCCTCACATTGTGCCTTAGCGTGTGGTCCAAGACCCACCAGTTAGCGACCCAACAGATGTGGGGCTTAGCCGGCAAGGTCATTGCAAGGATATGAGCATCGTGTGCTCCAAGAAGGTATGGTTTTGTCATGATAAGCCTATGGAGACTAAGTGTTAGCTATGTTGTAGGTGCCTATGGGTGAGACGAATGCTACAAGATGCGCCTCGGTTTGCTAGACGGACGCATACAAGGATGAAAGGACAATGACAAGTGCAAGGCGGTCATGTCCCTCCTGCCGAGGGCTGCCCTGAAGGAGGGCAAGGGCATTGTTTGGGTCATTGAGGCTGAGGAGCAGCCTCGACAGGGCCCCGGAAGGACCATGGAGGCACCCCTCCTGGGCCAGGCGCAACCCAGGAACTGGAGTGAACTGTTCCTAACAAGGTGTGTCAGGCCTAGCCTTGGGAACCAGCGATGCGTCAGCATCGCTGGACATCATCATGGCGCTGTAGTTCACTGCAGCGTGCCATCGACAGGAGTGACAGTTGGGAGCCTAAGCTGTCACTCAGCAATCGACTGCACCTGTGCACCTCCCCTGCCGTCTGTTGGCCACAGGCGTTGCCTGAAGACCGCGTGGAACCTCACGATTGAGCCCGGGAACACCCCAGATGGTGCTCCACACTGGCCCTTGTGGTGACCCCTTGGTGTATAAAAGGAGGAACTTGGCCACGAGAAAGAGGGGGAAAAGAAGGATAAGAGTGAAAAGAGTTCGGGAGGTTAGTGGTGAGAGAGTTTTTGGGAGGGAATAGAGCTTAGAGGAAGAGTTGGAAAGGCTCGAGATCTTATAGGGAGATAGAAGAGAGGGAGAGGTTGAAGAAAGAAAGAGGAAGCCCGAGGAGTGTAAAATCTAAAGAGAAAGTGTCTCCACGACACCAGAGAGGTCATCTTCTTGTACCTCGATCTACCCCAGATAATCCACCAAAGCAGGACGCAAGGCTGTTAGCCGAAGGACGGTCCGAACCTGGGTAAAAAATGTTTGTTTGTGCTATGTGTGTGTTGTATGCCCGTATCAGTAGGTTCCTTCGCAGACACTAAGGCCGGAACACCTTCATGCCCACTAACGAACAAATAGAGGGTGTCCAACATCCCCGATGTCTGTGTAGGCGAGACACGACATCGAGTTAACGTAAGCTTCCTATCCAGGACATTAGGGAGGAGTGATGTTTCCTTTTTATCCTATACCCCAAGCAAGGACATATCATGTACAAGTCCTTTCTTCCAGCCCCCAAACGCGGGCCTTTCTGAATTGAAGATTGAACCATTTTTCTGCTTCCATATGTTCGAGCAGGCAATAATGACCACTTCCATGAAGAAAGGCTTATTGAACCCTCCCTGGGCAGCCAAAGAAGCTACCTGAATATGTTGACTATGTGACCAATCAATCTACAGATATGTCGAGACACGCTGGCTAAAATTGCACTCAAAAAATAGGTAAATACGGTCCTCATAAGCTCTAAGGGGACATAGCACACAATGTTTGTCTTCAGTAACTTTCCAACTCCTTCTCTGAAGTAAGTCACGCGTATTTAGTCTATCATTCAGCAAGAGCCGGGCAAAAAACTTAGTCCTCATGATGAAACATGATTTCTAGATCCATTTGAAGTTAGGCATAACCTCAATATGAGCATGCAGGTGATGGTAATACAATGAAGTTGTGTATGTAGGGCCCCAACTATATGTCCATGAGTCATCCCCAACTGAAAGAGGACTCACTCTCATCAGTTCTGTCATTGATTGCAATTCAGAAAAAGCTTGAGCTGATATAGGTAAATGGAACAATTGGGTTATGTTTGGCTCACTGTAAACCTCTGCAGCAGTCAACCTGGGTTCGAGGGCATATGAAAACAGCGTTAGAAATCTCTCGGACAGTAGCTATGTAGATCCTCCTAATACCCATCGATCTAACCAAAATAGGAAAGTGTCACCCTTCCCTGGCTGTATTGCTGAGACATCTCTGTAGTTATCAAGAAGTTAACAAATATCCTTCCACCAAAAACTACCACACAGTTTTTCAGATTGTGGAACCGAACCCTTTAATAGGAGTGCTAGCTAAGCTTTACCCAAGGAATATCTGCCTTATTAAAAAAATTATCCAGATATTTCATCAACAAAGCCTCATTGTGTTTTGGGAAATTAACAATTCCTACTCCTCCCCTCTTCTTAGGTTTGCATAGCATTTCCTATGCTGCCAGAGACTATTTAGGCGTGTCAATATTATTCCTCCATAGACATTGTCTTAGGATTCTATCAAGATTCTTAATAATTCCTGGAGGGATTTGTAACGAGCACAAGAAGAAAATAGACATGGAAGATAGAGCAGAATCAACCAGTTGTAGCCTAGCACCTTGCGACCAAAAACAGGATATGCATGTCAACTTTCTCTCTAATCTCGTGACAATAGGAGTAAGATCCTAAATCCTAGGCCTAGTAGATCCCAAAGGGAGCCCCAAATATGTGAAAGACAAGGAAGCAACCCAACAACCAAAACCGTCGACAAGACTTTGCAAAACATCATCAGCAACATTTACTTGAATCATACTAGACTTATGAAAAATAATTTTTAGTCCAGTAGAACATGAGAAATCCTGCAGCACTCGTTTGAGAGCCATCATTTGGTCCATCTCAGCAGGCAGAATCAAAAGAGTATCATCGGCATACTGTATAATTGTGAAATCAGGATCATTGACATCAATTGGGAGAGAAATCCTTCCTCTCTGTAATAAATCATTCACCACAGACTGCAATAGCTCTGATCCCAACACATACAAGGTAGGAGATAAGGCCCCCCTTTCCTAACACCCCTTTTGCACTCAAATTGATTTCCAGGTACACCATTAAGCAAGATTCTTGAAGTGCCTAAAGACAAAATACTCCTGACCTAGCCAATAGTTTTTTCATCAAAACCTTTATGCCTCATTACCTAGATTATAACCTCATGTTGTACGGAATCAAAAGCTTTAGCAAAGTCCAACTTCAAAATAATAATTGGTCTCTTTGATACATGACACTGGTGTAGATACTCAAACATCCAGGCCACACAATCCTGAATAGTTCTATTTCTTATGAACCCATACTGATTCTTATGCACACAGCCCTCAATTTTTAGCTGAAACCTATTTTCCACAAGCTTAGTGAGGAATTTTAGACAGACATTTGTCAAAGAAATAGGTCGAAAGTCATTAACCCCTTCAGGAGACTGGGTTTTAGGCACACGAGTGATAAAGGACTCATTTATGTTCTGCAAATTCAAAGTTCCATCGTGGAATTCCTTGGCAAGATTATAAAACACCAACACTTCTTCAAAAATAATCCATTAAAACCATCGGGTCCAGGAGATTTATTTGGGGGCATTTGTTTGATTACAAGTTCAATTCCCTCTTTACAAAAGGGCTTAGAAAATCCTAGTCCATCCACTCTCTGAATTAAATGTTGTAGGTCAAAACTCATGCCAATACCATCATACGTGCCCATTCTTTCTTTGTAACTAGCCCACAACATTACAACCATCTCCTCATGATCTAAAACCATCCTACCATCATCAGTTTTAAGAACAGCAATATTATTTCTTCTATATCTTTGTGTAGCCATGGCATGGAAAAAATTGGTATTATCTTCCCCAATTTTCTCCCATCTCATTGTGCATCTTTTCCTCTAATAATCACACTATCAATAGCAGCTCCTCCAAATGCAGCTTCACAATTTTCCTAAAATTAAATTTAGTAACACATAGCGGTCTATCTTCTTCAAGCTTGTCCAAGAACATTATAACCTTATTACAGTTCTGGATAGATTGTTTTAGCTTAGATAGACTCTTATGCCACATTTTAAGTGCATGTCTCAGAGATTTTAATTTATCGGCCAGAATAGCAGCGCTATATTTCTTCCTAGACGCACCCTTCCACACCTCTTGAACACAGTCCATAAATCCTGTCTGATCAACCCAGAAGTTTTCGAATCTAAATAGGTTGGACTTGGGAATAACTGTATCAATATTCACCACACAAGGAACATGGTCTAAAGCTGAATTGGCAAGAGGCTCAATAGTTGTATTTGGGAAATCACTAATCCAGTTAGCACTGGTAAAGAACCAGTCCAATTGCTCCAATAAAGGTTGTTGTTGCATGTTTGACCAAGTAAATTTTCTCCCCTTTAAAGGCAGCTCTAGCAACCCAAGATGCCCAATAATTTCATTAAATAAAAACATGTCATGCACATCCCCTCCAGGTTTGTTCCTATTTTCCTCATTTCTTATGAAATTAAAATCTCCCAAAAGTAACCAATGACTGCCAACTGGGATACTCAAGTTATATAGCCAGGAAACAAAATTGTCTCTTGGAGGGCCCTGACAAGGTCCATAAACTGACACCATGGTCCAACTATCCCCATTGTGAGTAGAAGTGAAATTCACCACAATCCCAAGCTTATGAAAATCCACAAGAGTCCCAGTAAAAACTAAAGAATTCCACAGAACCAAAATTCCCCTAGATGCTCCAACAGATGGAGAATACACATAGTTATCAAATCTCTTGGGGCAGAATTTCCTGATGAATTTTTGATCTATGAATTCACATTTTGTTTCTTAAATACAAATAATGGAACACTAACTCTCCTCAATTTTGGATCTCAAAGCTCTCTAATGTTTCTCAGCATTTAATCCTCTCACATTCCAACACAGAACAATGAGTGAAATAACTCAATGGAACATAACACCACTGAATAATATTATGAGAGACCGTAACCATGAACATAGTATCATCAAATCATAGACAACAACCATGAAACCACTAACCAAACTCACGATGACACAAAACATGTCCAACAACCTGAAAAGCAGGTTCAGCACACACCAAAATAATTGTGTTTATTACAGTTCTAGAATATAAATAGTGTAGATAATGAGCATAAAATAAGGAGTGCTCCCTCCTATTATTGTAGCAGTTGTCGCTTATCACTGGAAACAGTCTTGATGTTCTTCTTCTTGGGATCATCCCTAAGCTGTTCCTCCGTGATCTTTGCCGGATCAATACCCAAAGCCATGCCCACCTGCTGCATCATCCTCACTGAAGTTTCTGGCGCTGCTGTAACATTATGTGTCCCATATGTTGTTTCCTCTTCCTTTGGCACTGGTCCACCTTGAGAAACTGCATCCACTGTCTGCTTCGCCTCCTTTAATTGCTTCTGTGTCTTTGCCCTTTTCCTAGGCCTAGGCTTTGTGTCACACAAGGGTGTTGGTATGTGCCCATCCCTTTTAGTACAACTGCGTGTGCTTCTCCTATATGTGTGTGCTTCGCCCGTTGGTATGTTCCCATCTCTGAGGTATTACATTCAAGGGTTAAATTCATGGAATTCTTACAAACCAACCCTGGAGTTTTTGCCTAGAAGAAGAACCTATGGAGGTGGAGAATTGGTTAATGGACACATCTCGTAAGCTCAAAAGAGTGGGATGTAAGGGTGAGGAGAAAGTGAGATATGCAACCTATCTATTCGCCGGAACAACAACCACATGGTGGAAAAAATCAAAGTTTACAACATTAGAAAGAGGTGTTAGTACCTGGGCAAAGTTCAAGAATAAGTTCCGTGAAGAATTTGTTCATAAAAATAGTGGGCAAATGAAGGATGATGAAGCTTTAGGGAACAAGAATCTCCTAGTTCTGAAGCATGTACTAGATTTTAATCATCTATCTCAATAGATTATTGAGGAAGTAAATAAGGAGGCAAAACATCAAGAGAAGTTCATGAAAGGACAACAAGCAGTCATGAGAATGCAATTTTGGATTGTTCATGCCAAATAGTTCTAGGAATTAATGGATAGTGCACACATTCCAGAGGATGATGATAAGATGACCGCAGTTGATGGAAACAAGAAGGAAATTTTAAAAGGAGCTAATACCACAAGGGCAATACGTCGAAAACACATTGTGAGAGTTGTGGAACCAAGGACACTATGTCAGTGAGTGTCGTAAAGCTCTAGTTACTTGCCACAAGTGTGGGGAACCGGGACATATTAGGCCCCATTGTCCCAATCGACCACTGGTTTATGAATCACCAACACAGAGTGGAAAGAAGAGGAGAACTTATGGTAAATACCTGAATGTATGCTATGAATGTGGACAGCCGGGCCATATCAGAATCAATTGCTCAATACTTCCATTGGAAGAAAGAAGCAACATAACAACGGTGGTATCATAAACCAGTAAGCGGGGGTATTGATGAAGGAACGTCTTCTGGGAAGAGGAAGTATGAAACTATGACTCAAGTCAACCTGGATGTCAAACACAGCCCAGAAAGTGGTAAGTCACTATGTTATCTGTAATACAAGATGTTTTATAACCGCGCTTTATGTGACGAAGAATCCACACGGGTATCCACAATGTGTGAGTAAATCATATGTTTCTTCATATGACCATTAGGAGAACCCTAAGGGGGAGAGTGAAGAACATGTTAGACTTCGAGATCCAACAGTTATAGTAGATTTGGAGAGGTAAATCTGAATCTTTTCAAGAGTGTCAAAAGTTGACGTTAACCACGATACTAGGGATATATCTGGACCACAACTGAATTATATTCATGCAGCTAGTAGAGCATAGCTTAATACCAATAGTATTTCCAACTAAGAATAGGATATAATCTAAATGTCTTATTGAGAAAGAGTGGGGTAATCTGGAATGGATGGACTAAATAATTTCAGATCATTCAAAAAAGGAGATAAAAGGGACTAATTAGAGTGAGCATCGCCGGTGCGTCCCCGTGCGCCGGTGATAAGCTATTTTGGTGCGCCGGTGGCAGGCTTGTTCCTAGTAGTGTTATCCTAAATTTCTATACAAACACGGTGTTGAGCCAATGGTTGACCCCCTATTGAAGTGCACGCGGTTTCATGGAGCTCGACCAGAAGAAGGCCAAAGCGTTCAAGGCCATGGGACCGCCTGCCGAACGACTGCATGCACGATGGAGAAGTGTATTGCCGATTCGAAGGCACATGCCAACAAAAGGGAAGAGAAGACCGAAGAGAGGTGGAGCCAGATGCTGCAGAACCAAGGCAAGAAGCTCGACCTGCTCAAGGCCAACTTCACCGCAAAGAAGAGGAACATAGACCTGACATTCCTCATGGGCGGTGAAGATACCTCGGCGATGAGCCCCCGGGTCAAGGCATGGTACATGGTGCGCCGCAATGCTATTCTAGCCGAGGACGCCCCATCCTCGGGCACGCCGAGCTCCGCACCAACGCTCTTCGCCACCATCGCGTCGTCGAGCTCCGCCTCCACCTCTTTGAACCTGTCGCCGCCGTAGCACCTACGACGGAGGATTCGCATGCAATAATCCGAAGGCCAAAAATACGGGCTTGCGATCGCCGAACTATTTGGTCGTACTGTTTTGTGTGAGTTTTCCCCGACAGGAAGAAAATGTTTCAAATATATCACAAGATTTTGGGTTTGATTGAAAACACGATTGGGAACTGACCATTTACATGCCGAAAATTTTATCCATCCGGCATCGAATAGCGTCGGATTTTGGCTTCCGAACAGCCAAACGGCTGGAGATGCTGTGAGCAATCAAATTTCAAACGCACGGTAAAAGTGGTACGCGCCCAGCTTTGTGGCTGTTCGTCGGCTAGCGTAACTGCTCCGCTGACACGATCAGATGTTGAAAAGCGAAAGAAGGGCGGGCGGATCCCGAGGGCTCCCGTACGGACACCCCCGCGATGCGCGCGCGTGCTCCCGTTTTGCCTTGCGTCCAAAGAAAACCCTCTCCCGTTTGAGCACGGATGCATCCGGGCCGTCGGTTGAAGATGAGCACGGATGGCAGCCGTCCGTTGCCCTGCCACCCCCGCTATTTATACAGGGGCACCTCGCCCTCCGCTCTCCATCCCATTCCTCCCCTCTCCCATTCTTGATTAATTCCACCCACAAGGAGAGTAGCTGTGCAGTGCTGTTCCCTTTTGCCCACCGTAGTGTAGTGTAGTGTAGTGTTGTTTCTTGGTTGGATCTGGCCCTCTCCATGGCCATGACTCCTCCCATCTTTTGCCTCGATGAAGTTTATTTTCCGTGTGTTCTTCTTTCCGGTCTCTACTTCATGGCCATCTTGTTCAGCGCTGCAAAGCATGTTCGTCCATGCAACTGCTAGCTCGAGTTCTTGTTTCTGGTCTTTTCGTTTGCTTTTTTGGGCGTGGATCTGATCCTGCTTCTTTTTGACGTACTTGTTCTGCCGATGAGGTCGTTCTTATGCGTATGACGCAGATTGCAGACCACCTCCTCCGATCCCTTTAATCGCGTTCGAGTCGCTGGCTGCCTGTGTTGTGTGTTCCCTGATTTCTGGTCACACGCCGATGACGACAACGCTTGCTTTTCTGATCTTCTTATGAAGGAGCAAGAATACATTCCGAGGCGCGCTAGCTCTCGTTCTTCTTCTTCCGTTTTTTCTTTTTTAGTTTCCGATGATGTGCCGATGATGATGGGTTCCGCCGTTCCGGGGACCGAAAATTAAATCGTGTAAGGTCCCGCGGATCTGGATGGATACCTTCCGAGGTTCCATGTGATGTGAAAGCTGTGAATCACCTGAGGCACTCCGGCCATCTTGTTTAGCGCTGCAACTAGCTAGCTCCAGTTCTTGTTTCTGGTCTGTTTCGTTTGCTTTTTTTATGCGGATCGGGGCTCCTTCTTTCTTTTTGACGGACTTGTTGTGCTGCCGATGAGATCGTTAGCGTGCATATGCTGCAGGCCAGCTCCTCCCCTCCATGTGGAGGGTATTTTTCCGTTGGTCTTGCTTTACTAGGTCGCACAGAGTCGAGGCATGCTTGTTCGAATCGATCTTGGTCTTTCTCGCTGTACTTTGGTTTTCCTTGGTTGCGGTCACGCCGATGACGACATTGCTTGCTTTTCTGACGTTCACATGAACGAGCAAGAATCATTTCTGAGGCGCAGCCTTGTTTTGTCAACCTTGTTCGTCCTGCGTGTTTTAGTTCGTGATGATGTGCCGATGATGATGTGATTCCAGCTGAACTATAAATTAAATCGTGAATTTCCTGATATTGGGATGGACGAGACCTTATTCCAAGGTGCCATTTCCATGTCAAAGTTGCGAATCCCCTGAGGCACGTATACACAGTACTTCTCTGTCAGTTCTCTCGTTCTTACCGCGCGCGGTTTTAGGTGGATTAATTCCGCGTGCTTAGATTTGAGGATGATGGGTTCGTTCTTTTATTTGTTTCGATTTCGCCGATGACGACACAACAACGATGGCTTTTGAGATGCGCTAGTATATACACGCGTAGATGACAGGAGCTAATTTATTTCTTCAAAGTATCCGAGGCCAATTCCTTCTTGAGACGCGCCTCTCCACGATTCTTTTTGCTGCGTTTTTTGCGTACGTCTTTAAATCCGTAGAGTAGATTGTTTCTCGGATTCTTCCATATATCTGTGTGTTCTTCGATTTCGAATTAGGCCAATGACGAAACGTAGACAGCTTTTGAGATGTTCAATACATGCACAGATGACAAGAGCTAATTTATTTCTTCAAAGATTTTGCCGATTTGGCCGATGACGAGACAACGATGGCTTTTGAGATGCGTCGCTGCACTGTTCTATTGTTCACACGGATCTATTGCTTTTTCTTTGCGTTTTTAAATTCGTACATCACTTGAGTGCCATATTTGTGTTCGGCCGATGACGACACATATACAGCTTTTGAGATGTGCCACGCGCAGATGACAAGAGCTTAACTAATTTCTTCAAAGTATCCGAGGCCAATTTCTTCATCCACAGAAGTACTACTCCTACTCTGCTGTTCTATTGCAAGCCCGGCCGGCGCATATGTACGAAGTTCTAGTTCTTGGATTCGGCCCACCAGCTGCAAGCCTGCTTTACTTCGTTCTGCAATTGTAAGCACGCTTTAAAATTCCTCCTGCGTTTCGTGATGGATGTGTGTAGGCTGCCGATGATGATGAATTCTTTGGTTCCGGAACGGACCTTTTAATATTAATAGGTTCCGTCATGTGGAACTTCTGCGGGATTTTCTGAGGCACTTCTTATCATTTACTAGTACATCGCTTCATAGTCTGGTTTTTTGCTAAAAGTACTTCATGGGATCCTTTGACCTCTGCTCTTGAACTTATTATACTAGTTTGAATGTTTCAAAAAAAAAATTATACTAGTTTGAAGACATTCCAGTTTGAAACTCTTACAGTATTGCCATCTTGTATATGATCCTCTTGCGATGGCTGATGATGCTAACTGAACCATGGACAGGTGCGAATCTATCCATTTGGCCATGAAAACATCGGTTCTTTTGAGGAGGCCGATGGAGCAAGCTTTTCCTGAGATTTTGATCTGCGAATTAATTTGTAGTACTCTGCTATTGGATGTTTCGAGATGGACCTTTTCACATGTCGGTTTTACTGCGTTCATGCGCCCTCATGCGTTTCTTTCAATCTGGAACGCTACTCTGCTATTGGATCTTAAGGTTTCAAGAAATCAAGTTTTCTCTGAAACTTGTCATCTATACCTCTGCTGCTCTTGGAAATTTCTAGTATTCAGCATTCTGCTTCGCCCTCACGTGTATCTTGTTCTTATATAGGGCCGATGATGTGAAAACACACAGTTCAAATTTGAGCACATGCGTGGAATCAATCCTTGCATTTGTCCATGAAAATTTGCATTGTTTTGTTGAGGCCAATGCCACAATTGTTTTCCTTCAGATTCTGGTATGTGAATCTGCAGTAGAACAGGCAGGCTGTGTGTTAAGATTTGAAGAGATCAAGTTTCTTTTTCTTTTTCTATTTAGGACTTCTCATTTATTCCTCTGTCGCTCTTGGAAACAAACTCGTATATACTCTGCTCTTGTGTTTGCCAACGGGCACAAACTCTCCTTGCCGGCAAGCAAGGGCCAATGATGTGAAAAACACAGAGTTCAAATTTGAGCAGATGCATGGAAAATCAATCCATGCTTTTGGCCATGAAAATTTGCAGAGTTTTTCTGAGGCCAAGGTTCCCATTATTTTCCTTCCTATTTTGATTTGCTCATTTGTAGTGCAGCACTGCAGCGTACAGGCCTGAGATGACAATGGAGATGATATCCTTTTGAGGAACTGCCTATTCTTTCTCTCTGTTGCAACTTTGTATTTCCGACGATATAAAAGAAAAAAACGGTTATGAGTTGGTTTCTGAAGTGCATGGCGCATTTGATTTGCTTTTAGTGTCCTAACTTGCAGCACTTCTTTGGTCTGTGGTTTGTTCTGATGCTTACGTATGGATCATGTTCTTGAGTTTGTTTCGCGTCTTACATATGATCTTACCATGCAGAGGCCGATGATGTGAAACCTCACAGTTCAAATTTGAGCAGCTGCATGGAATCTTTTCCATGCGGCCATGGAAATTTGCATAGTTTTTCTGAGGCCATGTTCACAAATTTTTCTTCAGATTTTGATCTGCAAATTTGTGGTACAATGGCAGGTTCTGTGATGACAGGAGAGATTGCTGTCTGTGGACTGATTACTTTTATGTGTTCTCTCCGTCACAACTTTACAGATGCCGGTGATGCGACAGTGAAAAGCGGTTATGAGTTTGAAACAATGGATGTGACGGTCCATCCGCAGTGAAAATATGCAGTAATTTTCTGAGGCCAATGTTGCAAGTTGTTCTTTGGGTTCTGAGTTGCTTGGCGTATTTTTTTCTCTTTTTAGTTTTCTAACCTGCACATCTTACTTATCTGAATAGCACCAAGTTGGGTCACAAAGTTGGAGAAATTTGAAGCCTGGCGCTTGCGACAAGATCGCTGAAGAACTTGCTCCTGGCGGTAAGCAAGAGGCCTAGGCGCACAATGGATAACAGAGAATTCAGCCCTTAACTGCGAAGTACATAGTGCTGTGCCAGAATCTGTATGCAAAGCTGCTGTAAATAACCTGTAGTATTCTCGTTTTCGTCTTGCTGAATAGAAACCTGGAGTATCAGGATTATACTGATTTGTGCTTATGGAAATATGTCCTGATTTCTCAAGTACAAATGTACGATCGATTACTGGTCCGTTTCCTGTTTGGTCTGTACTCTGTATTTTGTACCCCTGAATCTCAATTTTATTTTTCTAAATTTTGGTTTTGGCGGTCAGAGTTTTCTATAATGATCCAGCTGTACATGAACTTGAGCGTAATGCAGTTGAATTGATGTAGTCCCCTAACGAAATGAAGCAGAGAAATTTCAGCTGAAAGCCTCAAGCTAACATACAAGTCCACTGAACTTCTTTTCATCCGGATGAACAGTATGAAATAACTACACAATTTGAGCAAGAAGAAGCCTAAGAGCACCTTCACTCTTTGGTCGTTCCTAGGTCGAAATCCGGCGCTATTTGACGCCGGATGGATGAAACTTCGGCCTAGAACGCCAGTTTCCCAGCCGCGTTCATGAGTAAATCCAGAATTCGGCGATATAATTGAAAGTTCTTCTTCCCGCCCAAAAAAAACACCACAAATTTGGCATACTCGCTCATACACGAAATTCGGCGATCGAAAGCAGTAGCCCAGGTTTAGCTTTCAAAAATATTTTTAAAAAATGATCACTCGTCCACCGGGATACAAGCCTCCGTCGTAGCTGTTGTGGCAAAGCTTGACGATGGGTTGGAAGACGTAGAGGTAGAGCTCGGCGAAATGGTGGTGGCAGAAAGCGTTGGCACGGAGCTCGACGGGATTGGTCTGAAAACGCCGGATAAAAGTTGGATCAAATACGGCGAAAAGCGGGGTGCTGAGAACATGACTGTGCGAAATCTCACCATCCGGATGGAAAAAAAATCATGGGAGACTCTTTCGGGAATGCTAGCGGAGGTGCTCGAATATCTGTTTCTGTGTGTATTTCCATATTTTTTGTGTACATTTACATGCCTATTTACGTTATGGGTGGAAAAACAAGACCTCCCTCTGAAAAGTTGTACGCGGGGAGCGCACGCACGAGCACGAGGCTTGATCCGATACATGGCTGACCGACCGACACACCGCACCGCACCTCGACCTTGATCGATCTAGCACGGCTGAACCGATCAAATCGCTAGCCATAGCACGCCAGCTTCGGTCGGTCACCCGGACGGCCGGATGAGCTCAAGCGGCAGGTGCGCCGTCGGCCAGATGGGCTCGCCGCATCCATCCGTCGCCTTAAATCATGAGATCGCGCCGGTCCCCCGCGAAAGATGCCGAAGGCGACCACCGAGCGCGGCAGCGAGATCGATCGATCGATCGATCGATCTGGCGCCGTCGCCGTCGCCGTCGGACAGGAACCGATCCATCATTTGGGTCCCGACGGAGAACGGAACGGGATCCAGCGAGGCCAGAAACCCTACTGGCGTCCCCTCCTGGTTCACTCTCTGCATCTCTGCTTTTCGGCAACAACTGTTTGCACATTGCAAGACGCTCTCACATTAGCATTTCAGCCAACGGAAAGCTGAACCATGAACATTATGAAGAATGGCTTTTATGTCTCGAGAGAGACAGATTGCAGGGGCATGAATCCGTCCCTGAACCACGATCAACGTGCGGTGGTGTGGAACATGAGCTGCTTACAACTAGATCTCCACTGACAAAGAAAACCTTTAGATCCCTGCTAGCATAGCAGCTAGCCAGCCAGTAGGTCAAGCGGTCCATCAACAACTCCTTGGAACGTTGGAAGAACCCAGCGACGAACCCAGCGACGAACTTTTCATCCCAACTTTCTTATCTTAACTGAAAGACAAAGGAATCCGGCTCAGATTTGGTGGGGAAAAGGAAAGAACTGATCTCCAAGTGACCGATCATCCACGGAGATCGAACTCGGCGTAGTAGGTGGCCATGGAGTTGCCTTCAAGGCTCTGTAACCTTGTCACTGCTGCTTCTGATGCTCTCCTAGGTTTATATGCGCATCCATCTCATCTTCATCATCCTTTTAACTTTATGTTGAGAAGCACGGCGCTCGCCTTATCATCTTACCTTTCTGCTGTTAAATCTTTGGCATTCTAGAGGGACTGGCCAACCAACCAACCATGTTCGATTGCGTCGTCATCGTACATGCCACGGAGCAGCAGCTAAGCTGTAACTCCAACTCTGTTAAAGAAAAGAAAATCCCTGTCCTGATAATTCCAAATGCCGGTACAGTGGCTTCAAGAACACATGATTACAGGACGCCTTTTTCTCTCTTGGGCCTAATCATTGCAAAAGCTAGTAGTGAAGCAGACATGCTATGCTAGACTTGATCAAGCAGCACTAGTCTGAAACTCACCTGGTTGTATAAGCCAGGTTTCTTTTCCTTGGCGCTTTTCCAAAAGGATTTTGTCGGCCACGTACCGATCCTGCCTCCCAGCAATAGTGCCACAGATAAACCGATATGGAAACATTAGGGAGCAATCAAACACCTTGTATCCAGCAAGAGAGAACAGCATTTTTCTCTGGAGGAGTAGGAGAACAGTATGAAGTGTAAGGCAAGAGATGAGCCAATTTTGAGCCAATGCTAGTGCGAGTGGTATTTCCTTGGGTGAAAAGACATGGATTAATTGGTGTGTAAGCGATTTTTTACAGGATAGTAGATGCTAGTACTAGTAGTAGCTAGGACTCGAGACAGTATACTCCAGATCACCACTTGATCCTCCTTTTTTCTAGGTGAGGTGTAACATCACTTATCCCACTAATAATTCCTAAATTTCAGATAAGTAATATTGTGGGCGCAGGAATCTTTGTTACAGTACATTACAGCGGAGTAAAGTTTGCTGAAAGTGCTGCTGGAAATGGATACCGAAAGGAAAAGGAGAAAACGAAGCCAGCAAAGTGGCAAAGAAAAAAGAAAGAATCCTGATCAGGGACACACGCTGGCTGAAGCGTTCGTTCCAACTAATAAAATAGCTCAGCTTTCTGCCCATTTGCTTGCTGACTGAATCCGGTCTGGATTAATCTCGCTTCGTCGACTTTCCACGTGCGAAAACCACGCGGCACTGAATTGTCGATTCGGGGCTGAAAGATCGTTCCACTACCGCGTGCTCTGTAGGACGGATAGGAGCAGCTGAGCAGATGGCAATATTATATGCATAGAGAGAGAACAGATCAAATGGCATTTGGGTTGCACAGATTTTTCGAATTTCAGAAAGCTTTTGTGCCGAGCACACCTGACCTGCTGCATGATGATGTTATCCTCCTGGTCAATAGAGATCATGCATCGATCATTGAGCGCGACGAGAAGGAATGAGTGGAAGAACAGGATCATTCAAGCTAAAAAACGACATGATAAGTTTCTGAACCTTTTTTGTGCTGCCAATACTGGAGGAGGATCAGTTTTAAAATGTGCACGCTTGCGGTTTGCTCTGTGCTTCTAGTGGCATGTCCAATCAGGTTGGTAGTTAGAATATGTGAGATGAAACGTTCCATTTCCGTATCGATCATTAGCTGACTGGCTGGGATGGTGGATAGTAGTACTAGCAGTGTTATCAGGCATAATTTGCGCATTAATGGGGATGGGTTAATGTTTAATTGTGATGGCTGCGCATACGGATGGATTATGTCTAATTCTGTTGCGGTCACATACGGATGGATTATGCTGAATTGAGTGGCTAACTGTTAACCGTGTCGGTCGGTCCTCTACATTCATTCATTCATTCATTCATTCCCCAACGTTCAGAGTGCCAAGTACAGTCCGGTCTGAACATGAGTCGTCTCAATTTATTTCGATCATACTCGGAGGCTCTGAAAACTTCCAACACGGCGGGGAGATTTCGCTGCATCATCGAGCCGGCCGGACGAAATGATAAACAGTGGGAGGGTTCATGTGTCCTTTTGGCTGCTCCAGGGCTCCTGATCGAGCTGGGGCAACCAGACCGTACCGTGTGGGTGTACAACGGCGATCGACACCAACGCATCAGCGAATCATATCCCGATCCGGCGAGTCCACGTCAAGGGCAGTACTCCTACCAAGGATTGGCGGTCAGATCAGATGGTCGATCTTGTAGAATGTTAGAGGAGGCATGTCCATCGACGGAGGTAGGCCGGCGGCTAGCTTGCCGTGGTGTGGAGGCTCGCTTGGGCGCAACAAACTCGACATACGGACAGATCGTCTCTATCTGGCTCACTGTGCTTCAGTACCGGCTAGTGCCACGTATATAGTTTTTTTTGTAGTATACTAGTAGTATTTGCGAAGCGTGGCAAGGAACAAACATGGCTCCACCACGAGGTGAGAAGGGTGCGTCACACTTGAACCCACATCTCAATCAACTTTAAGTATTCTTTTTTTTGAGAGCCAATCAACTTTAAGTTGATTATGATAATAATCCAACCCTCCGTTAATGATTTCTGTTTCTGCTTCATCGTAATGATTTGGCCGTGTCCATTCTCGATGTCTCGATTAACTCTTGATGTTGTGTTTTTCTAAAGGTTATTAAGACTAAAGGAACCCTTGCGATTGTAAAGTAAACAAACAGTTATTGTTTCCATTGTAATTTGATTATTACAAGAGCTTATGATAAACTTATGTACATATGTCATTGGTTTTCAAGTTCTGAGATCACATCTATCAGACGCAAAGTTCAAATTTAAAGTAATTACGATAAATACTTCAAAACCATTTAAATCGTGAAAAGAAACAAATATGTTTGATTAGACCTCAGTTTTTCCCTACAAGATCAATGATATAGTCTCAAGCCTCCATAAATATTTTGGGACTTACAGATTATTTGAATATTAGTTTCTTCACTATATACCTTAATTAGGTAGTTACATAAATAAAATATGCATACCACTGCATAAAAATGATGAGAAAATACATCTTACAAAGAAAAATATGAAACATAAGTTGAAATAAAATTTGATTATGAATTCTTTCTCTAAGATGAAGACCAACTGAACAAACAAACCATTTTTACACATTTTTTATTTTTCCGATTTTTATATTTTTAGAGCTTATTTAGGTAATACTAAAATTCAACTGCCATTAAAGGAATAAGATCCTCAACTAAACAGGCATTTGAATGTTTCCACCATAATTTATATAACCACCTACAATATACTTATATATATATATATATGAAATTTACTCTATTTCAAGATCCTATTTAACGCACGCATATCTCAAACTTGAAGCAACTTGGACTAGTAGGCATATATCCATTTAATTATAATATATATTCTTTTTAGGAAATCTCCTTTTTCCTACAAGATCAATAATGTCGTCTCAAGTCTCCATAAATGTTTTGGAATCTTATAATAATAAAATGATGACAAAACCATGTTTATAGATAAACATATGAACTAAAGGTTACATTAACTTATAAAAATAAAAGACAAACAAAACTATTAGTAACTTTAATTTTGTGTAGAGTGTACAAGTAATTACTAATATTCTCTCATATGAACACAAATTGAAGTGCACAAGAAAAATAATTACCAACTTTTGTTTTACTTATGAAATATTTATTAGCATCTTATTGTTACATATTTGGTATTGTCAAAATCATATGACATTCTGGAAATAAGAAATGAAGATCCTAACATAAATAAACATTTGACTTTTTCCTCATACTTTGGATAAGAGCTTAAACTTTACTTATGTGTACATATATGAATTTTACTATAATTGTAATATTTTGTTAACACAAATAGGATGATGAAACACTCTCATGTCTCGTCATTATTGTTGTCATTGTTGAAACAACTTATATGTATGCGTGTATATATATATATATATATATATATATATATATGTGATGTAACCGTAGGATAATGATGTGAATATGAGATCTAATTATCATAAATTTTAGGTATTTATTGACTTTAGCCATCTCCTATATTCCCCTGCTCATGGCCCGTCCTCTAAGCCCCTTTGGCTGATTTTCAAGACCGGAGCTATCAACCTCTCAGCCATCTCTCCACAGCCTAATCCCTATTTTATTCCTACAAATGGAACATAGCCACACAAAATCGTAGTGAAATTCATATATGTACACAATAGGGCGTAAAACATTATAGGGAGATGAACACAATAGGGCGTCGATCGAAATCCATTCATGGGCCTATCAGCTAGCCATTGTAGACTCTCTAATAACAAGTTAGGGTTGAGGTTTAGCGCCTGAAAATAATATTTTTTCCTACGCAAACAACTCTAATGCTAGGATCTATCTATTAGTAATGCAGTAACGGGAGGAACTTTTCGTGAACTTACCCTTGAAGACCGAAAAGCTTTGTCAACGTTCGGGAGGACGTGGTTGATGTAGTCGTACCAACGCTGACCTCAAGGTCGTTCTAAACTCGGACGGCTCCGCCAGCTCCAGCTCTACCGGCTTCAATGACTCCGATGGCTCAAATGACTCGAGTGCCACAAGTGCAGCGCCTCGTAGGGGGACACACACACATACGGTGTTTGACGATGACTCCTGGACCCTGATCCAGGAGAGGTTGTGGAAGTAGATCTCCTGAATTTGGAATCCCCGTCCAGCGCGACAGCGCTCCACGGTGAAGAACACTCTCATTCGTGCAACCCATACAATGGGGTCGCACTCATAAGAGAGAGGGAGAGAGGACGACACTTGGAGGGGGAAGCCTCAAAGCTTGAGATTAATTGGTGTGATGAAATGTCTCCCTATGCCTTCCTTTATATAGGGGGAGGGGAGTCCCCAAGTACCTTGGCTTAGCCATGTGGGACTAAAGGAGAGGAGGAGGTGGGACTGTGGAAGCTACATTGGCCGGCAGGCCAAGGCCCTCTTGGGCCCCACGTGGGCATCAAGGTCCCATGCGGCCACTCCTCCCTTCTCTCCTTTGGGTGCCCTCCCTCTTGGGCCTTTTCCCCTTAGGGAATTGGCCCATTAGGCATGGGTTGCCCATTAAATTATATTTAAATCATTAAGTAAATATAAATAAATGTATAATTCAATAATTAACATATATTTATATATTTTTTAATTCCCGTTGCACTAGAACTCCTTCTGGACACCCGTCGGACTTTCCTAGAACACTTTTGGTTTCTCCTTCTCTTTTCTTCGGTGATTCCTATGATACCAAAACAATCTCCGAGTGTTGTCAAACCCTTAAGAATGCTATCCTAACGGTTCGGGAACACTTCAGACATGGTCGAGACCCCTCTTGGACCAATGATCATCATCAGGACCTAGATGCCCATAATGACCCTTGTGTATTCCACGAGAATCTTTGTCGTTGAACCATTAAACATAGAGTCATATTCCCTTTATTACTTTGATACTTTACTTATTCGAGACCTGATCAATGACATTTCCATGTCGTGATCAATCTAGTTACCCACAAGTACAACTTTACTCGTTCTGAGCTATGTCATCCCCATGACCTAGTCACACGCTACATCTTTACGGATGTCATGTACCCGAGTGGGCTCAGAGTATCTCTCCGTCAGGCAGAAGAACAAATCCCGCTCTTGACACATACACCTCTACACGCCCCTCCAAATACCTAAAGACACCTTTATGATCACCATTTCACTGAGTGACGTTTGATGCAAACAAGGCACTCTTGGGTGATAGTGATTAAATATGGTCTCACTGTCTAAGAAATTGGTTACTATATTTCCTAGTCCTTGTAACGCTGAATTTCATGGCTTAATCGTGTTACAATTCCTATGTTGGGTATGTCCATCACTTTCATTCATCTAATGAAATGACCTTATTATCAATTGACATAAATATGCATGATCGGGAAACATCGATCATCGATTGACCAATGAAATAGTGTCTATAGGATCACCAGGAACTCTGTGGTTTATATATCACACATGTATTGATGTTTACCTATTATGAACTTAATGAAGTATGTCAATAATCTATATTATTATTTGCTTCTAGGGCATATTTCCAACAGTTAGCCCATCGGTCGAGGGATATTTCTAGAAAACTTTTTGTGTATGAAAAAATTAATTGCAACAATTCAAACACATCTAGACAATTTTTTGTATACGTAAAAAGTCTACATATATTCTACCGGTGAGAAAAATAATCACATATATGCATCATCAAAGCCTGCACTTATACCAATCCAAAACCAACTTGCATTATGGCCACAACATTTGCGAGATACATAAAGAATCATCACATCATGTTGCATGTGTGTATAGCAAACAAAAACGAGTTTGGAACATGCCGTACGGATGTAAGCATCATAAAAAGTCCAAAAATCCCTATTATTTCTCCATGAACACTTTTGTTCTCCGACTTTCCACCTTGTGCTATCCGGCAATGAACTTGGCTCGGAGCTCCGCCGATGGCTCCAAAAATAGTCATCTTCCAGCGCGTTTAAACATTATTTTTATTCAAACAATTGATAAGAAACTAACTATCCTTGCCACTGATAAATAATAACTGCAAAGATATGCAAACCATTGCTTTGATTTGTGGCAAACCATTTATTTGATTTGTGTTGTGTAGGAAATCACGCTTTTTAATGCAAAATCAGGAGTCACTAATCTCGATCTTAATGCATACGCCTCAACCTATCCCTTTGGAATACCTGATAGACACCTTTATGATCACCCTGTTACGCTATGGTGGTTGATGGAGTCAAGGCAGCCTTGGGTGATAGTGATTAGATATGATCTCATGATCTAAGGAGAAGGTTACTTCATTTCCTAATTATCGCAACAATGAACTTTGTGACTTGATCGTGTGATACGTCCAAAACATATTTACTTTCTCGAACACTTTTGCTATTGTTTCTCCTCTAAACTTGTGTGATTTGGATGCAACTAATACGGACTGACGCTGTTTTCAGCAGAATTGCCTTAGTGTCTACTTTTTGTGCAGAAAATCAAATATCAGGAAAAATCCCGAAAAATATGCCAAAAATCCTATTTCCCCCGAAGACTCCAGGAGCCAGAATACGAGACGGAGAAGAGCCCTGGGGTGTCCACACCACCTGGTGGCGCCGGCCAGGCCAGGCCGTGCCAGGGGGTGGTGTGGGCCCCCCAGAAACCCCCTTGGCCTCTCTCTTCGCCTATAAGGAGCCTTCTGACCTAAAAACTTCGGGGGTTTCGACGATTTTCCAGAAGGAGTTCCGCTCCGCCGCCACCACCAGATTCCATGAAACAGTACCAGAAACTCCATTCTGCCACCCTGCCGGGACGGGGAATTGAAGGAGATCATCGCCATCATCATCACCATCGCTTCTCCATCCACCATCCATATTTCCCCCATCTATGAGTGAGTAATCCTCCGCTGTAGGCTATGGGTATGGTAGGGATTGGATGAGATCGTTCATGTAATGGCATCAGGTTGTTAGGGCATGGTGCCTAGTATCTTTTATTAGTGCTTTATGACTTTGTTGCGACTTGTTGTGCTTAATGCTTGTCACTAGGGCCCGAGTGCCATGATTTCAGATCTGAACATGTTATTGATTCATTATAATAGTATTGTTCTTGGTCTTATCTGCAAGTTGTTTACACACGTCGTTGTCTGGAACCTATGGCCCCGAAGTGACAGAAATCAGGATAACCGGAAGGGAAAGGCTTTGATGTGAGGATCACATGTGTTCATGGAGTGTTAATGCTTTGCTCCGGTGCTCTATTAAAAGGAGCACCTTAATTGCCAGTAGTTCCCTAGAGGCCCCGCTGCAAACGGGCTGGTAGGACAAAAGATGTTGTGCAAGTTCTCATTGCGAGCACGCATGACTATATATGGAACACATGCCTAGGATTGTCTAGTACTTGGGTGCTTTATCTTATTTATCTACAATTGCCCTATGTTCTGATTGCTATGTGAATTGTCTTGTCCATGCAACGCCCGTCCATCCATCCCTATGCCCACCGCACTCGAATCCCATTGTTTACTGCTTTTGTTACTACTGTCTTTGCTTTGCTACTGCGTTTACTTTACTATTCCTACTACAAAACTGTTGCTACTGATAAACTGCTGTGAGCAAGATTGTTTCTAGGTGCAGCTAAATTGACAACTCAGTTCTTAAGGCTTATAAATATTCTTTGGCTCCCCTTGTGTCGAATCAATAAATTGGGTTTCACTTCCCTCGACTGCGATACACCCCCTATACTTGTGGGTCATCAAGACTATTTTTTGGCGCCGTTGCCGGGGAGCATAGCTTTATTTATCAAGTTCACTTGGATTCTCTATTGTTCGCTGCTACTCATCCATCATGGGCAAGTCTCGTGATGGCAAGGTTCCTATTTTACCATCCACTACAAGAAGAGGTACGGTTCTGAACACCTCTACCGCTCTTGATTCACCTTCTGTTTTGAGTAAGTTCCTTACACCACCACATACACATGCTACACACACTGCTACTACTGCTGAATCGGAAACTTCTGATGCTTATGATGCTGCTTCTACTGTGCTTGATAAAAGTGGTTCATTAGGTCCTTTCCTAGATGCTACGATTGCTAGAACTATAGCTGGAAATACCGAAACTCCTAATGAAGGCACTGCCACACCTGTTAGCTCACCTGAGTCTAGTGAGAGTTATGATACTGAATGTAAGAACACCCATGATAGGAGCGCTGCTAAGAGTCTCCTTGAGAGGCGTACTATTAGACCCAAATTATCTCTTGATGCTAAGTTTGCTGCTTCTCCCATAAACATTATAGATGAAGATTATGATTTCTCTCTCGATCTATCTTACATAGCTATTGTCGAGAAAGAACCTTTTGTGGGACTAAGAATGAAAGTGCGGTAGCACATATGAATGAACTTTCTACTATGAGTGGCTTGTTTTCTGATGATATTAAGATGCGTACTTATTTTGTTGCTAAGATTTTTCCTTTTTCACTAAAAGGAGAAGCTAAAACGTGGTTTAGTAATTTACCTCCTGGATCTATTGATAGCCCTGAGTGCTTGATTAGTACTTTCCTGCAGAAATATTTTCCTCCCGGTGCTAGACATGCTATTTTGTAGGAACTTTTTGATTTTAAACAGGGAGAAAAAGAGGTATTGCCCGAATCTTGGGCAAGGTTTTGTGCTTTGATTCATGCACAGGCTGGAAGTCCATTACCTAAGAATGAGCTTCTTGATATATTTTATAATGGACTAACCGAGGAATCTAGGACATACCTAGATAGTTGTGCTGATTGTGTTTTCAGGAATAGGACTCCAAAGGAAGCTGAGAAATTAATGGCAAAAATAAGCAAGAATTATGAAGACTGGACTCCTCCTAAACAAGCTATACCTGAAGTAATTGAACCTGAACCATCTATTCCTGTGCCTATTCCAACATCAAATAAGAGGGGAGTTATTGAATTAAATGATGAAGTGATGAAGGAAGCTAAGAAATGTCTTAAGGAGAAGGGAATTAAAGCTGCAGATGTCAAGAATTTACCTCCTATAGAAGAATTATGTAAGCCTATTCCCTACTCATCCACTATTGAGGTACACTCTCTCCAACACTTTGATGAAGGTGATATCCCTTACTTGAAACCTCTTGATCAATGCTTAGAAGAATTTGATATCTTTATTGTTAAGCAAGATAACTTTAATAAAAGGGTGCAAACTCATCTAATGGAAAACGCTAGAGTTATTGTTGAGTTGAAAGATATTGTGGAAAGAACCTCTAATGATGTTAAAATGATTGTTAAACACTTTCAAATGGTTCAAACTCCAATAGATCAACTCGTTAAAGTGCAAACGACTTGCTAGTTAATGCTGCTAAATAAAAACATGCTTATGAAATTAGAACTAGAAGTGGAGCTGCTACCCAGGATCCTCTATATCCTGAGGGGCATCCCAAAAGAATTGAGCAGGATTCTCAACAAGCTGAAAATAGTGGTTCTACTCGTAAGAAAAGGAAAAAGAAACATAAAACTATTGTAGAACCCTCTGAACCTGCTATAGATCCTAATAGTATATCTATCTCTGATGCTGAAACTGAAAGTGGTAATGAAGAAAATGAAGTTCGTAATGAAGAAAGAATTGAAGAAGAACCTGAAAACCACACTAAGAATACTAAATACACTAAAGAATATTTTATTGCTAAGGAACATGGTAGTGAAAGAGAACCTTGGGTCCAAAAACCTATGCCTTTCCCTGATAAGAAACACAAGTCTAAGGAAGATGAACACTATAATAAGTTTTGTGAGTGGATGAAGCCTTTATTCTTGCAAATTCCTTTGACTGCTGCTATTAAATTGCCTCCTTACTCAAAGTATATGAAGGATATTGTCTCGAATAAAAGGAATATCCCTAATGAAGAAATCTCTACTTTGCTTGCTAATTATTCTTTCAATGGTAAGGTTCCTAAGAAACTTGGAGACCCAGGGATTCCAACTATCCCTTGCTCTATTAAGAATAGTTATGTTAGAACTGCTTTGTGTGATTTGGGAGCTGGAGTTAGTGTTATGCCTTTCTCTCTCTATAAGAGGCTTCAACTTGAAAAATTGATACCAACTGATATATCTTTGCAAATGACTTATAAATCTACCACTACTCCTGTGGGTATATGTGAGGATGTACCTGTTCAGGTGGCTCATAATTGCTTGATAATAACTGACTTTGTTGTGCTTGAAATGCCTGAAGATGATAATATGTCTATTATTCTTGGGAGACCTTTTCTTAATACTGTAGGAGCTGTTATTAATTGTAATCAAGGAAAGGTGACCTTCAATGTTAATGACAAGGAACATACTGTCTATTTCCCCAAGAAGATTGAAAGAACTTATGGCTTGAATTCAATTGAACATGTTGAAGGCATTCCAGTTGGAGAAATATATTGTCCCATACCAAGAGAAAAAATTGAAACTATTATGATTGGGACCATTGCTATCAAGGTCAAGGTAACATAATCATTAGTGGAGTACAAAGTTTTGTCTCATATGGAATTGTTTTGGTAGCAAGACTTGATCAACCTTGCTAACAAAAGGATTATATTGAACAAAACAATGTTTTCATTATGATTATCTCCGTTTATTTCTATCCTTTGCATCTTAGTTTTTGTTTTCGTTTAGTTTTCTTTGTGTTGTTAGTTGCTTGCATGCTAGAACTTCTGTAGTTCTAGCCTTGTTTTTTCCTTGCATCATGTTTTCAAAAAATAAAAAAATCTGTCTGTCAGAGAAATCATTCTTCTATTTCTGAAAAATGCCCAAAAATAAAGTATCTCGAAAAATTCCAGAAAATTCATATTAAATTTTTACGTGAAAAAAGGGGCAGAGGAGTACCTGGTAGGCACCAAGGGGGGCCACCAAGCAGGCACACCATGTGGTGGCGCGGCCAGCCCTGGGTGGCGCCATGCCCTGGTGTGGGCCACCCCTGGCCCCCCACTAGTTCTCTCACCTGCCACTTTCTTCTCTCTCCCGAGTAAGCTCCAGTTCATAGCTCAAAATCGCGTTCTTTCTGTGGTTTCTCTCGATTTCTTCGATCTCCTTTCTCAGCCCATCTTTCTTGCTGAAATTTGGAGCAATTGTTCCTTGGTATGTGACTCCTCCCCTTGTCCAAGTAGATGTGTGTTTAGTGGATTATATATTGAGTATTTTGCTGATGTAGGTGACTGGTTATGACAGCTTGTAAGCTTGTTTGATGCTTAGAGATATAGTTTTGATGCATGTTTAGGCCTCTTGCAAGTCCCTATGAGTAGAATCATTTATTATATTTACTTTGCAATCACTTGTGTAATAGGTGTTTAAATTTCAGAATAGAAGATGAGTGAACACCACCTAAACCAACATGAGCTTTGGGTGCCTGAGGTCATGAAGGTCCATCGAGAGGAGGAAGTTTTTTCCTCCATTTATCCATGCTCTGAGTTCATGAGAGCTGCAGGAATTCTATAAGATTTCCACACTTTGGTTTCTAATGTAGGGTTAGAGCACTTTTTGGAAGATGAACCTTGTCAATTTGTGAAGCTAACCATGTCTGTGGTGCAGGACTTCAAATTTAGTCACTCTTTGCCTAACCCCATGGTCCATTACAAAATTTACAATATAGCTGTCGACCTTTCTCTTGATGATTTTTGTGCAGCTATTAAGGTACCTCAATGGGGATCATCTAGGAAGATTAAAGAGAGACCTGAACCACTCATGGATTTATATGCAGAAATTTGCCAAGGGAGTAGCTTCTCGAAGGAGAGTGGAAAAATCCGTAACATTCATCTTCCCTCCATTCGCTACTTTGCCTACTTTATTGCCAAGTGTGTTCTTGCTAGGAAAACTGCCAATAAGTTATCTTCGTTTGATCTAGCATTTATCTCTGCTGCTCTTAGACGAGATAGGTCTTACAACTTGGGTGCTTTGATAGCTTTCCGTCTTGCTGCTAACCGTGAGAAAGGTGGAATTTGTGGAGGCATCATTGCTTCTCGTTTGCTAGCATTGCATGGTTTAGTGCCTCATCATCTAGACCTACAGTTTCCCATAGAGAAGCTTGATTTTAATTCCATGATTCAGCATAAATTTATTTCCTCGTGGGCTAGTTTGAGTGAGTTGTCTTATGAAATAATTTTTCTCAAAGCTGGTTGGCGAAAGAGCAAGTCTGAGCGTGTTGTTCTTTTGGCTGCACCTGTCTTGTTTAACCTTGATAACATGGAATGATGGTCCCTCACTGAGGAGGAGCTTGACACGTACTTGGGAGAGCTCTCCCAACAGGAGCAGGACACTAGAAGGGAGGTCACGGATGATTCGGTCCAGCCCTCAAATGAGGGAGAGTCTTCATATCAGCAGCCCACTTATGATTGGGGAGCTTCCTCTTCTTCTCATGGGCCCAGCTACGACCATTCTTACCAAGATCCCCCCGCTTGGAACCCCTATTCGTACATAGATTGATACCCACTTAGGCCAAAAGCCTAAGCTTGGGGGGAGGTACGCCGACACCGCACTCATCTCCATATCATGTTGCGTCGGTACTTTGTATATTCATGTTTTCGTTCTCTTTTTAGTTTTTCGTTCTTCTTTGCTTTTGCTTTCTAAAAAACACAAAAATACCAAAAATATTTTTGTTGTTTCTCTTTGGTTTGCTTCTTCTTTTTGCCTTGGTTTGTTTTTCCCTTTTTGCTTTGTTTGAACTATTCGAAAAATCCAAAAAGATTTTGCTTTGCTTTTCCCTTTTGGTTCTTGTTTAAAAATCAAAAACACCAAAAATATTTGTCGTTCTTCTTTGGTTTTTTGTGAGTTTGCTACAGGGTTCGGCAGTTCTCAGTGGAATATTGGTTTCACATTATTATTCAAGCCACACAAGTGAAGAGCAATAATGCGGATTAGTGACAACTTGAGGCGTGGTAAGAGGCTGGTAACGAACTCTATTTTTTTTTCATTTTTGTACATATACTCATCACTGTGGGCATGCTTAGTCCGTTCATGTAGAGTGTATGTTTTCTTTAGATGCTTAATAGATCTTGCTTTCTTTTGATTAGCTCCAGCTCGCTAATAGTTTGTAACATGTCTTATGAATATTTGCCTGCATTGCTCTATTCATAAATTGGTATGACACCATGGTATCCTCCTCTGAATATTTCATTTGATTGACTTGGCACATGCTCACGCATGCTCATGACTGTAATAATCAGTTAAGCCTTGATGAATTATTTTGCCTTGAGGATCTTGAATCACTTTCATGCCATGAGTAGTCATGTTTTGTTGCAAGCATGATAATGACAGCTATTGCTCTCTCGTTTGTCGCTCCCTTACTATTGCTAGCCTTCGTTCCCACTAAGTGTTTTACTCATGTCTCCAACTCCCTAAACCAAACATTTCCAAAGTGTCCACCATACCTACCCATTAGCATCATTTGCTACCTCCGTGCATATTCAATGTGCCTTGTTTTCTTCCGAATAAAATGTTTGCTTGTTATGGGAAAGTTAGTTAGTAAAGCTCTCACGAACTTGATGGCACACTTTATGTCCTGCACTTAATAAACCTGAACTATTGTGAACTCTCCATGAAAGTTATATGCTTGCAAATTATAGGTTGGGGATTAGCAGAACCGTGCTGTCACGGGGTACGCTTTCAACACTTGTAAATATATACCCAGTTGATACCTTGCTATTTTGTTTGTGGATGTCATCGGTGTGAAATAAAAGGGGAGCTTGTAAGTCCATGGAGTTATGTATGTGTGTTAGAGAAACGTCTGGGCCGCTGGTCTAATCCATGTTGACATGGTGGAAACCTGCAGCGTAACCATAATGATATCTGTGAGGCATTCTTCTTATAAAAAGAGAGAGATAGCTATTGAGAAAAAGAAAAAAAAGAGTTTTATAAAAAGAGGAGAGAGAGAAAAAAAAAGCACCATTTTCCCATGGTAATTAAGAAGATTGCTGAGATACTCATTGTCTGCTTGCCTTGTCATTTTGATATGGGGATTCTTCCGTATCATCGGGCAAGGGGTACCCCGTTGGCGGTTCTCCATGATACACACATACTTACGGTGACAAGAACTTACCGGTAACTAAAGTTGAGTAGCATGAGGAGCGGCCCTCGTACTCAAGGGACTTGGGATTTTCAGTTTATAGTCTGTCAAGCATATAACTCATATTGGACCTCACTTTCACCTTAACCACATTAAAGATACTTATGATAGGGGCAATGAGAGCTCAAAGCTAACAAGTACCATACTTTCAGCATTTGGAAGCCTTTTAAAATTATTCAAAACCTTTTTCTTCTACTTGTTGAGTCCCCACACATTCTTTGAGCACTTTCTTGAGAGCATAGTTGTCATTCTTTATGTTTGTTCCATTACTTGATTATTTGTGTTATTACTTTGATGCTTGTATTCTTGATATCTTTACTTCTAGTCATCACTTGAACTTCAGAGGTGCCTTGGCACTCATAATCAAAGGAAAGCGACATACCACTCTAGCATACCTTTATATGAGCATTGTAATGTTGCTTATGTTCGTGCTTCATGCTACTTATTATTCTTGAGTTGGAATCTCTTCATAGCTTGCAAAGACTATTAAGTAGACTTAGTTGCATACTCTTTATTATGAATAGTCTAAGTAGTTGATCACATTGCTGAGAATATTTACATCATATGAAGCAAATGTGTTCATGAAAGTTCTTTTATCGCACTCAGTTTTCAACTGAATTGCTTGAGGACAAGCAATAAGCTAAGCTTGGGGGGAGTTGATACGTCCAAAACGTATCTATTTTTCCGAACACTTTTGCTATTGTTTCTCCTCTAAACTTGTATGATTTGGATGCAACTAATACGGACTGACGCTGTTTTCAGCAGAATTGCCTTGGTGTCTACTTTTTGTGCAGAAAATCAACTATCAGGAAACATCCCGAAAAATATGCCAAAAATCCTATTTCACCTGAAGACTCCAGGAGCCAGAATACGAGACGGAGAAGAGCCCTGGGGTGGCCACACCACCTGGTGGCGCGGGTCAGGCCAGGTCGCGCCAGGGTGTGGTGTGGGCCCCCCGGGCACCCCCTCGGCCTCTCTCTTCGCCTATAAGGAGCCTTCTGACCTAAAAACTTTGGGGGTTTCGACGATTTTCTAGAAGGAGTTCCGCTCCACTGTCACCACCAGATTCTACGAAACAGTACCAGAAACTCCGTTCTGGCACCCTGCCGGGACGGGGAATTGGTGGAGATCATCACCATCATCATCACCATCGCTTCTCCATCCACCATCCATGTTTCCCCCATCTATGAGTGAGTAATCCCCCGCTGTAGGCTATGGGGATGGTAGGGATTGGATGAGATCGTTCATGTAATGGCATCAGATTGTTAGGGCATGGTGCCTTGTATCTTTTATTAGTGCTTTATGACTTTGTTGCGACTTGTTGTGCTTAATGCTTGTCACTAGGGCCCGAGTGCCATGATTTTAGATCTGAACATGTTATTGATTCATTATGATAGTATTGTTCTTGGTTTTATCTGCAAGTTATTTACACACGTCGTTGTCCGGAACCTATGGCCCCGAAGTGACAGAAATCGGGATAACCGGAAGGGAAAGGCTTTGATGTGAGGATCACATGTGTTCACGGAGTGTTAATGCTTTGCTCCGGTGCTCTATTAAAAGGAGCACCTTAATTGCCAGTAGTTCCCTAGAGTCCCCGCTGCAAACGGGCTGGCAGGACAAAAGATGTTGTGCAAGTTCTCATTGCGAGCACGTATATATATGGAACACATGCCTATAATTGTCTAGTACTTGGTTGCTTTATGTTATTTATCTGCAATTTCCTTATGTTCTGATTGCTATGTGAATTGTCTTGTCCATGCAACACCCGTCCATCCATCCCTATGCCTACCGCACTCGAATCCCATTGTTTACTGCTTTTGTTACTACTGTCTTTGTTTTGCTACTGCTGTTACTTTACTATTCCTACTACAAAACTGTTGCTACTGATAAACTGCTGTGAGCAAGATTGTTTCCAGGTGCAGCTGAATTGACAACTCAGTTGTTAAGGCTTATAAATATTCTTTGGATCTCCTTGTGTCGAATCAATAAATTGGGTTTCACTTCCCTCAAAAATACTGCGATACACCCCCTATACTTGTGGGTCATCATCGTGTTGCAATGCTTGTGTTAGGTAAGCATGTCCATCACATCATTCACTAATGATATGACCTTATTATCAATTAACATAAATGACCATGATCAGGAAATCTTGATCATCAGTTGACCAATGAACTAGTTAAATAGAGGCTATTAGGAACTTGGTTTGTTTACATACCACACGTATACTAATGTTTCCAATTAATACAGTTATAGCATGGTACGAAACTATTCTGTATTAATTGAGATATAATAATAAACACCTTTATTATTTACCTCTAGGGTATATCTCCTTCATTCCCCAACTTGAAACCATTTTTATAGTCTCTTTTTGTAAATCAGGCCCCAAATAAAAATATCCACCATGTTAACATGGCTTACGTTAACAGTCCACTGGTCATTCATTGTTTTAAGATACTTTTCACATCACACAAATCAATCATTGTTAAGCAGCATCGATGAAACAATCAAGATCAACTAACACATTTTAACTAAGGTTTCCCCCAACTTAACTCTTCATTACTTTTTAGTTCTTGAATTAAGTCAGGCCACAAGTAAAAACGTCCACCACCTAAATTGGCTTGTGCTAACACCTCAACATTCATGTAACAACTCAACAATACTCGCATATCCAAATACAACATCAAAATTAATTAATTAAATAGTTGTGCATGTCAAGTTCATAAAACTCCCTACTTGCTTTACCATGAGTTATGAGCATACACAAATAAGAATTTTAAAAATTCAAAGATAGAACATGTATAATATACTTGGAATAGCACTAAGCTACATATATGTAGATATAGTGGGCACTGTTGGAAATAGCGTGGCTAGAGGATTTATGGATGCACAAGTGTTTTCCTGAATTTTTGTAAGAACGGTTAGCAAGATGGAGAAATTTGACCGCTAATAAAAGAGTGCAACAATGTCCAAAGTGTCGCTAGTTTCTCTACAGTGCAAGATAAACTTATAATGCTACATACTAAATAAGACACATGCAAACTATCATCCAATCAACAATAATGAGACATCACACAAAGTGTTAGAGTAGTTATAATTTATTTTTATGTAACTATTTATTCCTTTCCCTTTCTTTTAGATATTTTGGAGTCCCTATTGACTTCCAAAAACTTAAAAACGGTGAGTGAAAACAAGTGGAAGGCCAATTTGAAATAAAGTTTGCTAGCCTTCCAGTTTAGTTATTATCCTATGTGGATCGAATTGTCCTCATCAATTTCATACACACCAGCCTCCTGATGTGCATGTTCCTCTTTCGCAATACCCAAAGGGGTATGAAAGAGGTTTGAATTTTTAGATCGAGATTCTTTTGAAAAAGCGATGGTACAACAGAAATTATAGACCTACGAAATGTGAAATCATCTGTAGGATAAAGGATTAGGGGCCTTGGGTGTAGAGTTTTTAGGGATAAAAATAAATGTTTACTTATAAAGTTTCTTTTGAACTTTTAATGAAGGAGTATGGTAGGAGCTCATAAAATAAACACCTCCATTCCAACACCTTGGTTCAACATGAAGAAAAACCTTTGGATAATTCTTCCTTTTGGAAGGGCTTCATGAAGGTGAAGGATGACTTCTTTAGTAGAGGTACCTTTCAAGTTGGGAATGATTTAAACACATATTTTTGGGAGGGCACTTGTTTCAGAGATTGGCCACTATCTCATAAATACCTATCATTATATAGCATTGTTCAAAGAAATAAGTTTATTTTTAGGAGGGCTATAACATGTAAGAAATCGATGAGATGGCTTCATTTGTTTCACTGGTTGATGGAAGCTCAACTTTTGGCTCAACCTAATGTGTTTGATTAATAACATCGGATTTTTCATGGTCAAATCAATGTATTTAGATTACATGAATGACCATACTATTTTCCTCTGCAAATATATTTAGAAAATGACGGTAACACTAAAAATTAACAATTTTATGTGGTTTCTATGCCGTGAGATGATACTCACAAAAGATAATTTGGCTAAAATAAAATTTGTTGTTTTTATAATCAAGAGGAAACAATTCAACACTTATTTATCACATGTTCTCTTGGAAAGATTGTTTGGCATATAATGCACATGATCTTTGATATATTACCCCCAAGTAATATTACTCCCTCCGTCTCAAAATAGATATCGCGGATTTTTTAAAATTTGGATGAATCTAGACACTATTTAGTATATAGATACATCCAGACAAATTTCTGACATCTATTTTAAGACTAAGTGAGTACTATTTTTGGCAATTGGTTAAGGGGAGTACCAAACAAAAACAATGTTTAAATCCTAGTAGAAGTTTAATTATACTTTCCTTTGGGCCATCTGTAATGTGTGCAATGATTTTATCCTTTTACGCAACTTATACCGCTGGCTGATCATTGGATCCACATGTCGTCCTACCTATTAGCCAATGGAGAAGTGACAACCTTTGGCTACTGGATGCAACAAATAAGAAAGTGTTGCATGTGATATTTACAACCATTGTAGTTAGCGTTTTGATCTTAGAATATCATGTTAATGAAGAGACCCTCCTTGTTGTCATTTATTTTAGATGGTTGATACATGTATCACAACAAATGATGTCTTATATGAAATGAAACTTAATCAATCACTAGTAAAAAAGAGGCCTTTGGTCCAGCCCCCAAAGCCATTTATCCCGGTTCGAATAACAAATCGGCACCAATGATAGGCATCGGTCCCGGTTCATGGCATGAATCGGGACCAATGGTGAGCGGAACATTGGTCCCGATTCATGCCACGAACCGGGACCAAAGGCTCCCTCTTTAGTCCCGGTTCGGAACATAAACCGGGATACTTTTTTTGTGAGAAAACGTTATAAAAACTTCAGATGGTCACCATTTGTGTATACGATGTCAGAAAAATCGTATAATATATCAAAATTATCGGCAAAAAATTACGATACCAATGCCAACCGCCTTCAGCCGTTTGCAATTTTTTTAGAATTTTGAAATTCCAAAAGAGTCAAAATTCTGATTTTTAATTTTATTAAAAAAATTCAAAAAATATAAAAAAGACATATTTGGATTCCTCACATTTTTCTGATAATAATGGACATATTATTTATGGAATTTCGATTTATGGATTTAAATATATGAATTATGCCATATTAAATGAATTAATGCAAAAATAATAATAAAACATATTTTATTTCTATATTTATTCAATATTAGTATTACTTAGTCATTTTTGTACATTAAAATCATGTTTGTAACTCCAATTATAAGAATGTGTGACTCACAAGATGCATGGGTTAATATATTAATAGCATAGTATAGACATAAGGTTACAAGTGGTACATAGGAAGGGGGATGGGAATGAACCAAGATGTTAAGCGTGCTAGGAGTGGAGTAGTGTTAGGATGTGTGAACGACCGAGAAGTTTAACCAAAGATTGAAATTTGACCAAAAATTAAGTGTCTGTTTGATTCAAAGGATTTCCCTAGGGATTTTGTAGGATTAAATCCTATAGTAAATTTTTCTATGATGGCTGTTTGATTTGTAGGATTGATTCCCATAGGATTTTTTTCCTAAGGATTTCTTTGTACTAGTTTTCATAGGATATCAAACATCCACCCATACCTCTTTTTCAGATTCCTATGGTGAAATTAAACGCACTTTGGTTCATATGAATCCCTAAAGGATTGGAGTAGGCATGATATTGCAACCCTACATTTTTCCTACTCCTACGATTTTCCTTTCCTAGGAATCAAACATGCCCTAGTGTGATTGAGAGGCTTCGGGTGAGAGATTAATCAGTCCAAATATTCATAGATTTAAAAAAATGGAAAAAAATTCAAAAATATAAATTATTTTTTGAAAAATAAAATAGAAAAGACCTTTGGTCCCGGTTCATGCCACGAACCGAAACCAAAGGTCCTACTGTAAGCGCACGCGATAGCAGGCCATGTGGAGACCCATTGGTCCGGTTCGTGTCAGAACCGGGACCAGCAAAAACCGGAACCAATGGTCCTTATAAACCGGGACCAAAAGAAGGCTTTTCTACTAGTGAATAAAAGGATGTCTGCATTGATCGTTGCAGAGGTCGGGCTCGTTGCCCCCTTTTCGTAAAAAATCTTTCTCCAGAGTACATGCTTACATCTGTGGCACAGGTCTCGGAGCACGAATCAACAACGAAACAAGTGGTTAGTGTTCCATTAGAATTTCTGGGTTGTCATTCCTATAGTGTCGTCATGCAAACATTCGCTCGTTGCAAAAATAAGGGCGTGATTAATTCTGGGTAAGCTAACGAGTCGAGGGTCTGGTGGTGCAACTTATGTTGCAATGAGTAGCATGAATCACAAAGCAAATCTAATTGTTGAGGACTTTTTTTTTTCAGTTGTAATCCCACTTGCTTATTTACAATGTAAACTGTAATAACTCGTGCACGAATCTAAATACAAATCCGACGGTATGGGACCTCGACCGAGCACTGAGTTATTAGCAATTCCGTAATATTACACACGAATCACGTCACAATTACTCACGGCCTCAGCTGGCTCGATCGGCAGGGCCTGAAAGTGGCGCGCGAGCCAAACACAAACCAAACTCGCGGAATGGAACTCGACGCGTGGCCCCTGAATTCGTTGCACCCGTCCTTTCATGCGTCCCTCTCCCTACTACCTTGCTCACCGTCCCCAACCACCGCCTACTGGCGGCCGCAGCACAGCAGCCTCCCTCGCAATCTTGCCGATCACTCACACCTCCGGTCGATCGACCACCGCACGCACAGCGCCACGCCGCGTCCCGTCGCGTCCATCCACCCTACCCGGCCGGCCCTATATATCCCGCTCATGCAACGCCGTATCGGCTCAGTAGACTGCAGCTCCTCCATCGTACAACCTCCTCGCCGCCGAGACCGCGCGCGCGCGCACGTACGCTGTACATACGGTGCGGGACGGTACACCTGAGAACATCATAGCGTGCGCCGTTGCCAGATCACCATGAAGACCGGCGAGGCGGTCAAATCGCCGGTCGCCGGGCTGCGCACGGCGGCCATCATCAAGCTCAACGCGGCCTTCCTCGCCTTCTTCTTCCTTCTCTACATGGCCCTCCTCCTCCACCCCAAGTACTCCCACATACTCGACCGCGGCGCAGCCTCCCTCGTCCGCTGCACCTTCCGCGACGCCTGCCCCACGTCCACGCAGCACCTCACACGGAAGGTAAGGTACGTCAGTCCCGCCCGCCGCCACCGGCAATACTTCTGGCCGGCCGCGTCGGCGTCACCGACCGTACATGCGTTCTCTCGGCTGACATCGACATTCGTGTGCGTGCGTGCAGCCGGGAGGAAGACTAGTGACGGCCGCGAACAAGGTGGCGGCGACGTCGACGGAGAGGATCGTGAACGCGGGGCGCGCGCCGGTCATGTTCGACGAGCTCCGCGGCCGGCTGCGGATGGGCCTGGTGAACATCGGCCGCGACGAGCTGCTCCCTCTGGGCGTGGAGGGCGACGTGGTGCCCGTGGGCTTCGACCGTGTCTCGGACGCGTTCCAGTGGTCGGACCTGTTCCCGGAGTGGATCGACGAGGAGGAAGAGGACGGGGTCCCGTCCTGCCCGGAGATCCCCATGCCGGACTTCTCCCGTGACGACGGCGGCCAGGTGGACGTGGTTGTTGCGGCGCTGCCGTGCAACCATACCGCCAAGGGGTGGAACCGCGACGTGTTCAGGCTGCAGGTGCACCTGGTGGCGGCGCAGGTCGCCGCGAGGAAGGGCCGGCGCGACGGCCGGGGCAGGGTGCGCGTGGTGCTGCGGAGCGAGTGCGACCCGATGATGGACCTGTTCCGATGCGACGAGGCGGTGGGGCGGGAGGGCAACTGGTGGATGTACAACGTCGACGTGCCGCGGCTGGAGGAGAAGCTCCGGCTGCCCGTCGGATCCTGCAACCTCGCGCTGCCGCTCTGGGGACCAACAGGTACGTACGTGCCGGTTCGAATTCGATCGATCTCTGGATAACTTGCCGCGTAATTTGCTTTCGATCTCGTACCGATCGGTCTTGTTGCAGTTGCACCGCACACATATGCATGCAATGTAAGTCAAGAGTGTCGTTGCACCCATTTTGCTAACTAATGTAGGAGTATCAACCAATATCGATAGATATGTACGCAATTATGGATACGGTGGCCGGATACCGGTTGGCATATATATATATATATATGCTTCTAGAAATCAAAAGAAAACTAAGACATAAGTTTTTTTTAGTATTTCCTATGCACTGAACAAATTCTCTTTGGAGCTAAATGAAACATGATTGATGGTGGAGGCCAACCGCGAGGCCGTTTGAAAAAAAAAAGCTAAAAAATCTTCCATTTTGGCTATAATCCTAGACAAGTTCTCTATCTTTTTTAAGCTAAAAAAGTTTCTCTCTGTGGTACGCATGAGAATCATTATTTGTCTTAAAGAGTACTTTTCACAATAATATCATAATTTTTGGGAAATTGTATTGAGCGAACGTAAGAATTTTAGTCTTCCGAAGCAAACACATCCTACGCCGTCGGATTTTGCATTGTACGGTCGATGACAACTAGTGTTTTTTTCTTTGCGACGTGACAAAATTGCCGGCCCACAACGAAAAATTACTGGCAACTTTTCACCGAGCCGCGTTGGGAACACCTGCGTGTATGTCCGCGCTATAATGTTTCTGTGGTAGTATTTCGCAACGCTTGGTGGCAATTCTTGATTGCTTGGGTATCATCTAAATCTGAAGCACCTAAAATTGCATCTTCAGAGTGAATATTTCGCTGCAGTGTTAATTACTAGCAATTTTTATTTTGTGGGTTTTATATATGAAATGAACAGTGAGATGAAATTGGTTAGATGTTGATGCAATAGCCCACCAAGGTGATTGAGATGTAAAACCTTCTAAGCAATGTACAATAGACAAATCCCATTTTGTAGACGGTAGTCAAAGTTGTGTGTTGAAGACTACCTCAATGTCTGAAATCAATTCTTTCCTTTTCAAGTTTTGAAGGAAGAATTTAGAGAGAGGACATGCATGATAGCACTAAGAACATTATTCCCCGGAAAAGGAAAAAAGAAGAAGAAGATATGAGAGCATTAGCATCGGATCCCTGACTTGTACTGCTAGTTCGCGGAGTGTGATACACCTGTGTTATAAGGACATAACACACCACCTAATATGGAATCCAGGCGACAAATACAGCGCATAATCATCAATCTTTATCGAAAATGTGATATATGTGATCTGTAGGGTCCAGTTAATTAACGGGGCATATGTGTAGGACAAGCCGTCCCGAAGAACATAGGAATCCGGTCGTGGAATGCCGCTAAGAGCCACGATCGATCTTAGCTGATAATGCACCGATTCTCATTCTCATCATCACACGTAGCTTTCCGTAGGGCTGGCTGAACAATGTGATCAGTACGTAGCCCCCGTCCTCAACAAACTCAAGAATCTGATCCAGGCATAAGACGCTTAATTAATTGAATTAGGCTAACTAAGGTAGGAAGAAACCCTTCAATCTTAAGCCTCCGATCACTTCTTCAATTACTCCCTCCGTTTTAAAATAGATGTTTTAGTTTTATGAAAGGAGTGTATCTAGACTCTTTTTAGCGTATAGATTCATCTAGATTTGAAGTGAACCTACACACTAAAAAAGTTTAGATATACTCTTTTTACAAAGCTAAAACATCTTATATTTTGAAACTCTTTTTACAAAGCTAAAACATCTTATATTTTGAAACGGAGGTCGGTACATGTCTTGGGCAACCATTAACGTACGTCTGTCTGAATACTAATCACGGTGTCTGAATGCATCAACGTAGTACAGTACCCTCCTGTTCTTGGCAACCATATGGCCGGGGGCTCATACATTTGCAGCCGTTAATTGGTGCCGTAGTACCATACCACTTATACTAGTACAGTACTATACATGCTAGCAAAAAGGCTGGAGTAGCAGCACCAGTACCTAGTCTTAGCATTGATCAGCACGCACGAGAGCGAGCACATCATCATCCCATCAGAATGGGAACTTCTGTTTTGGTAATCATATCAGTGTCAGCGTCACCACGCACTGTTGCCTAAAAGAGACCCAGAATCTGTCCTCGCAACTCAGCAGCATATAGATAGATCTAGGTAGGTGTGGCTCCATTCCAACTTCTTCCCAACCGATCTCAGCTAGCTTAGCTCCCTGTCGTTGGTCCTGTGGCGAGACAAGATCGAACCAAAAGGATATACTTATATATATAACTGTTCAAATTAATTACTACTGTATATATATACAGTCCCTGATTTATTAATCTGCTAGCTAGCTTGCGATTAAGATTGAAGTGAAGGTCGGATAATGACCTGTCGAGCGAGGCTGGGGCCTCCATCTACACCTAACAATATGTGTACATCGACGGATCGATCGATCGATCGACACGAGACGGATTGAACTTCGATTCGGTTGGTGTGACCCGGTAGCTTAACCAGCTAGCTAGCTAGCGCTAGCTTGTGCATGCACCAAAACCATACTTGCATTGCATGCTACTACATTCTTTCTAGCTGATGAGCGGTGGACTGGATGGATGGATGGCCCAGTCAGTCAATCCGCAACAACCGTACGCAACGTCGCCAGAAGCAAAGTGCCTACACATATGGCTGTGGATATGTATATGTGACTTTGCTAATTCGTTCCCTTTTTGTTGTTTGTGGTGGTTTTGACTTCTCCGATCTCCAGAACTTGTAGTATGTTTAAAGTTAGCTAGACTCTGGTCGATAGATGATGATGACTTGTAGAATTCCATGTTTGTGTGCATGTGTGTCTTGGTCCCTAAAGTACCAAAACCGGCTAGACCCTGTTCCTTCACAACCTTGTTAAACAGTTTTAACAGCGATAATCCTAGATCTACGGAAAACTGATTACGGACTAAACCTACAGACAGACGTGGCCTCACGCAGTTGGTCAAATCTGTCCGTTTCTTCCCAAAAGTGCTCACGCTGATGCACCACACCCCGCCACATCACTCTGTAAGACTGATCCGTAAGAAAAGTGACCGTAAATATAGCATTACTGATGCGCCGTCTGTAGACAACTTAGCGCCTGACACCTAGCATTCAATATTATAAAAATAGAAAAATATGAGGAAAAAGGAAGATTCAAGTTTTATTTAAAGTAAAACTAAAATGATAAATATAATTTACTTCGGAAATATAAAAAATGTAAATACTATAGTTTTTAGATAAACTGATTCTTTAAACATTTTTATTAAATTACAACAAAAATAGGGGAACAAGACAAACATGGAAGTGAATTTAAGAATTTCAAAAATACTTTTAGAGAATCATTAAAGAATATAGGAAAATTAATTTAATAAGAAAAAGTACCCATTTTTTACATTTTCCTATAATTTTACCGAATTCCGCGGCTTTCCATAATATTAAAATATTCAGTAAAGCTATCAGAATAATTTTAATTTATCCTTTTATTTTCTTTGCAGAATTTCCATAAGTTTCTACATTCTTTGGTGCTAACCGAGTTTCCACATATACAACAATGCTGCTATATAACCTCGTCTTTTAATGACCAACCGACCAAATCCTCTTTTAGTTGACCAATCATCAAAATCTAGATGGTTTTTACACCAAAACCATAAATTTCCAATGCTAGAAATTAGAGGCCAAGAGTAAACTTTGATAATATAGTTGAGAGCAAAAGAAAAAAAATCATGAAGAAATAATGATCCTAAACTTGAGACGATAGGTTCCGTTTTTCGGTCGTTGCCACTTTTCGGAAATGAACTAACAATGCATGTTCGTACGCAGGCATCCACCAGGTGTTCAACGCGTCGGACCTGACGGCGGTGGACTCCGGCATCACCAGCCCGCGGCGCGAGGCGTACGCGACGGTGCTGCACTCGTCGGACAGGTACCTTTGCGGCGCCATCGTGCTGGCACAGAGCATCCGGCGGTCGGGCTCCACCCGCGACATGGTCCTCCTCCACGACCACACCGTCTCCAGGCCGGCCCTCCGCGCCCTGGCCGCCGCCGGCTGGATCCCGCGCAAGATCCGGCGCATCCGCAACCCTCGCGCGGAGCGGGGCTCCTACAACGAGTACAACTACAGCAAGTTCCGGCTGTGGCAGCTGACGGAGTACGCGCGCGTGGTGTTCGTGGACGCCGACATCCTCGTCCTCCGCTCCCTAGACGTGCTCTTCCGGTTCCCGCAGCTGTCCGCGGTGGGCAACGACGGGTCCCTGTTCAACTCCGGCATTATGGTGATCGAGCCGTCGCGTTGCACGTTCGACGCGCTGGTCCGCGGGCGGCGCACCATCCGGTCGTACAACGGCGGCGACCAGGGGTTCCTGAACGAGGTGTTCGTGTGGTGGCACCGGCTGCCGCGGCGGGTGAACTACCTGAAGAACTTCTGGGGGAACACGACGGGGGAGCGGGCGCTGAAGGAGCGGCTGTTCGCGGCGGAGCCGGCGGAGGTGTGGTCGATCCACTACCTGGGGCTGAAGCCGTGGAGGTGCTACAGGGACTACGACTGCAACTGGAACATCGGGGACCAGCGGGTGTACGCCAGCGACGAGGCGCACCGGCGGTGGTGGCAGGTGTACGACCAGATGGGGGAGGTGATGCGGGGGCCGTGCGCGCTGTCGGAGCGGAGGAAGATCGAGATCGCCTGGGACAGGCACGTCGCCCAGGAGATCGGGTACGCCGACCAGCACTGGAAGATCAACATCACCGACCCCAGGAAGTGGGAGTAGCACGACGCGACCGGCTGATCGATGGGTGGATACGTGGCCTAGCTTAATTGGCCGTGCCGGCTGGCCGGCCGGCCGGAGCGGCAGCAGCTGATCGAGCTCGCCGCATTTTGGTTCTTGGTTTCTATTTTTTTTGTCCATATAAGACGTACGTATACATAAGCATGAGATCGTTGACAAACTTAATTCAGGTGAATAATGAGTAGTAATTCAGTTGTTCCTGCGAGTCTGCGACCGAACTTGTAGATGTCACGCATGTTGGGTGAGTTCACTCCGTGCCATTCGTTTTGATGTCAGCAGTAGCGCACTGGTCTTTTGCAGCTCTGGTGGTAGGCGCTTGCAACAGCGGTGGCCGTGGTGGTGCAGGCTGGTAGCATAAGGTGACCAGCTGCAGCAAGACCCGAACCTCATCTAAAGACCTCGCGCGCAACAGCTTGGGCCAAACGGCAACGCAACGACGTGGCATATGGATAGTGCAGCATGAGAATTCGGTGTTGCGCAAGAAAGGCGATGAGGAACGAGGAAAGAGATGAGAGGATACGGGACGGAGAGAGAACATTGTGGGTCACGTTTAATGGCATGTGGGGCACGCATAAGATGGTTGATCCTGAGTCGAATCGATCTCTGGGTGAATACCAGACTTTATCTTTTTTATTATGTTCCGTCGGTGGCAGCGACGCAGCGTTATCCCTTTCGTGCTAGTGGCGGCACGTGACATGGGTTATGCATTGTGTAGTACGATGGAATACATTGCAAGCATTTTAACCCTACAAATATAGCAAATTAGGATTACATCTCTCTCTTTTCACCCACTAAGCACTTTATTTTGCTTCAAAATTTTGTATCGTATTTATAGTTCGAACCAAATATATATGTCTAAACATCTGTGTTAATAATGATGAGATCTTAGAAACAACATCAATCTCGAACATCATTTGTAAAGTTGAAGAATTCGTATATTAGAAACTATAATCAAACCTCTATGAAATTATGTTTCCACTTTTCATGTTCATCCGCTGGTCATCGGCCTGGATGCCGGATCACGCCTCCGCTGATCATCAACATGTTCATCCGTCCGGCGGTGGAGCATTCCTTTACAGCATCGACGTCGGTGCTGGCGAGTCTCGCGGCTAATTCAACGGTTGTTTCCTATCGCGCGGAGTCTGGGCCGGTTCCTTTGGATCTTGGTGCTAGGGCCCACGTGCATGCAACGGAGATTGCGCGCCCATCAAGTTCGGTCTACGTACGACATCGGATGTGACCCCGCCTGACGAGGCCAACCTCGCTCCTGGTCAACCCTAACCGACACCAACACACAACCGCCCCGATTCCTTCCTCTGCTTCGACATGCGCTGCCTCGTCTTCGCCATTCTTTGCCTCGGGGTCATCGCCGGACGCCGACAAGCCTTCCGCCGCCATGGGCCTTCATCACTCATTCGTGGAGGTTACTGCGACTCCCTCCCTACCCGCCATGTCTCATCCACCTGCGCCAGGAGGGCCTGTGGATGGCATGCTGGGGCAGACCAGCCTCCCTATGTCAGTGCATGGTTCGTCGGGGCCAACAGTTGCCCGTTCTTCTTCTTCCTCAGGTGCCATCTTGGACATCGTTGGCCAAGGTACAACGTCGGTGGGTGTTCATGGCTCGGTCAGACCTAGTTTTGTTGCGCCATCGCCGTTGATGCCTCTTCAGCTGTCGTCATGCTGCCCGGGTCCGCCAGCTTACATGCCACCTCAACAGCAAATGGGGAAACAGTACATGCATCCGTCGGGCTAGTTCCCTAGACTAGTGTTTCATCCGATTATTCCTCTGCAACAGTTTCCAAAAATGTTCCCGCATGTGCAGCAATTAGGCTTTACTCAGGCTCAAGTTAGTGCTCCAAGCAACACTCGGAATAAGAGGAAGAAAAATAAAAATCTGGTTGTATCTTCTCAAGCTCATGTGGCTCCAGTGCAACCCCAATATCCGCAGGTATAACCTTTTTCGCTCCACCTCCATTTGGCCCGATGTAAGCACCTCCTTCCGTGAGCACCCCGGTTGCTAACTTTGATGTTACTCAGGATTGTGCACATGTGACTAGGCCAAGCAAGACAAAGAAAGCTGTGAAATGTTGGAAGTGTTTAGTAGATACTCATGCAACTAAAAACTGTCCAAGCCAGCACTACTATATTATTTGTAATAATATGGCGCATCTGAATAGATGCCCCTCTTTGAAGTTTCCTAACCTTCAGCTAATGTGGCCGGTAATGGTATGGATGACACTCCTTTTAACCAGCTCCTTGATTGTATCTATAAGGCTCACTTGGCACCCAAGAGATCCTCGGTGGCGAAAGTGACTAGTGTTGGATCACCGGTCCCTGCAATTGTTATCGATTCACGGATGACTAGGATTTGCCCTCTCAGTACTCAGTGGAAGTGGGAGGCTCTTCCTCATGGAGATGATGCTTTTCTAGTCAGTTTCCCCTCTTTTGAGGATCTTCAGAGAGTAGATGGTATCCAGAAGCCAGTGATTTCGCATGATACCAGGATTGTGATTAGCATTTGGGAAGTGGAAGATATTCCACATAACTTTGTTTTACCGCAGTTGTGGGTTCATGTAGATGGTGTGCCTCACATATTCACCATTTCCATGGGCTCTAGGCTATTGGTTCTCTTTTAGGTACTATTGTGGATGTGGACCTGGTCACCCATCAGAGCCGCAATATTATATGTATCTGTGTGGCTATGATGAATCTCAGGGCTTTGCAAAAATGTGTGGACTCGAAAGAGCATTATATTGGTGTTAATGCAACTTTGAAGTTGAAAGTATATGACTTTCTATTCTGGCAAGAGGCAGATGATTTTATTCTGAATCCTAGCTTCACACCTTTTTTCTAGATGTGCAAGAGTGATGATGCAGAGGAACAAGATGGTTGCAATGATGGTGAAAAGGATGTCTCTCAAGGAAAAGACTGTTCTGTAGGACCCTAGGAGTCTAATATGGAGGTGGACACTTCGTAGAGACATAGTGTTTTTGGTGGATCTATGGGAACCAAAGTGGCACAGATCCTTCCGTTTATGGTTGTAGTTACTCCGTTTAATCCTAATCCATAGACACCAAGAGGTAAGGAGATTTCGGCTCTAGCTAATCCAATTAATCTGCAAAAGGCTCCTGCTCGGATGGGGTCTCCTATGCTAGAATGCATGGCTCTTGTGACGCCATGCAACGTTCATGCAATGCTGAAGCAGGCCCCTGCATCATCTGTTGGTTCTGCCGCCCAACTTGCACCGGTGGTAGCGCTAGAAGGTCAGCTTGCACCGACGGCCCAGGTCTCCTAGGAAGCCCAGCTTGCTAAGGAAGCCTAGGTTGCGCTGGAAGACCGAGTCACATCGCCACCAGGTGGGCCGGCACTTGCTGTCGCACACCTGCTGGCTAGGACGCTGAGCCAGGCCTCTCCACAGGCAGCGATGAGGTTGCTGATGTGGGTCAACCCATATGTTGTCACCGAGGCAACTACGTAGGCAAGCCTGAGCATGTTACACCGGGGGAAAAGGAGCTGTTGCTGCTACTTGTTACACTAGGGGAAAAGGACCCTGAGCGCATCGTGTTGGGTTTTATGGAGGCTATAAAGATGGTACATCAGGAGTCTTGCGTCGAGTCACTGGATGCTTCCAATGGTGTGGGAGTCTTGTTCTCGACGATGGCTACTGATGGCTCCAAAAATAGCCATCTTCCACCGTGTTTAAACATTGTTTTTAGTCAATCAATTGACAAGAAACTCTATCCTTGCCACTAATGGGCAAAAGTATTGGTACTCTCAAAGGTTGTGCACGAACTTGTAAAAGAAACACCCAATGATCCTTGAATAAGGAAGAAGAAAATATGAAGATCCACATAACAAGTCCTTGGCATGGTCTCGTTACTACTTTATGAATTTCCTTGAAAGATAATGATTGGATTAGAAGTGTTTTAATAGCCTTGATTTACTGATGTGGGCGTCAATAAGGCACTTCATTGTTATGCTACTTAGGACATGAACTCTCTTACTCAATTATGCTATTAAAACATCCTAGTGTTCCTTGGAAAGCTGAGAGTTAACTAGAAGAATTGGATTGATTGTTACACTTCTACTTATATTAAAACTTTGATTGTCTTGACTTACCGAACCTTGTATAGTATTCTTTTCATCTCTCTAACTTTGATAAGCCTTTCAAATGGATGATGTCTTGGATGCATATGACTACCAACCGTAAGTGAATTCTTATTCTCGTTGCTTCAAGTTTGAACACTGAATTCCTTATAGTTCTTTTGTTTCTTCTTGCTCGAGGAAAATCAAGGTTTGATCTTTGGGGAGGTTGATGGCTCCAAAAATAGCCATCTTCCACCATGTTTAAACATTGTTTTTAGTCAATCAATTGATAAGAAACTCTATATCCTTGCCATTAATGACTAATAATTGCAAAGATATGCAAACCATTACTTTGATTTGTGTTATGAAGGAAATCACGCTTTTTAATGCGTAATCTAGAGTCATAATGAAGGTTTGTAGGAAGTCCACATGACCAAGTAATTCTAGAGAAAATGCCAAGCGTCTGCAGCCATAACGACCACTGGTACAGAAGGGCCCGCCCGTAGCATCCGCCCGTACCAGGTGGCGACAGTTCTGTCTTGTTAAACCCTACAACTTTCATGAAGACGCCTATATATTTTGAAGCCTCAGCCGCCGCGCAGAAGGACGCCATTCTCAGATTGCATCACAACACCACCAAAGGAGATCCACACCATTGTTCATCCCTTCCATCTTCCATCCCCTCCATTAGGCATAGCCATTACCTTGTACTTGAGATCTCCTTATGACATGGGTATGCCCAATAGGCACCCAACTACAGCCTACCTAGTACGGCTCGACGGAAGGCCCACTCGACGACTTGCCAAGGTCCATGACGCCCATGATGGTTCGAGTGGTACGAAGGCCATATGGATACAAACTCCAAGCGTACAAGACAAGGAAACCTCAAGACTAGAGTTCTAATATAACTTATAACCAACTCGTATTGGTACATGAGACCTAGCCTCCCCATATATAAAGGCTAGGAGGGTCCAACAAGGAGGACACGACATAACTTCTCCACCTCTCCCACAATAGATCTAGACACCACAAATCTTAGCACATATGCCAGATCTAATCTGCGCATACACCGCCATTGGCGACATTGTAATCCTTCGGATCATCATCAATCAAGAGCAGACAAGCAGGAGTAGTGTCGTGGTGGTGTCACGGCAGATGCCATAGATAGGCTAAAGGTGGGGCTAATATGCACTAGAGGAATCCAGGGAGGGATAGTGTGGTGATTCCATACACAGATGCTTCGTATTCACCAAGTGTTCAAGGTTTACAGATGCTCCTTGAGCTGTATTGGGGAGAGGAGGAAGAAGAAGCTCTCTTACTCTCACCACTACCTATCTCCCAGTGAACCAACTACTGAATTGCCAACCCCTTCTACAGAGGCCCTAGTGCTCCTTATAAAGGGGAGGCTAGGTTACCAACTAGGGCATACATGGAGGCATATTCCACCAAAAATAGCAAACTGACCGGGTCTTCTTTTGCTGTCGTAAGCCATGCAGAGGGTATGTAACCCTCTGCGGTGCCAGCGTCAGCTGACATAGGCAATGTCACTTTTGTCGGCCACGCCCCGCTGGTCCCTCCCTATGTTCGCTTCGCTCATGCTCCTACGTACAGAGGCCACCTTTTGACCAGCGAGATACCTTCCTTCTCTTGCAAGCCTGGTATAACCCGGATCAGGCCTGGTTAACCCGGCTCCGTAGGTACCTGCATACAAGTTACAAATATCCTACCGGCATACGACATACGTCGGCCGGGACATAGTCAGGTGGACATCCTCCGGTCCGGGTTACTCCGTAAGTCGGCCTGCCTTGAGGTGACCCGGCCAGCTTTCGCTTTGACCTTGCCGTACCTTGGCTAACTCGGCCTTTATACCCCGGTGTGACCCTACCCAGGGGTATCCCCCCAACAAGTAGGGTCCTCTACGAGGCCTGAACCTGGGTAAATCTTCGAGTCTCCCTATGTGCTTGTATGTTAGCCGTTCCGCGATCTCCAGCGTTCCCTCCTTCTCCAAAACCCAAGTCCATAACAATGGGAATTGATGAGTTTAACCCTCATCACCTTGTGATTTAGTGACCATTGTAAGAATATTTCATTTCAATCTAAGTATTTTGCAGAATGTTTTCTATCTTTGATCTTATTGTTATGAGTGAGTAGTCCTCATGGGCTGCGAGCTGGGGAGAAACCTCGTAGTGATTATGTGCATCTAATCTATGGGAGCATTGTATATTGTTTGAAAGAGAGATTGGTACCTTTTGTTTCTTTATCTCTTGTCTCAATCTTTGAACTTGTTGGTATCCAAGACCCCATATATTGATAAAGGCTTGAGGTGGGATACTTGGCTAGGGGCTATCTCGCAGGAACCCCAGTGATAGAAAGGGTAGTACGTCTTTGCTTGGTGACCCATTCGGGATCACAACAACATCACCACTTAATGCTTTGATCTGTGTTTTATACTTAATAATCATTTGTAGCCTGGTGTTTCGTGGTGCACTCGGTTGGATCAAAAGACTATTGCTATCATGTTGCCTCTCAGGGGCTCTAGTATATTAGGATGTGTTGCCCACATGAGATTATATCTATTAAAACATCACACATGAATGCTTATTATTATCTTTTATCCCATATGATGTGTAGCTGCAGGTGGATCTTCAACCTTGGCCTATCTCCATCCATTGATTCAACCCATGATAAAGTAAACTAGATTCGTCCGGTAAACGAAGGTAAAATGAAGAAACAAAGTCGTGTAGATGTGTCCTTTTTATTTCCTATTAGCGTTGTTTCCCAAGGTTCGATTAAACCTAGGTATTCTAGGGGAAACACTATTATACTACATCCATAATCCGAATCAAAGGGATCATCCCATATTCTAGCGCTGTTGCCGAGAAAGCAATTTTGCTATCCTAGTGAGGTCACTAGAGACCTTGTTTTTAGTTTTATTATTTGTTTGTAGTTTATTTCTTGTTATTCGTTTACTTTCTAGTTATCTATTTGAAAGCCCAAAAAATTAGTTACTTGTTATTTGTTTTCTTAACTTAAAAATACCAAAAATATAAGAGCCATGGCTCAAAAGAGACTTGGGGAGTATGCCGCTCCCATTGATGATTTTATTCGTGCACATATTACTCAGCCCACTGTTGATGCAGAAGCATATGAAATTAATCCTAACTTTTTAAGTTTGTTAGCAAAACCAATTTGGAGGCTCATCTTGTGAGGATTCAGGTTTGCACTTAAACACTTTTACTGAAATTTGCGACATGATGCATATTAAGGATGTAGATCCAAATGTTGTTAAATTACGATTGTTTCCTTTCTCTCTTAGAGGAAATGCTAAGGACTGGTTGCTAGCTCTACCTAAGGGCACTATTAAATCTTGGGAGGAATGTAATAATCTTTTTATGACTAAATTTTTTCCCCGAGCTAAAACTATGCAACTAAGATCCAACATTACAAGCTTTAGACAAGAAGATAGCGACCCACTAGCGCTTGCATGGGAAAGGATGAAAGAAGCCGTAATGAACAATCCTAGTCATGGTATGGAAGAATGGCTTATATTAAATTTATTTTATAATGGCATTAACCCAATGTCTAAGTCTATGGTAGATACTACAACAGGAGGAGCAATCGTGGGAAAGCAAGTGAGTGTTGCAAAGAAATTGGTTGATGATATGCAAAACAATCATTCCCAATGGCATGTGAAAAGAACCTCAAAAAGGGCGAGTTCAATCACTGAGGGAACAATGAAGATCTTACATCCAAGGTAGACGAGTTACTCAACATAGTAAAGGATAAGGAATATACCCAAGTTAATGCTATCGCTACCGATGTTAATGATGTTAATTTTATAGCTCACACTCCTTACAATCCTTCTTGGAAAACCAAAAAATTTCTTCTAATGTTCAATAGCATTATTCTAGTCCTACATGAGCTCCTTACAATAATTATGATAATCATAATGGACCAAATCATGGCAATCTCTTGTTTGAGCAAACTGTTAGAACCTTTATGCAAGCTCAAACCGAGAAAAATAATATGCTTATCAAAATCACGGAGAACCATGAAAGTAGTATAGGAAAATTATCTAACCAAGCCGTTGAAATTAGAAATGATGTGCAGGCTCTACAGGAAAGGATAAAGACCATGGAGGCTCAATTGGGCGAGGTAGCTGAGAGCCAAACTCTCATACTAGCAAATTTTGCTGGGAAGCCCGAGCGAAATCTGGTAGAAGACCTCAATATGATGAGGATGGAAAAAAATGAAGAGAAACCCGAAGAGCTGGATTATAGCAATGCACCTACACCTGAATACATCGAGGAAGATCTACTAAAGATGATCATCATAAAGAATCCAAGTATAGAGCAAGGTAATGATGCTATGTACCAATAATTTATTCAACAAGTAGCATCTAAAGTTTTAGATTTAGAGATGGAGTATAAAAGAATAGATGATAAGCTTCATGCTAAGCTAGATGATATATTTGAGCCCACTATTAAAATTAAGATTGGGGTTAATGAGATATATGCACTTTGTGATCTAGGTGCAAGCGTCTCAACAATTTCCAAAAGTCTATTTGACAAGTTAAACTTGGGGCCTTTTGCAACCACTGAAATGAGACGCCATCTAGCAGATTCAACTTATAAACAAGTTGTTGGGATAAAATAAAACATAGTTACTGAAATTAAAGGAAGCCCCGCTCTTATTGATCTAGTTATAGTGACATGCCTGAAGATCCCATAGCACCTATAATTCTAGGTCGACCATTCCTATGAACTATTAAAGATTTAATTAATTTACATGAAGGGAATGTGAGAATAGGATTGCCATTTAGAGATCCTTTTATAGTCCACTTACCTAGGAAGAAGAAGGCCAAACCTAATGACGGTGATGGTATAATTGCACTAAAAGACAATTACTTTGGAGTGGGTGTTATGCTCACTAAACCTAAATGGTAACCATGTGGGTCAAACTAATTGACCTTAACTATAAGCGATTCATGGGAGGCAACCCATGTGAAATAAAAGTTTTTATTCTTGTGTTAGTTTAGTTTAGTTTTGTTTGTTTTGTTTTTGTTTTTAATAATGAGTGTTCAAGAAGACCTCTGGAGAGAGGAGAAGAAATAAGGTAATCCTTGATCTTTTATATTACTAACACATGGCCTAAGAAGTATTGCTGATTTTTATGAAGTCTATTTGCTGTTATTTTGTCCTTTGTGAAGATGTGTAAAGAATCACAAAGCTACTAACTAAATTCTATGAGTTTTTCAGCTTAATGGCCGAATAACGACCAGTGGTATGGCCGGAAGCGCCCATACCATGCGCCCGTACCGCATCGAGGCTTTGGAAAATAGAAACTCTGATTTCTGCTGAAGGACACAGCGGCCGTAACGACCACTAGTACGGTCGGACACGCCCATACCACTCACCCGTACCATACCCTCGAGCAAAACATCATATTTCAAGAAAATGTACCGACTGCATAACGACCAGTAGTAGAGGCGCACGCGCCCGTACCGAGTGCATCGCCGGAAGGGAATAGTCAACGCCAAGGTATGTTACTCGGTATGGGCAGGCTCCGGCCGTACTGCCGGCCCGTACCACGCACGCGGCCGCCATATCCCCCAGGAGGAGGTAACCCTAAAATTCTAAAACACAAACTTTTCTCTTTCTTCTACCTCCAAACTTTAAACCACCTCCATTGGATCTTCAAATTTATTCAATCTTTCTTTGATTCCTCGCACCCAAATGATCTAAGATATGTTTCTCCTCTGATCCCCAACTTATTTGCAACAAAACTCTGCTCAATCTTTCATCATTATCAATCTAGACTTAGGTCTTGTTCTTGAGCTAATCTTGATATTGAGCATGCTTAGTATTGTTTTTAGAGGAGTTTCTTTTGTAACAAGTATAGAGGATCATTTATGCTATGTTTCTATTGGACCCAAAAAAATTGATTAGCAATTTCTATTTATTTTGTTTTAGATGAATACGAGGAGTTGTACGCGTGTGATGGTTGCAGAACCTGTCGCACCACCTGTTGATACGTTGACCCCCCGAGTCACTTGGTATCAAGTTCACCGAGGATTTTTAGCTGAACCGTTTTGACCGTCTCAAGATTCGAGAAATCAAGTCCACCAAGTGGGCGTGTCCCTATATCCTGAACCAACTTGGCATTCATGCTGATTTCGATTTACTTTGCAACAATGTTGCTTTGTATGACTTTTTCTTTCAGGATGTTGCCACGTACCGTCGTTTGATGCTTGAGTTTCTCAGCACCTTGACACATACGGTGTGCTCTCACTAATGTTCTGAGGAGCAAATGGCTGGAGTTGATTGCATCAACTTCCGTCTCATGAACTATGAGTATTCCTTGACGCTCGACCAATGGGCTCAATGTTTTGGGTTTGCCAACAATACCACTGACATACGCTCCACCACTTTTGTTTTAAATCCTACACCTTGGGAATACTTTAATAGAATGAGAATCCGTGGTAACACACCCAAGGGGAATCAAATTGATCATCCTGCTATTCATTATTTGTTTTATGTTATTGCTAACCGATGGCTCAAAATATATCGAGCTCGTTGGGAATCCCAAGAGGAAGGTATGATGAGCACAACAACAAGTTTTCCCTCAGTTATAAAACCAAGGTTATCGAACCAGTAGGAGCAAGGAAACAACCCCAAGGTGTTGTCTCCAACTTGGAATCCTGCACAACACAACCATATAACTTTGCCCCAACTTACAGTGACACTACTAGGAAACAGCTTATAGATAGACAAGATATTCAGTGGTGCATATGTAAAACTATGCGCCACAAATATATATCAGTGGCGCACTAGAAAACATGCGCCACAGAAGTTTGGCACTTCAGTGGCGCACGAAACCAATATGCGACACAGAAGTCCATATTTCTATGGCGCATATTTTCGTGTGCGCCACTGAAGTGTGAAACTTCTGTGGTGCATATAGACGTATGCGCCACAGAAGGTTGATGGGACCAAGCAGAAAAAAAAGGGGGGAGAAACTTCTGTGGCGCATATGTCCATAAAGTGATGTTTCTGTGGCGCATATAGGTGTATGGGCCACAGAACAAGCATATAGGGGGAAAACAGATCCCCCCTGATCGCCTTTTCAGTTTTGTAAAAAATAAACAAAAATGATAGAAAGTTCAAAAAAATAATTCCTTTAAGTTGTAGTTAGATTTTAGGGTATAGATCTAGAAAAAATTGAAAAACATGAATTTCGATGTTTTTGCAAAAATAGGTCATGGCACGGTAAAACAGCTATAACTTTTGCATACGATGTCGGAAAAAATCTTTAACCTATTAAAATGATCGTCTCGAAATTTTCTACTCGATTTCAACCGCTAGAAGCCGTTGAAGATTTTGTAGATTCCCCAAATTCCAAAAGAGTAAAAAGTTATGACAGACAGAAGATTTTTTCCTGCAAAAAAATAAAAAAGGGGGAGAAACTTATGTGGCGCATTTCCCCATATGCGCCACAGAAGTCTTGGGCGGGATTCGAAATTTGAATCCCGCCGGCGCCCTTCTCCCTCCCTTTTTCCTTTTTCTTCCCCTCCTCACTTCTTCTCCCCTCCCCACTTCTCCTCCCCTCCACACTTCTCCCATCCCCACTTCTCGTCCTCCTCCTCCTCCTCTACCACCACCACCACCACCAACTCCGGCGACTAACTCCGGCGACCACCACCACCTCCTCCACCACCAACTCCGGCGACCTCCGGTGACCTCCTCCTCCACCACCAACTCCGGCGACCTCCTCCTCCTCCTCCACCACCAACTCCGGCAACCTCCTCCTCCTCCTCCTCCCTCCACCACCAACTCCGGCAACCTCCTCCTAGCCCTCTTCTAGCCACCACCACCACCACCAGCCAACCACCACCACCACCACCAACATCTCGCCCGGTTTTTTTTGAAATTTGAAAAAAACTTATGTGGCGCATATTGGCCATATGCGCCACTAAAGTTTGAGACTTCTGTGGCGCATTTTGAAATACGCCACAGAAGATAGTTATTAGTGGCGAGGTATCAGTGGCGACTAGGAAATGCACCACGGATAGTGAAAAAAGGTGCGCCACTGATAAGCCGTTTCCTAGTAGTGTGAGGTTGTCAATCACACTAGTTTTGCTGAAAACAAGGGATTAAAAGTATTGTGTGGAAGATAGTAATTGTTTGTAGAAAGTAAATAGTAAATAGTAAATAGATGGTAGATTGATGGTAAAAGAATGGACTGGGGTCCATAGTTCACTAGAGGTGATTCTCCTTAAGATAGAACATACTGGGTGAAGAAATTATAGCAGGGAAATTAACAGACACCGAGAAAGCATACATGCATATACTAATCATCTTGACTCCTATGAGATTTAATTGGGAATTACAACATTATACGTAGACCGTAATCCAACTACATCTATGACTAATAATCCACCTTCAGGTTATCATCCGAAACCCCTCCAGTATTAAGTTGCAAGCAACAGATAATTGCATTAAGCAAAGTGTGTAAAGTAAACAATATGATTGTCCCATGGACAAAGGATTGTTGTTTTCTCCCTAGTAGAAACAGCACATCTAGTACCTTAGAGATTCCTGTCACTTCCCTAGATTACTAGAGGCATGAACCCACTATCGAGCATAAATACTCCCTCTTGGAGTTGCTAGCATCTACTTGGCCAAGATAGTTACTAACAACAGAAAGCATGCAAGATCACAAATAACATAGATATGATAGAATCAATAATCAATCTGAAATAGCATCTCAATATCCATTGGATCCCCACAAACACAACATGTAAGATTACAAATAGATGATCTTGATCATGAACGGAGCTCACAAGATCTAAACATCATAGCACAAAGGAGGAGAACCAACCATCTAGCTGCTACATGGACCCATAGTCTAGGGATGAACTACTCACGCATCACACTGGAGGCAGGCATGGTGATGAAGAAGGCCTCCAGGGTGATCTCTCCCCTCCGGCAGGGTGCCGGGAAGAGATTCAGATCCCTCCCGATCTAGGGATGGAGATGGCGGTGGCTACAGACTCTTTCGTGGAATTTTGATCGGGTCCTTAGGGTTTTCGTCCCGGGAGGCTTTTATAGGCGGAAGAGCAAGGTCGGTGGAGTACCAAGGGGCCCACACCCCCTGGTGGCACGCCCCCAGGCCACACCGCCACCAGGTGTGGCTGCCCTGGTGCGCCACTTCGTCTCCCCTCCGGACTCCGTGTTACTTCAGGTAAAATATTGACTTTGGCTTTTGTTCAGTCCAATTCCGAGAATATTTTATTACTAGCTTTTCTGAAACCAAAAATAGCAGAAAACAGGCAACTGGCACTGTGGCATGTTGTTAATAGGTTAGTTCCAGAAAATGTATAAAAATACCACAAAGTGTGGACAAAACATAAGAAAGTAGATATAAAACAAGCATGGAACATAAAAAACTATAGATACGTTTACGACATATCAACATCCCCAAGCTTAACTCCTGCTCGTCCTCGAGTAGGTAAGTGATAAGAAAGAATAATTTTTGAGGTGACATGCACCATCACAATCTTGATCAAGGTATTTGTAAAACATTGATAGCTGGGATCATAGTACTCTAACATAGCATGAAAGATATAGTTCTAACAATAAGACATAGCAACTATGTTATAACATGAAGAGGTACAAACAAAAGATTCATGAATAACAATGCTTTGAAAGACGTTTGTTTGTTTCACATATAGAAAACATAATGAGAATGGTATTCAGCTTGTCCCTCATAGTGTAGCAAAACATAAATGCATAGGACACCTTCAAAGTTCATAAGGGTGACTAGATACAAATAGTTTAAGAACAAGCAATATTAAAGTTATGAATCAATCAACAAGTTTTGGGACAATGCACATTAAACTAAGAATGACCACTATGCTCTCTCAATAGGTGCATAAAGATAGAAGATGAAGACTCAACATAAAAGTAAAAGAAAGGCCATTCATAGAAGGAAGCAGGGATTCAAGTCTTATAAAGAGCTTCTAAAAATTATGGTACTTATTAGCTTTCATCTCTCATTGCCCCTATCATAAGCATCTTTTGGTGATTAAGGTTAAAGTGAGAAAATATGAGGATATGTGATGACCCACAAGTATAGGGGATGTATCACAGTATTTTTGAAGGAAGTGAAACCCAATTTATTGATTCGACAAAAGGGGAGCCAAAGAATATTTATAAGCCTTAACAATTGAGTTGTCAATTCAGCTGCACCTGGAAACAATCTTGCTCACAACAGTTTATCAGTAGCAACAGTTTTGTAGTAGGAATAGTAAAGTAGCAGCAGTAGTAAAGTAAAGACAGCAGTAACAATGGCAGTAAACAGTAGGATTCGAGTGCGGTACGCATAGGGATGGATGGACGGGCATTGCATGGACAAGACAATTCACATAGCAATCAGAACATAGGGCAATTGCAGATAAATAAGATAAAGCATCCAAGTACTAGATAATCCTAGGCATGTGTTCCATATATAGTCATACGTGCTCGCAATGAGAACTTGCACAACATGTTTTGTCCTGCCAGCCCGTTTGCAGTGGGGCCTCAAGGGAACTACTAGAAATTAAGGTGCTCCTTTTAATAGAGCACCAGAGCAAAGCATTAACACTCCGTGAACACATGTGATCCTCACATCAAAGCCGTTCCCTCCGGTTATCTCGATTGCTGTCACTTTGGGGCCTTTGGTTCTAGACAACAACATGTGTATACAACTTGTAGATATGTGTTGGGGGGATACCCCCGGGTAGGGTCACGTCGGGGTATAAAGGCCGAGTTAGCCGAGGTTCGACAAGGACAAAGCGGATGCTGGCCGGGTCACCTCAAGGCAGGCCGAATCACGGGGTAACCCGGACCAGGGGGCGTTCGCCTAACTAATTCTCACCGACTTAAGCAGTAAGTCGGAGGTGCCTGTTTTACTTGTATGCAGGAACAGGTCTGGTCGGATCAACTATGATTCGGGTCACGTCTAGCTTCTAGGAGAAGGAAGGAATCTCGCTGGTCAAAAGAAGCCCCGGTACGCACTACCTGAGCGAAGCAAGCAAGGGCAGGACCACCGGGGCATGGCCGACAAGGGTGACGACGCCCATGTCGGTTGACGCGGGCGCCGCAGAGGCTCACGTAGCCTCTACATGTGTGACGTGGGGGAAAAGCACCCCGGTCGGCTTACTACTTTGGGAGGAGGCATATTCTTAGGAATATGCCTCCACGTATGCCCTAAGAATATGCCTCCTCCCAAAGTAGTAAGCCGACCGGGGTGCTTTTCCCCCGCGTCACACATGCAGAGGCTACGTGAGCCTCTGCGGCGCCCGCGTCAGCCGACATGGGCGTCGTCAAGATCCGGACGGGAAACTTCATCGGTACCGGCGAACGCATCGTCTCCAAGCTCGTTCAGCGTTTTGGAGCACTGGACTTCGTCAGCGACAACACAGGCTGCTTCGGCACACGCTCACTTCCGTGCAATGGCCTCTTCGTCAAGCTCGGCGTGCACAAGGTCTACGTTGTTGTGGACGTGTCTTGTGTTCATCCGCGCCACGTCGTCGAGCCTGGAGAGCCGCCCCTCACCGTGGCTCGTGGGGCGCGTATCGCTCGCTCCCCGGACCGTGCAGAGGTGATGATGACTGCGCCTAGTGCGGGCGCGAGCAAGGATCCGGCGCCAGATCCGGAGGTAACACCTAAGGCACCGAAGAAAGGTAGAGGTCCTCCACTAGAGAGGCCGAAAAATGTGTTGAGGGAAGCGATGGATAGCTTGGCAAACCCTGTGGTAGCAGCAGTAGATCCGGCTCGGGCGCAGGCCGAGCTAGAGGAAACTAGGCAAAAGATACTAGAGGGCGCAAAGAAAATAGCCGCGGCTCAGCAGTCGTTGAATATGACGCTGCGTGAGTACGCAAAGGCGAACAAAGTAGATACTGTAAAAGTGAAGGGGAGAAATCTCATGAGCGAGATGAAGAGAGAGGGTGATACTGGAATTGAGGAATCAGAAAACTGTTTGTCCGTGGGGCTGCCGAGGTATAGTACCCCGGCCAAGAACCTTAGAGCAGCGGATGCAGCTGCATCCTAATTAGAGGGTCTGACGGGTGAAGCCCGTCAAAGACAGCAAGATAGGGTTAACGAGCTGGTTCGGATCGCGAACAGACAAAACAAAGAACTACTCCGAGCTAACCCGGAGACAGTTGGAGCCTCCAAAATCGTCCATTTGGCGATGGGTAACTCGGAGAAATCCGCTGGAGCCGCATCGTCTCCTCATGGTGGTCCAAGGAGAGAAGAGGTGGTAACCTCGGCCAGACGGAACAAATAGATCGTCCCGTATGACCCAACACGGGCAGGGAAAGGAAAAGAACCACAGAAAAATGATGATCGACGGAGTGTGAGCCGAGGTGAAGCTGGCCGAGGTAACCGCGACCAAGGCAATGCCGGTCAAGGGAACGCAGTCAACGGCAATGCCGGACAACGAAACTCGGCAGGTGCAGGACAACCGCAGCAACAGAATATACCAAGGCAAGAGCAAAGTGTCGGCCGAGGTATGCAACAGAAAGGTGCTCCGCGAGAGCAAGACAGGTATAATGATGGAGATTTGGAAATGGCAAACGCGGGATACCCAAGACCGGACTATCATGTGATAGGGTCAAGATTGGGAAGCAGGGATTTGATGCCGGATGATGCCAGGTTGAAACTGGATCGACTGTATAGGTCGGAACAGATCGAATGTCAAGGTCCACCGGGTCCTGCGTGTTTTGGACCCCGGATCATGAAGGAGCCACCGGTACCCAATTTCCAGTTACCCAGGGGCACGAAGACGTATGACGGTAGTACCAAGCCGGAGGATTGGCTGATAAACTATGCTACAGCTGTGAAAGTTGCCACTGGCAACTTGAGATGGGCTGTACGATATGTACCCCAGATGTTGGAAGGACCGGCTAGGGTATGGCTGAACAATTTTCCACCTGGAAGCATCAACTGCTGGATAGATTTTGAGGAAATGTTCATCAGCAATTTCTCGAGTACGTATCAGAGGCCAAATAGGCCGCAGACCCTAGCTATCTGCAAGCAAAGACCTAATGAGACAGACCGTGAGTTCTTGACCCGGTGATGTACCGTGAGAAACTCATGTGAAGGCGTGATAGAATCACAGGCCATAGCGTGGTTTGCACAAGGGTGCCGATATGCAAGCGAGCTGTGGCAGAAGTTGCAAAGGAAAATGCCAACTACGTTGGCAAAGATGATCCAGATTGCAGATTCGTATGCTTTGGGTGATCCGACTCAACCTAGGCTCGTATCAAACGAGTCAAATGATGAGTACTATTAGAGGGATGGAGCCGGATCATCCCGAAGGAATGACTACAGAGGAAAAAGGAGAGATGATAGACCAGATCATCGATATGGTTCGCAACAAGTTGCGGCTGTGAATCAAGATCAGCCCGGAGCAGGGGGCAGTCAGCACAAGAAAACTGGAGGGCAATGGACTCCGAGAAACAATGGCAAGAAAACTTGGACGCTAGAGCAAAAGAGACAGTGGCAAGAAAAGAAGGACCGTCCGAGGTATACTTATGAGTCGATGTTGGACCAGCCGTGTAAGTTTCACACGCCAAATCCGAGTAACCTAGCGGGTCATACGACGAGGCAATGTGAGTGGATGCCCAAGATTGAACAAGGTGGTTCGGGGAATGCTCAGGCACCCCGGAATGATCAGCCTCGGCAGGAGTTACCCCGGCAGCAATTGCTCTCCGGAGCGAACACGCAACAGCTAATGTTGCCTCCCCCTCCGCCGAGGTATGATAACAATGAGAGAAGGGATGCAGTGCATCAAGTGGAAAATCAGCATCAGCCGGATCAGAGGTACCCCGGAAATGAGGGGAGAAATGAGTACATGGAGCATCATCAGAGCGATTGTGTGTTCACCACTGAGGAAACAAATAGAAAAAGCTTGCAGCGTAGGCATATGGAGGTGAATGCAGTGATGCCGGCAGTAACGAGGTACATGCCTTGGTCCGATCAGGAAATCACCTGGATCATAAAGGATCATCCCAAGCTTATGCCAAGCCCTGGTTCGTATGCGTTGGTGCTGGACCCGACGTTCATTGGGCCTAGCATTAATGTAAGGTTCTCAAAGGTACCGATTGACAATGGCAGCAGCATTAACATCATGTATGCGGACACAATGCACAAGTTGGGCATCTCGGAAAACATGCTATAGCCCACGAGGACAACTTTCCATGGTATTGTGCCCAGCATTTCTTGTGAGCCCATAGGCAAGGTCCGGGTTGACGTATTGTTCGGCACGATGAATAACTTCCGAACCGAAAATTTGGAGTTCAAGGTGGTGAACTTGGAAAGTGCGTACCATGCGTTACTCGGAAGGCCAGCGCGGAACAAGTTCATGGCAAGCTGTCATATTAACTACTTGAAGATGAAATTGCCCGGACCAAATGGAGTGATTACCATTGCAGGGGATTTCCGACGTTCCATGGAGTGTGCGTCGGCCGGGTCTAACTTAGCCGAGTCACTTGTGATTGCGCAGGAGAAAAGGAAAATTCAGTAGGTGGCGGCATTGGCTCAGTCCGCGCAGCAGTATATGCCGGCGCTGAGTAACCCACACGGGAGTGTCTCTTTCCAGGCCACGACAGATACCAAGAAGGTTCCTGTTAATGACATGTTCCCGGAGCGCACCGTAACAATTGGTGCCGGGTTAAGTGATAAATAGGAAAGCGAGCTCGTCAGCTTCCTCCGTGAGAATCGGGACATTTTTGCTTGGTCCACACAGGACTTGCAAGGTGTTTCGAGGGAGCTGGCCGAGCACTCTTTGAATGTGAGACCCGGAGCTAAGCCAGTGAAGCAACCTCTCCGCCGCTTCGCCGAAGATAGGAGGAAAGTCATCGGGGATGAGATAGCTCGGTTGCTAGCTGCAGGATTTATCATGGAAGTTCTTTACCCGGATTGGCTGTCTAATCCGGTGCTGGTGGAGAAGAAGAAGGATGACCCCAACGTGGCAATGGTTTGGCGAATGTGTATCGATTACACGAACCTGAACAAGGCGTGTCCAAAAGATCCATTTCCACTGCCAAGAATAGATCAGGTCATAGACTCAACTGCTGGATGTGAATTGTTGTCATTCATTGATGCATATTCTGGTTTCCACCAAATACCTCTGAATCCGGATGATCAAATAAAGACTGCGTTTATTACCCCGTATGGGGCTTATTGCTATCGCACCATGCCGTTTGGTTTACGTAATGCAGGGGCAACGTACCAAAGATGTATGCAAAAATGTTTGCACGACCAAATAGGTCAAAATGTACAAGTATACGTGGATGATGTGGTTATCAAGACCAAGGAAAGCAGAACGCTCCTTGACGATATCAGGCAAACGTTTGCAAACCTAAGGAGGTTCCGGATGAAGCTTAACCCGAAAAAATGCACCTTCGGTGTCCCGGCTGGGAAATTGCTCGGTTTTCTCGTTTCCAGCCGAGGTATCGAGGTTAATCCAACTAAAATCCGGGCCATCGAACGAATGGAACTGCCGAAGTGTCTTAGCGATGTCCAGAAGTTCACAGGTTGCCTGGCCTCGTTAAGTCGGTTTGTATGTCGGTTGGGAGAAAAGGCATTGCCTCTTTACCAACTCATGAAAAAGTTGGATAAATTCGTTTGGACACCGCAGGCCAATGAAGCCTTTGCCCACTTGAAAAAGATGTTAGCCACTGCACCAGTGTTGGCCTCACCACTATCAAAGGAGCCAATGTTGATCTATATAGCCGCAACCAACTGAGTTGTAAGTGCAGTGATAGTGGTGGAGCGCGACGAGGAAGGTAAGTCGATGCAAAGGCCAGTGTATTACTTGAGCGAGGTGTTGTCAACCTCAAAGCAGAACTATCCACATTATCAAAAGGTGGCATATGGCGTGTACATGGCCGCTAAGAAGCTGAAGCACTACTTTGAGGAGCATCCCATCAGGGTCATTTGTGAGGCCCCCATATCCGAGATAATGAGTAACAAGGATGCGAGTGGCAGGAGTGCAAAATGGGCAATTGAGCTAGCTCCTTATGCTCCACAATATGATAGAAGAGAAGCCATCAAATCCCAAGCTGTGGCGGACTTTTTCGTGGACTGGGCTGAGGTGCAATATGAACCGCCACTACCCGATCCGAACTATTGGCGAATGCACTTTGACGGATCAAAAACCAAAACCGGGCTAGGGGCCGGAGTCGTACTTACCTCGCCAAAGAAGGACCAGCTGAAATACGTGCTGCAAATCCATTTCGCGGCATCAAACAATGTCGCTGAGTATGAAGCACTTGTGCACGGGCTCAAGGTGGCAAAAGATATTGGGATACGTCGGATCATATGCTTTGGCGACTCGGATTTGGTGGTGCAGCAAGTGTCGGGAGTATGGGACACCCTGGATCCAAACATGGCACTGTACAGATTTCATGTGCAGAAGATATCTGGTTACTTTGAGGGATGCGAATTTCACCATGTACCCCGGGTGGAAAATGAGGCTGCCGACATGCTGTCGAAGCTCGGGTCAACCCGACAAGCAATTCCACCGGGTGTAGCATTAGAGCACCTCAGGAAACCATCCATCAAGCCCTCCCCAGAAACCGACTCAATCTATGTCCCGGAGGACACGGAATCCGGAGCTGTGCCCATGGACATTGACATGGGAAGTGGTGCGCGAAACCCGGGGACTGCCTCGGTAAACCCGGGGACTGCTTCAGTAAACCCGGGGACTGCTTCGCACGACCCGGGGACTGCTCAGCGTGATCCGGTTGAAGTTATGCCAGTGGATCAGATGGAGATTGATGAGGATGTGTTCCCTGTGCGAACAATACCGGCTTGGGCACTCCCTATATTTCAATTCCTAAAAGATGGAACATTACCCACTGAGGAAGTGATGTCCAAGCAAACACAGAGGAGGGCAAAGGCTTACACGATCATCAATTCCGAGCTATACAAAAGAAGTGTGACCAATGTCCTCCAGCGATGTGTTGACCCGGAAGAAGGGCTTGAAATCATTCGAGATATACATCAGGGGGAATGCGGGCATCATGCCTCATCTCGAGCCTTGGTAGCAAAAGCTTTCGGCACAGATTCTACTGGCCAAATGCCTTAGAGCAAGCGGAAGATCTGGTGAGAAAGTGTAATGGTTGTCAGAGATATGCTACCAAGACACATATGCCAATGTCGGAACTCAAGACCATACCAATTACTTGGCCATTTGTCGTATGGTGCTTGGATATGGTTGGCCCGTTCAAACCAGCAAGGGGAAATATGACTCACATTCTGGTAATGTTGGACAAGTTTACGAAGTGGATTGAAGTAAAGCCTATAAGAAAATGTGATGGAGCTACGGCCGTAACGTTTCTCAAAGATATCATCTTGAGGTACGGCTATCCTCACAGTATCATAACTGATAATGGCACAAATTTTGCGGAAGGAGCATTTGCGCGTTTCTGCCGGGATAAGAAGATCCGGCTGGACGTAGCCTCGGTAGCCCACCCCGCATCGAACGGACAAGTGGAAAGATCCAATGGATTAGTATTATCCGGGATAAAACCCCGGCTCATTGAGCCGCTGCAAAGATCAGCGGGGTGCTAGATAGAAGAACTACCAGCGGTACTGTGGAGTTTAAGAACAACTCCGAATCAATCAACAGGCTACACGCCGTTTTTCTGGTATATGGGGCAGAAGCTGTATTACCAGCCGACATAGAGCATGATTCGCCTAGGGTCACCCAATACACAGAAGCCGAAGTGCAAGAAGCCCGGCAAAATGATGTTGATCTGCTGGAAGAAGCGAGAGAACTGGCACTGTCCAGATCTGCCATATATCAGCAAAATCTCCGACGCTATCATAGCCGGAAAGTGTGCCCCCGAGTCTTTCGGGAAGGCGATCTGGTGCTCTGGCTGGTACAACGGACTACTGGCATGCATAAATTATCCCCCCCATGGGAAGGGCCATTCATCGTAAGCAGGGCATTGCACAATGATTCTTATTATCTTATAGATGCAAAGCCAAAGGAGAAGAACAAGGCGGACAGGTCCGGAGAGGAATCTAAGCGACCATGGAATATAGCTCTACTTCGTCCTTTCTACACTTAACTAAGAAGTGTATGTATCTGAGTCTTCTCATATGTCGGTATGTATGTCGGCAATGAGCTTATCAATGAAGTGTTGGCACCTCGAGCAGTAACTCGGGGACTGCCTTAATAATATTTGTTGTTTTTTGTGCATTAGCTGGAATAAGTTATTCTACTTAACTTGGATTAGTAATGTGTGAGCACCAAGAACCTAACTCTTCGACTTGCTGCTGTCCAACAAGAACTGGCTTCATGGCAAGCAAGAGAACAAGTTTGGAATTACGTAGCACATGAAAACGACTAAGGAAAAGAATTTATTCGAGCCGACGTTTGTTTTTCGGACTAACCATGTATTTATTTTCAAGTTATTATGCAGTTTTATTTTTGAGCTAAGTCTAAAAGTTTTCCAGTATTGTTAAGACAACTTTTGAAGCTTGGGTTCGTAAGTTGTAAAACCGAATCAAGGTAGACACGAACCGAGCCAAAAGATTGTACGAACAAGAAAAAGAAACTCGGGGACTACGCCCAAGTTAATCCGGCATAAGAACTTAGTAGCAAAATATCACGTGCATATAGAATACAACTCCACCCGACATTCCAGGGATCTGATAAATTTTCAAGTTTTTCGCTCAAGGAGCGGCAGGAGGAGGAAGCTCGGCATCATCTTCGCCAACTTCAATATCCGAGGCGTCATCTTCTCCGTCACCGTCCGAGCCATCTTCATCATTCTCAACCTCTTCGTCCCCAGCGGCTTCCAGGAAGCTCGGCCCCTCAACCCATTCATGAATGGGAGCATATTCGATGAGGCTATGGGCGCAAGCCTGGCGCCAAGCCACCCACTCCGGGTCATTGGTCCATCTGGATCCTGTGCGTAGGCGTGTCAGGAGGTTGAGATCAATTTTCTCATACCACGTGAGTATGTGGTGGAGAATTGTATCAGCTGCGGCACGCCCAGCGGACTCTCTCTAGAGGTCGAGCTGAGTCTCGGTTTCCATTAGTTTCTCAAAGAGAATTGCAGTGGTCTCCGGAGTATCTTCGCCGGGCCAGAACGTGTTGAAGATGCGAACGGCAACGTCAAGGATGTCCTTGCCATAATTTTTGATGAGCTCCACGCGAGATGACAAGCTGACCAACAGGTCCTCCATGTCATAGGGAATCTCTTCACCATCAGGAGCGGCAGGAGTACCCCTTTCTCGGCGGAAGTCGGCAACTGCTGCACTCGCAATAGCACTGCCCTCTGGAAATTTGCCTGAAAAAGAGACAAAGGAAGAAGGTAAAGAAAATACATATGAAGTAACCCGGAGAAGTAGGTCGGATAACGGAAAGGAACTTACGTGATATATGGCTGAGGATCTGGGTCAACTCCCTGGTGCAGTCACCACGTCTCTTCCGAAGCTGCTCAAGCTCAGCATTCGCCGACCCAAGCTGGATGTCGGACTCCTTGAGTAGATCCTGGTCCTTGGCGATCTGGATATTGAGGCGCTCGCGCTCTTCTGTGTAATCCTGGCCAACCTTTTTGAGCTCGGATTGGTGTTGGGCCTTCATCTTCTCCATCTCAGCCTTGAGCCTAGCAATCTCATCGTCCTTGGTCCGGAGGAGGGCAAGCTCATCATCTTTCTTCTTAAGATCGGCTTGGTGCTGCCCTACTTGTTCGAGAAAATGTAGCATCATATCAGGCACGGGCACACTATCTTCAAGCGATGTTGAAATAGTGTGTTGACCCGGCAGAGCCGAGGTATGAATGTTTGCCGAGCCAAGAAGAGAAGCAAATGGAAAGCACTGCAAGGTCAGACAAAAATGACTTACCCTTGATTTACTCTAGATTCTTCCGCATAATCGTGTTCTCAGCCTCCACCCTAGCTGAGGAAACCGAATAATGAGATTAGTTCGGCAGAGGAAGATGAAGAAAAATGAAGAAGCACTAAGGAAGAAATTTACCCCTTTTCTCGTATTCCGCGATAAGTGCAGCCTGCTTTGCGCGTAGCATCTTGTGGGTATCCATCAAGCGTTGGAATTCAGCACTCCGGCGATTGGTGGTCACCTGAAAGGGATACAAAAACATAAATTAGCTTGGTGCATATTCGAAGTGTACTAAAATCCAGGACAAGTGGAACTTAACCCTGCTCTAGGTGTGTGCATATTCGAAGTGTACTAAAATCCGGGCCAAGTGGAACTTAACCCGGCTCTAGGTGTGTGCATATTCGAAGTGTACTAAAATCCGGGCCAAGTGGAACTTAACTCGGCTCTAGGTGTGTGCATATTCGAAGTGTACTAAAATCCGGGCCAAGTGGAACTTAACCCGGCTCTAGGTGTGTGCATATTCGAAGTGTACTAAAATCCGGGCCAAGTGGAACTTAACCCGGCTCTAGGTGTGTGCATATTCAAAGTTCTCATGGAGCTACGTTAGTTTTCTAAAGAGCATCCGGCCGAGTAACAAGTTACTCCCCCGGAGGCTCGGGGACTAATGGTTATTATCTACAGCATGTAAAGGGGAAGCGACGTACCTCCATCATCCGCCCCGCGAGGTTGATCGCCTTAGCGGCCGTGTTCATTTGGGCGGAAAATTCAGCGGGGCCGAACTTCTCCACAAGATCGTCGTTGTGGACGAACTCCGCCTTGTTCCAATTCATGACAAATTCAATCAAGCTCAGAGGGTACCGCTCACCAGTGGGCATATGGGGCGCCACCAAGCCCTTCGCGTGCACTTCTTTCCTCTCAACCAAGGCAATGGTTGGGCTGGTGTGCAGAACCATCTGCTGTGCATCAGTTGGCTTGGTAGGGGCGTCCTTCGCTGCTGGAGCTTTCTTGGGAAGCATTGATGCGAGGGTACGCTGCCCAACCTCGATGAATGCTGGCTTGGTAGCGTCCGGAGCCTTTTTTCCCTTGGCTTGCTGGGAAGAGGAAGTCGTCGCATCGGATTTCCCCTTAGGAGCTGCAGGAGTAGTTCCTCGCCGAGGTTGAGAAGACTCGGACGAGGCGGAGGAGCTCGGCGCTGGTGCTCTTGTTGCTGGACTTGGTGCCGCTGCTGATGTTTTTGCAGCCGGAGTTGGTGCCGATGCCGGAGTTGGTATTGGTGTTGGTTTGGTTGCTGATACTGGAGCTGGTGCTGGTGCCGAGGTAGTTTCAATGGTTGCTGGTTGCGGCGAAGCCGAAGTTGTGGATGTCGTCGCCTCGGCTGGACCGGTCTCCCCCGCTCCAAGGTTACCCTCCTCTTGACGAGGTGGAGCAGAACCCGGAGCAGCCGCAGAACCCTCTGGAATAGGGCTCATCGGGCGTGACTCGTCGTCACGAGGGGGAGAAGGGCTAGGTCGGAGCGGTGAAGAGATGCTAGATCTGCTCTGAGGGACCTCCACCGGAGCCCTGCAAAAGAGAATAATGTCAGAAGAGAAATTACAACAATGCAAGGAAGAGCAAGTTACAGAAGGAAAAATGACTTACGCATCCGAGGTTTGGGCCTCCTTGGGTTTCCGAGCCCTTCGTGCTGGGGCCTTGCCTGCTGGCTTGGAGGCAGTCTTGTCCTCAGACTTCTTTCGCCTTTTAGCAGGCTGAGAAGGTTTGGAGGAGGAACTTGGAGCAGCCCCGCGCTTCTTCTTCGGTGCTACCGGAATAGGTTCGCCGGTAGCAAGGGGAGGGTCCTCGTGGATGTGCCTGCCGGGATTAACTGATGCCGGAAAAGCAAAAGAAACGGGGACAGCCTCAACAGGTTCAATCACCTCGACATCCGAGTCATCTTCATCATCGGGCCAATCTCTAATAGAAGAGAATTTACCGGTGGGTCGCTATGTAGCGTCGGTCATTGGGAGGAACATCTCCTGGTCCGGCTCTTCCTCATCCGGAGTCTCCCGGTCCGGTGCCCACTTAAGGGTCGGATCGGTGCCGTCCTCAAGGGTCTGCTGAAGAAATAGCTGAGGAAAGGAATGAACAAAAGAGTTAAAAATGCAACGATAACCGACATGTAATTAGTCCGGGGTAAGTTGAAGCTTACTGCGGGAGGAAGCCCATCGCGGCAATAATGCTCAATTCCCCAAGTCCACTCAGAGGAGAAGTCCTTGTGGGTGGTGAAGAGAGCCTTAACCCGGCGATATATCTCCGTGTTGCTCAGCTCAAAGGATGAGGTCCGGTTGGGGTCGCGGCCGAAGCTCATGTGGCACACCTTATGGGTGCGCTTCTAGAGAGGGGAAATTCGGTTGCGCACGAACGTAATCATAGCATCCTCGTTGCGCAACCCGAGCTTCTTCAGCTCTGCGAACCTCTTGTTGACCTGGTTGGCTAAGGCCGTGGGCTTCTTGGGGACAACATCCCACAACTCCAGGTTAGGTGGACCCGGAGTATAGGGAAGCAGCCGGATCAAGTCTTCCGAGCCCGTATTCCGGACATAAAAGAAAGTCCGGGCCCACCCTTTGCAGGAGTCTAGCCCGGTGACCCGGGGGAAAACGGAAAGCCTCCGGGGTGAGATGGACGCGGCTCCAAACTGAGTAAGCTGTTTGTCCTCCGGATCAAGTTGGATGTTGGGGATGACGTTACGACGAAGGACGAAAAACCGGATCCATAGCTCCTTCGTGGGCCAAAGTCCGGCATAGCCTTCGATCGTAGAGGCAAAAGCGGAAAGAGAGGCAATGGCGTTGGTAGGAAGGTGGTGCGGCTGGAGATCGTAGGTACTAAGCCAATCCCGGAAAAAGTCGCTCACTGGCAAACCAAACCCACGTTGGAAGTGGAACAAGAACACGACGTACTCACCCGGATTGGGTGAGGGGGCCAATTCGGAGGAGGCAAGACGAGCGGCGACGCCGGCGGGGATGCGTCTGGTCCGGTAGAGCCAGTCCAAGTTGTCTTGGCAGACCCAGGATCCGCCCCACGCACCACGGTCCGCCGCCGCGGCCTCCTCCTCCATTTCTTGCTCGGCGACGATGAGCTCCTCCTCCGTCATCTGGTCTTCGCTGCCCTCGCTGGCACTAGCGGCGGCGGGGGGAAGAGGCCTAGATTGGCGAGGACCCGTGGCGAGGGAGTTGTGCGGCAGCGGCGCTGCTACTTGGAGCACTGGCGGCGGCGTGGTCACGAGGAACATGAAGAAGAAGAGCAAGGGGCAGAGGGGCGCGGAAGGGGAAAACTCCTAAGGGGTGCGCCCCTCCCCTATTTAACCACTCCCTCAAGGGGTGAGTGGGATCGCGTCCTGCGAATGAGCCACACAGTGTGGCCGTGTATAGCCCACCTCGGCCAATCAGCAGGGAGCCACACGAAAGGCAACAGAGCGGAGATGATCCCATGACGTGACGCTATGATGCGATAAACGAGGAGGCAGGCGTGACGTGACCCGCGCACAGTGATAACTGACAATTACTGCGACGGTTACTGTGCTGGCCCTTAAAATAAGATGACATAATGATTACCCTCCACATGGGTTGGCGTACGAGAGAAGGAAACAAGACCCGGATGGAACCGTGGTAACTCGGCCAGCAGGTGAAAACTTGGAATGTGCAGAGGGAAAGTAAAACCATGAGCTCCGAATTAAAGTGGTAAACCGGCCGGCAAGTGAAAACTTGGAATGTGCGAAGGGAACGTAAATCCATATAATCCGAGGTAAAGAGGTAACTCGGCAATAACGACCGGAGCTCGAAATTGAACCTGATGTGGCCTTAGCGGCCAAGGCAGCTAAGACCGCACCAGCTTCGGGGACTAATGTTGGGGGGATACCCCCGGGTAGGGTCACGCCGGGGTATAAAGGCCGAGTTAGCCGAGGTTCGGCAAGGCCAAAGCGGATGCTGGCCGGGTCACCTCAAGGCAGGCCGAATCACGGGGTAACCCAGACCAAGGGACGCTCGCCTAACTAAGTCTCAACCGACTTAAGCAGTAAGCCGGAGGTGCCTGTTTTACTTGTATGCATGAACAGGTGTGGCCGGATCAACTATGATCCGGGTCATGTCTAGCTTCTAGGAGAAGGAAGGAATCTTGCTGGTCAAAATAAGCCCCGGTACGCACTACCTGAGCGAAGCAAGCAAGGGCAGGACCACCGGGGCGTGGCCGACAAGGGTGACGACTCCCATGTCGGCTGACGCGGGCGCCGCAGAGGCTCACGTAGCCTCTGCATGTGTGACGCGGGGGAAAAGCACCCCGGTCGGCTTAATACTTTGGGAGGAGGCATATTCTTAGGAATATGCCTCCACGTATGCCCTAGGTAGAGACCGAGCTCCCTCTATAAAAGGGGGGCTAGGATTTCAGTAGAAGGGGTTCCGCTATTCTAATTTGGCTAGGGTTTTGGGTGTGGTCTGTGGGTGAGAGTAAGAGAGCTCCTTCTTCCTCCTCTCACCAATACAGCTCTAGGAGCACTTGTAATCTTGGAAGCAAAGCAATACAAACAACCGTGTGGAGAATCACTTCACTATCCCTCCCTGGATTCCCCTAGCGTGTATTAGTCCCCACCTTTAGCCTATCCATGGCATCAGTCGTGACACCACCACGACAATATGACTAGAAACAATACTATCATAATGATCAATAACAAGTTTAGATCTGAAATCATGGCACTCAGGCCCTAGTGACAAGCATTAAGCATAACAAGTCACAACAGTCATAAAGCACTAATAAAAGATACTAGGCACCATGCCCTAACAATCTAATGCCATTACATGAACGATCTCATCCAATCGCTAACATCCCCATAGCCTACAACGGGGATTACTCACTCATAGATGGGGGAAACATGGATGGTCGATGGAGAGGCGATGGTGATGATGATGGCGATGATCTCCTCCAATTCCCCGTCCCGGCAGGGTGCTAGAATGGAGTTTCTGGTGCTATTTCGTGGAATCTGGTGGTGGTGGCGGAGCGGAACTCCTTCTGTAAAAACGTCAAACCCCCTGAGTTTTTAGGTTAGAAGGCATCTTATAGGCGAAGAGGGAGACCGAGGGGGTGTCTGGGGCGGCCAGACCACCCCCTGGCGTGACCAGGCCTAGCCCGCGCGACCAGGTGGTGTGGCTGGGCCCCAGCCCCTCTCCGTCTCGTATTCTGGCTCAAGGTTTCCCCCGGTAAAATAATGACTTTGGCTTTTGTCCCGTCCAATTCCGGGAATATTCATTTTCTGACTTTCCTGGAACCAAAAATAGGAGAAAACAGGCAGTTGGCACTGTGGCTCTTATTAATAGGTTAGTCCAAGAAATCATATGAAAAGTACTCCAAAGTGTGGAGAAAACATAAGAAAGTAGATAAAACCAATCATGGAACATCAAAAATTATAGATACATTTGCAATATATCAATATGCTTGATAAGTTATAAGATGAAAATCTCATGCCCCTTACGAGTACCGAACCTCATTCTACTCAACTTTAGTCACAGGTAAGTTCTTGTCATTGTAAGTACACGTGTATCATAGAGAACCGCCAAAGGGGTACCCCTTGCCTGATGATACAGAAGCTTTCCCAGATCAAAATGACAAGGCAAGCAGACAATGAGCATCTCAATAATCCTTTTGTATGCTATTTGCATAGGGTTTTCCCTTTCTTCTTCTTTTATTTTTTTCTCTTTTTTTTGTTTGGATGCTTCATAGATTGCTCACATGGTTATGCTGCAGGTTTCTGAAGGAAATATGCCCTAGAGGCAATCATAGAGATGATTGTATTTCATGTGTATCCATGAGTTATTATAATGTTCCTTGAATATCCATATACCAGGCAACTTGTATTGATTGGCAATTATGTGAATTGTTTGTGAAACTCTTTACTTGTATGGTTATCTAATAATTGTCCCTAGTCGGAGTTCATGCGAGGACACACGTGAATATTAGACTAGCACATCGATTGGTTAATGACTATGTTTCGCAAGTCATTGACATAGAGATGTCAAACCAATGATGTGGACACATGTTATGAACATGGGGTTGGACTGACCCAACATGAGACTAGCAATAATACTTGCAGCTCTCTCTACACATCGTGTACGTTTTGTCCTTAGACCTGAGATTGTCGCATGTACTTGAGATGTGGATCGACCTACTTTGGGGCTATCAAACACTACTCCGTAACTGGGTAGTTATAAAGGTAGCTTTCGGGTTTGTCCTGATACATGCTGCAAGGCATCGGTCAATCAAGATGGGATTTGCCCCTCTCTACTTGAGAGAGATATCTCTGGGCCCCTCGAGTGATCGGATCCAGAAATGCATGGCCGTGCTACATATGGTTAAGAGTTAACCTAGTAAAGGGATTCTGAATCACAGTATCGAGAAAGAGAGGTCAACTTAGAGCTAGACCAAATATCGTGAGGCAAAGGGAAAGACATGTACTCAACCTTGTGATGGTTCGTCCGAATGATCTTTATATGCGTTTAGGAGTTGGCACGTCTTGCTAGAGGCCGCTACCAACTATTGACGGAGTAAGTGTACTCGCGTCATGTCTATACGTGTATGAACCTATAGGGTCACACACTTTAGGGGCTGGAAGCCTAATGAGGATTGGATCCGAATTAGACCAGGCTTAGGCTGCTAATGGGCTGCTAATGTAGAAGCCCACCAGGGATGCCTATATAAGAGGGAGTGAGGCGAGCTGAAAAGGAGAGAGCATTCCACCCAGCCGCCACTCCTCTTCTGCCTGTAATGCACGCGCAGACCTAGCAGTATGGCGTGTGACGGCTTCCACTCCGGACGTGTGGATACCTCGGAGGTGCTGCATCTGTAGCACTTGGACGAGCCGCGCAAAGGGGAGCTGTTCGTGGGACGAGGACGAGGAGGAGACGTAGAACATCTACACTGCCGCAACGTGCTTCATCGAGTTCCGCACCTGCGCGTCTAGCGGTAATCCCGTGATCTATGACAATAGTATTCCTGGTTGACGCGGTAGAAAATTTTGATTTTACGCTAGTGTAGCCTACCCGTAACCCTTCAGTTTCCACCGTGATTAGGCATGGCTTAGACCAGCCGCCTAGGCGTTTCTCTAACACATATACGAACTCCATGAGCCTTACAAGATCCCCTTTCATTGCACACCACCGGGATCCATAAGCAAAATAACATGATATCAACTAAATAAAGTGCAATGTTGAAAGCGTTCCCCATGGTAGCATGGTTCTGCTAATTCACAACTTACAAACACAAGCATATACGCAACATAGATGGGCACAATGGTTCAAGTTTATTAAGTGTTAGAAATTAAAGTGTGCCATCAAGTTCGTGAGAGCTTTAATCACTAATTTTCACACAACAAGTTTAATTTGGAAGGTAGATAAAAACATAAATATACTTGGAATAGCAATAATGATAATAGGTAGGTATGGTGGACTCTTTGGAATAACTTAGTTTTATTTGGAGTTGGATGCATGAGTGGAACTCATACTTGGTACGTGTGGAGGCTAGCAAAAGACTGGGAGCGACTAACTAAGAGAGAAATAATGGCCATAATCATGCAAAGCGACAAAAAAATATTAATTAAAGCAGAAAGTGATATTACAAGTCAAAAAGTAAATGATCATAGAGGCTATAGTGACTTGGTATAGTCTTAACATGGTGTGAGCATGCGCCAAGTCAACCCAAATAAAGCATCGAAGGAGAATACCATAATATTATGCTTTTATATGCTAAAACAATGCATGATACTTTCAAGGCACATTAAGCAATCTCAATTGTTTGTAACAATTCATGTTACAACAATAACCACTAAGCATAAAGTCAAAGAAATATCAAGCATGACACGATAAAGTCTAGGCCACAGTCCAAAATAAGACTCTTTTTATACCACTTATAAGCATGAACTTTCCTACTCTTTTCCAATCCAAATCAACTTATTTGAAACTATGTATGAATGCGGGGGTCCAACCAATTTATTTAAGCAAACCAAGCAAACGAAAACTAAAAACAAAAACGAAGACGCTCCAAGAACAAAATAATTGTGCATGAAACAATAAAAATGAAGTGTTTGGAAGAAAACCTAAGATTTTTATTGATGAAGAAGGGGATGCCTTGGGCATCCCCAAGCTTTGACGCTTGTACATCTTGAATATTTCTTGGGGTGACACGGGTGGCATCCCCAAGCTTGATCTTTTGTCCATACTTCATCTTATCACATTGTTCTTCCCTACACTTTAAAATTTCCTTCATACAAAACTTCACACAATCTTCATTAGCAACATTAGTGTACTCAAGATAATAAGTCTTTTGGTTCAGTTTCAACACAATTAAAACTTTCATTAAAATACAAGCTACTGTAGCAATTCCTTTTAAAAGTTTAAGAAATTGGCAAGAACTCAAAGAGAAAGAGATTAAGAGGCAAATGCAAATAATGGCAGAAATCTATCAAAACAGACCAGCAGGTAAAAACCGATTTTTTCAAAGACCTTCTGTTCCTGAAAACGAAAAGTGTTAAACTAACGAAAGTTGGATAACAACCTGGGGCAGAAGCACAAAACATTATAGCTCAATCTGACATTCAGAATTTGTTCACGATTTTTTTACAGCAAAGCACAAAAATCTGTTTTGGGACAGCAACTTTCCCAAGTCTTACTTTTCTCTCATTAGTGGTTACTCTTGGCACGAAAACCACACAAAAAGATAAGGAGAGGTTTTTACAGAGGCAATAACTTCCAAGACTCAATAAAAGAAAATTTTATTGTCTAAAAATTTGGGTTATCTCCCAATAAGTGCTTTTCTTTAACGCCTTTGAGCTAGGCATAAGAATTTCGATGATGCTCACATAAGAAATATGAATTGAAGTAAAAGAGAGCATCAAGGAGAAAATTCGAAACACATTTAAGTCTAACCCACTTCCTATGCATAGGAATCTTATACGCAAATAAATTCACAAAGAATAAAGTGACATGCATAGGAAGATAAAACAAGAGTAACTTCAAAACTTTCAACAAATAGAGAGGTGTTTCAGTACCATAAAAACTTTTACAACCATATTTTCCTCTCTCATAATAATTTTCAGTAGCCTCATGAATAAACTCAACAATATAACTATCACATAAAGCATGCTTTTCATGATCTACAAACACATAATATTTATCAAGCTCAAAAATAGTGGGATTAAAACCTTCAGACCCACCTTTAACAATTTTATAACAAGATGACTAATCAATCTCATTTTCAATAGTAGTATAATTAATATTATCAACCAATATAGGACCATCATCTAAAGCTTTATTATAATTTTTTTCAAAAGAATCCATAGGAACATAACATTCATCCTCCTTTGGTAAGCATGCATGACAATCAATTAATGTAATGGGTAAAGAGTTACTCTCATTAGAAGGTAGGAATGGGTAGATCCATTCTTCCTCCTCTTGATCATCACTCTCCTCCTCTTTTTCATCCAATGAGCTTCTAGTTTCAGAAATTTCTTCCTCCATACGCTCCCGCAAGGCATTAATCTATTCCGTTGGTGGAGAGCATCTATTAAGATATTCAAGAATATAGCCATTTTCTTCCTTGTAATTATCAAAGCAAAATTTAAGTATATCATAAACCTCATATTTATAAGGTACATCATCAGTATTTTCAAGCAAATAAGCAAGTTCAAATGCACCCTTCCAAGCAATAAATTCTTCAATTTTTTCCACATCGTAAAAGTCATAATTTCCTTTAACATAAGAAGATATGGTAACATCATCATTATACTCACATTGAAAAGGGAGTTGTTTATACCCCTTACACCAACAAGATTTATCAAAAGAATAAGTAACATTATAAGTAGAGCACATGTTTCTAGCAATGGTACACAATTTATCAATTTGTTCCCATAAGAATTTCCCTTTTTGTGACAAGCGGTGTTCCTCATAATATTTTTGTTGTTCCATGAACCCATCTTGCCAATAAGATATAGTTTCAAAGAAACCAACCATTGATAAAAGCATGATAAAGCAAGACAATAACAGACCAACAAAAATAACAACTATAGTAGGAACTAATTTTTTGTATTTTTGATAAAGAAGCAAACCAATATGACTATTTTTTGTGTTTTTGATAAAGAAACAAGCAAACACCGCAAAAATAAACTAAGCAAAAAAAACAAAGTAAAGAGATTGGTTATGAGGGACTCCCCTTGTGAAGCTGTCCTTGACTCCTCGGCAATGGCACCAGAAAAAAGGCTTGATGGCTCCAAATATATCAAGCTCGTTGGGAACCCCAAGAGGAAGGTATGATGAGCACAGCAGCAAGATTTCCCTCAGTTATGAAACCAAGGTTATCGAACCAGTAGGAGCAAGGAAACAACCCCAAGGTGTTATCTCCAACTTGGAATCCTACACAACACAAACCACAGAACTTTGCCGCAACTTACAGTGAGGTTGTCAATCTCACCGATTTTGCTGAAAACAAAGGATTAAACGTATTGTGTGGAAGATAGTAATTGTTTGCAGAAAGTAAACAGTAAATAGTAAATAGATGGTAGATTGATGGTAAACGAATGCACCGGGGTCCATAGTTCACTAGAGGTGATTCTCCTTAAGATAGATAACATGTTGGGTGAACAAATTACAGGGGGGAAATTAACAGACTCCGAGAAAGCATACATGCATATACTAATCATCTTGACTCTTATGAGATTTGATTGGGCATTACAACATTATACATAGACCGTAATCCAACTGCATCTATGACTAATAATCCACCTTTAGGTTATCATCCGAACCCCCTCCAGTATTAAGTTGTAAGCAACAGATAATTGCATTAAGCAAAGTGTGTAAAGTAAACAATATGATTGTCCCATGGACAAAGGATCATTGTTTTCTCCCTAGTAGAAACAGCACATCTAGTACCTTAGAGATTCCTATCACTTCCCTAGATTACTAGAGGCATGAACCCACTATCGAGCATAAATACTCCCTCTTGGAGTTGCTAGCATCTACTTGGCCAAGATAGTTACTAACAACGGAAAGCATGCAAGATCACAAATAACATAGACATGATAGAATAAATAATCAATCTGAAATAGCATCTCAATATCCATTGGATCCCCACAAACACAACATGTAAGATTACAAATAGATGATCTTCATCATGAACGGAGCTCACAAGATCTAAACATCATAGCACAAAGGAGGAGAACCAACCATCTAGCTGCTACATGGACCCATAGTCCAGGATGAACTACTCACTCATCACACCGAAGGCAGGCATGGTGATGAAGAAGGCCTCCTGGGTTATCTCTCCCCTCTGGCAGGGTGCCGGGAAGAGCTTTAGATCCCTCCCGATGTTGGGATGGAGATGGCGGTGGCTACAAACTCTTTCATGGAATTTTGATTGAGTCCTTAGGGTTTTCGTCCCGGGAGGCTTTTATAGGCGGAAGGGCAAGGTTGGTGGAGTACCAGGGGCCCACACCCCCTGGTGGCGCGCCCCCCTAGGCCGCACCGCCACCAGGTGTGGCCGCCCTAGTGCGCCACTTCGTCTCCCCTCCGGACTCCGTGTTGCTTCGGGTAAAATATTGACTTTGGCTTTTGTCCGGTCCAATTCTAAGAATATTTCCTTACTAGCTTTTCTGAAACCAAAAACAACAGAAAATAGGCAACTGGCACTGTGGCATCTTATTACTAGGTTAGTTCCAGAAAATTCCGCGAATATGCCCCTAGGTTAAAGCTAGATGCTTCTTTATTCACTTTAACGATTCGTCCAGACTACGGACGTAACCCATTGCGTAATCCTTGCCTTTAAGCATCACCAGACACGGGCTACATCAGCCGACACTGCCTGTGTCATCTTGGTCGCCCCTGCCCTACTGGTCCTTCCCTCTTCTTTGCTTCGCTCACGCTACAGCTAGCAAAGGCCACCTTTTGACTAGTGGGAGATTCCTTCTCTTGGAAGCCAAGTGGTAGTCTGACTAGCACATGGCTAACCCGACTACGAGGGTACCTGCATAATAGATAGACAAACATGGCTGACATATATTTTATGCTGGCCGGGTTAATGCTAGGGAGTTGCCCCACGGGCCGAATTACTTCGTAAGTTGGCCTGCCTTGAGGTGACCCGGCCTGCACTTGCTTTGACCGTGCTGTACCTCGGCTAACTCGGCCTATATACCCCAGCGTGACCCTACCCGGGGGTATCCCCCAACATTAGTCCCCGAAGCTGGTGCGGTCTTAGCAACTTCAGCTGTTAAGGCCATAGCAGGTTCTCCTATCTAGATCTTTGCCTCTTCAGCTGAGTTATTCCGTAACCCGGACAGGTCTTTGCTCACATATCCGGGTTACCTTTCCTTCTCTCATACGCTTCCCCACGTCCTACATGGAGGGTAATCATCACTTTGCCTCATTTTAAGGGCCATGTCTGTCTACTGCGCTGGTTACTATAGTAATGTCAGGAATAATTGCTCCGCACATCCTATCGCAGCAGCGCCTCGTTAACCGTAACACCACATCACGTCATGGCATCTTTTGCTCCATGTGCCCCTCGTTGTGGTACGCACTTGATTGGTTGATCCGCTGCATACACGACCACACCGTGCGGTTGGGCTGCTGCAAAGGATCCCACTACGCGCTCTCACTACGCGGTTAAATAGGGGGCAGGGGCCATCTTGGGGGATTTCCCCACACTTAGTGCCCCCTGCCCTTCTTCTTCTCCGCTATGACGCCTCCGCCGCCAACGCTTCTGTGCCTGTGATGCGCTGTTGCATCCACGCCCAGCCATTCCTTGCGACCGCGCCGCCGCTGCTCAAGTTCCTCGCCACGGGGCCCTGTGCTTCTAGATTCCCCGCGGCCAGCTACCTCTATTCGTACTTTGTCCTTGAGGAGCTCGACCCCGCCATGACTGAGGAAGAGGTTGTTGTGGTCGTTCAGCAGGAGGAGGAAGATGAGGCCCGCGAGCGCGGAGGCTGGGACAGTGCCTTCATCTGTGAAGATGACTTAGACTGGCTATACGCCACGCGCCGCATCCCTGCGGGTGTCGCCTGCCGCCTTGCCACCGGCAAGATTTCTCCCTCTCCAAATCCAGGGGAGTTTGTTGTCTTTCTTTCCCACTTCCAACGCGTCTTCGGCCTTCCTGTTTCTGATTTCTTCTTCTATTTTATTTCCACCTACCAATTGCAACCACATCATCTCCCCGCCAATGCTATTACATCTCTCTCCTCTTTTGCCTCCAACATAGAGGGGTACCTCGGCCTCTAGCCCTCCAAGGAGATGTGGATCAAGTTCTTCGGTCTGCAGAAGAATTTTGTCCTGGACCCGCACCTTACTCTGGCTCAGAAACACTTGACCCAATGCGGTGGAGCCTCCATATCTCCCTGCAAGAACTCCGCATTTCCCTAGGACACCGGGATCGAGTCTTGCAAAGGCTGGTCCCGGACCTTCTTCTATGTACGGAACACCACAGATGAGGATTTGATCCGGCTCCTTCCCTTCAATCTCGGAGTCTCGAGCACCTCTCTGTGGGAGAGCATTTCGAAGCGACCCACGACTCTAGTGAATCTGGCTGACCGCCGGATCAAGGAGCTGCTCAAGGAGAAGTTGCGGGGGAAGGATATCATGATCACCTTCGTTCACAGCCGGGTCTCCTTCCTACAGAAGCGCGTCCACAAGATCTGCTACTTGAGCGGCCCACTCGATCCCCACCGGACTTCCCCTTTTGAGCTTGATAACTCGGCGGTGTTCCGCTGGGTTAAGGCCATCTTCAACATGGAGAAGGAATCCTCTGAGGCTTGGGAATGGGGGCTTGCGCCCTATACCCGAGGCAACCCACCTCCAAAGGTAAATTACTCTCTTGTTGTTTTTCCGGGTCTTCTTGGTATGTTGGACAACTTTTTAAACTCAACCATTGCTGCTTTGTTCTCAGCGATTCCTCCAGCAGCCACTCGAGGATGGCCAGGAGCTGGCGAGAAAATGGGTGCCGGATTGTGCCGATCCGGACGAGGTGGAGCTTGATCCGAAAAGTTTTTTGCCCACTCCGGACACCGTCAAAGGCACCTCTGGTAAGGCCTCTTCTTTAAGGGATTGGCCGGATGACGATGACTCGATGTTGAGGTTCTTGAGGTACTTGACCCGGTGCCCATCTCTTCTGCATTCCTGGTTATGTTCGAATCTTCAGCTAACCCGGTCGGTCAGGTCCATGAGTTTCCGCCCTCACCACGGGTGAGCCGGTCCCTGCTCCCTCCCAAAAGTGTGCGGCTACCTCGACCGCAGCTTCAGAGGCGCCACCACCCAAGAAGAGGCAAAAGAAGTCTGGGGTGAAAGCCTCGGCCAAGCCAGCGGCCAAGAGCATGGTCCGGAGGGCACCCAAACCTCGGGAACCTCCAACTTCGGATGAGTAAGTCATTCTACGTTTGCTTCTGGGTCTTTCCATTTTTGCCTTTGCCTTTTATTTGTTCTTTCTTTCTCTTCTTGACTTGTTGCTATTTTACTTTCCAGAGCTCTAGGGTCATTCCCTAGAGGGGCTCCGGCATTGCTTCTCCGATTCGGAGCAGTCCTTCTCCCCCCCTCGTGACGACGATGTTCGCTCACTCAGTCATATTCAAGAGGAATCCGCGGGTGCGCCTGATCAGAGTCCACCTTGTCATGAGGAGGACAACATCAGCATGGGGGGTAGAGGGGCAGCCTAGGATACGGTAATGCCGGACCATCCTAGATCCTCTACTTTGGCACCACTGCCTAGCTCTGAGGTGATAGTTTCATCAGCACCGCCCCAACCAATTTCTTCTTCGACTTTAGTTTCTTCAGCATCGACAACACCAGTACCAGTAGCACCAACAGCACCCGCAACATCAGCACCAGTGACACCAGCCTCGGCGCCAAAGCCAATCGCAACAGCAACAGCCGCAGCCAAGCCTCCTAAGAGAAAAACTCAATCTGCTGCCTCCGGATCTACGGTGTCCATTGCGGGCATCTTCTAGCCAGCTTCTCAGGCACCGTCCGGATTAGCAGCCTCGGATCTTCTCCAGCATCCTGCGTCATCCGACAAGCTCAAGAAAGCTACCGGGCCAGCCAAGGGCACCACTTCCGGGTCTCCCGCTGCCGGATCAAAAGGCAGTCGACAACTGGTCCTGCATACCAGTCCTGCTTCCCAATCCGCGAGGCGAGAGGACCATACCAAGGTCTTGGTGACGATTCATTCTCCCAGCGGTGAAAGCTACAACCCATTGCTCCTCAAATACGTGAACAACTGGAACAACATTGAATTTATTGATCCGAAGGAGGATTTGCCGGAGAAGTTCAGCTTAGCGGAGTTCAATGCTCAGATGAACTGCGCCACCAAGGCCATCTCTTGGGCTGGCCACATGATGGAGGTAACCCTTTTTTACTTCTATGCTGCTTTATATGCATGAATGCTTATAGATATATCCCCTAGTTCACGAGCCTCTGAGGGAGTAACTTGTTACTCGGTCGGATGCTCTTAGAGAATTTAGTTTACGTACTTAGCAATTTAAAATAGTGATAAAGTTAGAGCCGGGTTAAATTCCACTTGGCCCGGATCTTGAAGACTTCAGATATCCACACACCTAGAGCCAGGTTAAGTTCCACTTGGCCCGGATCTTGAATACTTCGAATATCCACACACCTAGAGTCGGGTTAAGTTCCACTTGGCCCGGATCTTGAATACTTCGAATATCCACACACCTAGAGCCAGGTTAAGTTCCACTTGGCCCGGACCTTGAATACTTCGAATATTCACATACCTAGAGATGTTAAATTCCACTTGGCCCGGGTCTTGAATACTTCAAATATCCACACACCTAGAGCCGGGTTAAGTTCCACTTGGCCTAGATCTTGACTACTTCGAATATCCACGCACCTAGAGCCGGGTTAAGTTCCACTTGGCCTGGATCTTGAATACTTTGAATATCCACACACCTAGAGCCGGGTTAAGTTCCACTTGGCCCGGATCTTGTAGACTTTGGATATCCACACACCTAGAGCCGGGTTAAGTTCCACTTGGCCCGGATCTTGTAGGCCTCAAATTGTTTTCACTTTGCCCGTGAACTAACATTGTCTTGTTTTTTAGATCACCACTAACCGCCGAACTGCTGAGTTCCAGCGCCTGCTGGGCTCCTACGAAGATGTTCGCGCTTGTTATGGTAAGCTATTAGAGGATCACCAAAGGAAGGGTAACTTTATTTACTCAAGACTTTTCCTTTTTCACTCGTGTTCATTTGAGTTATCCATGATCCATATTAACTTGTTACTCAAATTATGCAGCCGAGGTTGAGGCTGAAAACATTATTATGCGAAAAAATCTGGCTGAAATCCAAGGTATTTTGTCTTATTCTCATGATCATTGTGCGCTCTTTCCTTGACTCGGCAGATATTTATACTTTGGCTCTGCCAGATTAACCCACTATTGCAGTTGCCCTTGAAGACAGCGTACCTATTCCTGATATGATGACACATTTTCTCGAACAAGCAGGAAAGCATCAAGCTGAATTGAAGAAGAAGGATGACGAGATAGCTCGGCTACACCTCCAGGACTCGGAGATTACTTGGCTGAATGCCGAAATCCAGAGGCTTAAGGACCTCCATAAATCCGAGTTGGATAAGTCTGACCAGGAGTTTGCCAAGGAAAAGGAGCGCCTGACCATGCAAATTTCCAAGGACAAGGACTTGTTGCAGGAAGCTGACGTAAAACTTACGTCAGTAACCTCCAAATATGAAAAACTCCAATCCAACAACACCAATGTCCATGCCGAGCTCCAACGTCTTCTCTTCCAGATTTCCCATGAGTTTGTTTCCCTTGCTCAATTTTCATTTCTACGGATTTAGTGCTTTTGCTCACTATTTCCTCTGTTCTGTTCTCAGGCAAGTTCCCAGAAGGTGACACTCTCGCTGCTGCCGCTGTAACCCGGTCTCGCGAGCAACATGGTATTACCACAGGTCCTGCTGCCGGGTCAACCCCTTACGAGACAGAGGATCTGCTGGTGAGCCTCGTCGCTCGCATGGAGCTAGTGAAGAATTACGACACAGATATCATGCCGGCAGCAATGCGGATGCTCAACTCCCTCTGGCCCTCTAAGCGCACTCCCAAAGGAAATGCGGCTCTTATAGCCAAATTGATGGGAGTGCGAGACTTAGCTGCACTTGTGGCAAGAATCGGCTGCACAAGCCGAGGCTGACATAACACTATAGTTCGTCCTCTTGTGGTATGAAGTAATAGACTTGGGGCTGCTCACCCGCATGCGCATCAGATGAAAGTGGTCCGATGATCCAGAGTGCGTTGCTCGTTGCAAAGCATGTGCCAACAAGCTTATCCAGTACTCCTTCTGTCATGCTTGGAATGAGGGGTCGAGCTACCTTGATGCATTTGATGATGCTGGTGCTTCTGAGGGCGAGGAAGACGAGGGAAGCAAGGGCGAGGGCGAGGCCTCCGAACTTGGTGACAAAGCTGAAGATCCAGAAGATGGAGAGGCCAACCCCGAAGATGAGGCCGAGGCTAGCGCCCCGCCCACAAACTCCGAAGTACCCCCTCCTTCAGCTGATGATTCAGCTTCTGCCCCTGCCTCTTGAGCATAAAAAACACTTAACCATATTTGTCAGATCCCCGGAATGCCGGGTGAAGATGTATTTAAGTACTGTAGTTTGGTTTTGCTATAATTATTATTGTTTGCTACTAAGTTTTTAATGTCAGATTATTGTGGGCGAAGTCCCCGAGTTTCCTTTTTTTGTTCCCCCAATTTTTGACTCAGCTCGTTCCCACATTGATTCGGTTTTTCGACTTACGTGTCCAAGGTTCAAAAAATTGACTTAACAATACTTGAAACTTTGAGATCAGCTCAAAATAATCAGGCGAGAGATGAATAAAGTAAACAAGGGGTTACTCCAAATAACAAATGTCAGCGCACTTAGGTTCTTTCCCTTAGTCGTTTTCATGTGCTTTGCAATTCCAAACTTGTTCTCTTGCTTGCCATGAAGCCAATTCTTGTTGGACAGCAGCAAAGTCGAAGAGTTGGGTTTTTGGTGCTCACACACTACTAATCCGGCTAAGGTACAAGTAATGTAAGACAGCCGACATATAAAGAACATATGAACAAAAAAGGCAGTTATTATGGCAGTCCCCAAGTTTCTGCTGGGGGTGCCAAAGTTTCATTGATAAGCTCGTTGCCGACATACATACCGACATACGTGACTCTGATACATTCACCTCTTTGCTAGGTGTAAAGGGGACGAAGTAGTGCTACATTCCATGGTCGCTTAGATTCTTCTCCGGACCTGTCCGCCTTGTTCTTCTCCTGTGGCTATGCATCGATAAGATAGTAGGAATCATTGTGCAAAGCCTTTCTTACAATGAATGGTCCTTCCCATGGAGGGGATAACTTATGCATGCGAGCGGTGCGCTGCACCATCCGAAGTACCAGATCACCTTCCTGGAAAACTTGAGGGTTTACTTTCCGGCTATGGTAGCGTTGGAGATTTTGCTGATATATGGCGGATCTGGACAAGGCCAGTTCTCTCGCTTCTTCCAGCAGATCAACATCATTTTGCCGGGCTTCGTGCACTTCGGCTTCTGTGTATTGGGTGACTCTTGGCGAGTCATGCTCTATGTCGGCTGGTAATATAGCTTCTGCCCCATATACCATAAAAATGGCGTATAGCTTGTTGATCGATTCAGAGTTGTTCTTAAACTCCACATTACCACTGGTAGCTCTTCTATCTAGCACCCCGTTGATCATTGCAGTGGCTCTATGAGTCGGGGTTTTATCCAGACAACACCAGTCCATTGGACCTTTCCACTTTCCCGTTCGATGCGGGGTGGGCCACGGAGGCTACATCTAACCAGATCTTCTTCTCTCGGCAAAACCTCGCAAATGCTCCTTCAGAAAAAATTATGCCATTATCAGTTATGATACTATGTAGGTAGCCATATCTCAAGATTATATCCTTGAGAAACTTTACTGTTGTCGCCCCATCACATTTCCTGATTGGCTTCACTTCAATCCACTTGGTAAATTTGTCCACCATAACTAGGATATGGGTCATTCCTCCTTTAGCCGGCTTAAATGGTCCTACCATGTCTAGGCACCATATAGCAAATGGCCAAGTGATGGGGATAGTTTTGAGTTCTGACATTGGCAGGTGGGTTTTTGTGGCGTATCTCTGATAACCATTGCATTTCCTCACCAAATCTTCTGCTTGCTCCAAACCACTTGGCCAATAAAATCCATGCCGGAAAGCCTTTGCCACTAATGCTCTTGAAGATGCATGGTGGCCACATTCTTCTTGGTGGATATCTCGGAGTATGTCAAGTCCTTCCTCTGGGTCAACGCATCACTACAGCACTGTGGTTACACTTCTCTTGTATTGTTCGGCATTGATAATGGTATAGGAAGTTGCTCTTCTCTGGATCTGCCTTGAGAGTACCTCATCATCCGGCAAGATTCCCTCTTTCAGGAAGTCAAATAATGGCTTGGCCCAAGCGGGTATAGCTCAGACGGGAAAAGGTTCCTCGTCAATTTCCATCGCATCCACTGACATAACTCCTATCGGGTTTGAATGAACAGTCCTCGGGTTTGCCGAGGCAGTCCTCGGGTTTGCCGAAGCAGTCCCCGGGTTTACTGAAGGGTTCCCGTAGTCTATTTCCATTGGTGTAGCCTCTGACCCGGAGAGAGCCGGGATATAGATTGACTCGGATTCCGGCGATGGGGTAATAGATGGTTTTCTTAAGTGTTCCAAGGCAACATTTGGCGGGATTGGTTGCCGGGATGAGGCCAACTTAGACAGTATGTCGGCTGCCTCGTTTTCAATCCGAGGTACATGGTGGAATTCACATCCCTTGAAGAACCTGCTTATCTTTTGCACATGAAATCTGTAAAGGGCCATGTTGGCATCTAAGGCATCCCAGTTGCCAGATACTTGCTGCACCACCAAATCCGAGTCTCCAAAGCACTGTATCCGACGTATCCCCACTTTTTTGCCACTATGAGGCCATGCACTAGTGCCTCATATTCTGTGACATTATTCGAGGCGCTGAAGTGGATCTAGAGGACATACTTTAGTTGATATTTCTTGGGCGAGGTAAGCACTACTCCGGCGCCCAGCCCTTCTTTCAGTTTTGATCCGTCAAAGTGCATTCGCCAATAATTGGAGTCCGGTAGAAGTGGTTCGTACTGCATCTCGGCCCAGTCCACAAAGAAATCCGCCACAGCATGCGATTTGATCGCATCTCTTCTGTCAAACTATGGTGCATATGGGGCTAGCTCAATTGCCCATTTTGCTATTCGGCCACTAGCTTCTTTGTTACTCATAATCTCTAATATGGGTGCCTCGCATATCACCTTGATGGGATGTTCCTCGATGTAGTGTTTGAGTTTCTTGGCCGACATATACATGCCATACGCCATCTTTTGATAGTGAGGGTAGTTCTGTTTTGAAGCCGATAATACTTCACTCAAATAATACACCGGCCTTTGCACCAACTTTCCTTCTTCTTCACGCTCCACTACAATTACTGCACTTACGACTCAGTTGGTCACGGCTACATAGAGCAACATTGGCTCATTGGGTAGTGGTGCGACTAAGATTGGTGTAGTAGACCGCATCTTTTTTAATTCTCGAAATGCACTATCCACTTTTGGCGTCCATGTAAATTTGTCTACCTTTCTCATTAACTGGTAGAGGTACAAGGCCTTCTCTCCCAGCCGACATAAAAACCGTCTTAACGAGGCCAGGCAACTAGTGAACTTCTGTACATCGTTAAGGCATTTTGGTAGTTCCATTCTCTCTATAGCCCGGATTTTCGTCGGGTTAGCTTCAATACCTCAGCTGGACAGTAGAAAACCAAGTAACTTCCCTGCGGGCACACCAAAAGTACATTTCTCCAGGTTAAGCTTCATCCGGAACCGTCTCAAGTTCGCGAATGTCTGCCGGATGTCATCAAGGAGCGTATTGTTTTCCTTAGTTTTTATCCCCACATCATCCACATAAACTTGCACATTCCGACCAATCTAGTCATGTAAACATTTTTGCATGCATCGCGGGTACGTTGTTCTAGCATTATGTAATCCAAACGGCATAGTGCAATAGCAATAAACCCCATACGAAGTAATAAACGCAGTCTTTATTTGATCCTCCGAGTTTAGGGGTATCTGGTGGAAACCAGAATACGCGTCGATGAATGACAACAGTTCACATCCGGCAGTTGAGTCTATGACTTGGTCTATTCTAGGGAGTGGGAACGGATCTTTAGGACACACCTTATTCAGGTTCATGTAATCAATGCACATGCGCCATACCACGGCCATGTTCGGATCATCTTTCTTCTTTTCCACAAGTACCGGATTAGAGAGCCAATCCGGATAGAGTACTTCCATGATAAACCTGGCTGCAAGGAGCCTAGCTATCTCATCCCCAATGACTTTTCTTCTATCCTCGATGAAACATCGGAGAAGTTGCTTCACCGGCTTAGCACCGGGTCTCGCATTCAAAGAGTGCTCGGCCAACTCCCTCGGTACACCTTGCAGATCCTGAGTGGACCAAGCAAAGATATCCCGATTCTCACGGAGGAAGTTGACGAGCTTGCTTTCCTATTTGCTGCTTAACCCGGCACCAATGGTTACAGTGCGCTCTGGGAACTGATCATCGGTTGGCACTTTCTTAGTGTCCTTGGTTGCTTGGAATGATACACTTCCATGCAGATTGGTCAGGGCCGGCATATGTTGCTGCACGGATTGAGCAATGCTGCCACTTCCTGTATCCTCCTCTTTTCTTGAGCTATCACGAGTGACTCGGCTAAGTTAGATCCGGTAGAAGCGCACTCGATCGAATGCCTGAAGTCCCTTGATACTGTTATCACTCCCCTAGGTCCGGGCAGTTTCATATTTAAGTAACTGATGTGAGTACTTGCCATGAATTTGTTCAGCGTAGGCCTACCGAGCAACACATGATAGGCGCTCTCCAGATTCACCACTTCGAACTCCAAATTTTTGGTCCAACAATTATCCCTTGTACCAAACAGCACATCAACCTAGACCTTACCAATTGGCTCACAGGAGATACCTAGCACAATGCCATGAAAGGTGTTCCTTGTAGCTTGCAGCATATTCTCTGATATCCCCAACTTGTGCATGGTATCCTTGTACATGATGTTAATGCTACTGCCATTATCTATCAGCACCTTGGAAAACCTCACACTAAAATTTGGCCCGATGAACGTCGGATCCAGGACCAGTGCATAGGTCCCTGGGCTAGGCATGAGCTTTGGGTGATCCTTGATACTCCACGTAATATCCTGATCCGACCAAGGCATATACCTCACTACTGCTGGCATTACCGAATTTACCTCCATATGTCGGTGCTGCAAGCTTTTCCGGTAAGTTTCTTCCGTGGTAAATACACAGTAGCTTTGGTGATGCTCCATGTACTCGTTTCGTCCCTCATTTGCATGGTAACCTTGGTCTCGCTGCTGGTTATTATTTACTTGATGCACAACATCCCTCCTTTCCTGATTTTCATATCTCGGCGGAGGTGGAGGCAACATTAGTTGCTGTCCATTCCTCCTATTAGTAATGGCTACCGAGGCGCTTCGTTCTGGGGTGCTTTGTTCTGAGGTGCCTGAGCATTCCCCAAACTACCCTGTTCTAGCTTCCTCATCCACTCACACTGCCGGGTTGTATGATTCGCCGGGCTATTCGGACTTGGCGTATGAAATTTGCAAGGTTGGTCCAGCATAGACTCGAACGTATACCTCGGACGATCTTTTCGCTCCTGCCATTGCTTTTTCTGCTCCGGGGTCCAAGGTTTCTTCCTCTCACTCTTATGTTGCCAGTTCTGCCCTCCAGTTTTCTAGCGCTGGTTGGTGCCGGCATTGGGCTGATCTCGGTCCACCGCTGCCACCTGCTGCGAGTTATACCTGTAATCTGGACGCTCGTCCCTTCTCTTTCCTTGGAAATTGTTTCTCCTTGATGACCCGAAGCCATCTCGGTGTAATACTCCTCGTTTGCCTCACTTGACACTAGCCGGGGTTGAGTTGGGTCTCCCAAAGCATAGGAATCTACGATCCGGATCATCTTAGCCAAAGTGGTTGGCATATCTCGCTGCAGCCTTTGCCACAACATACTTCCATATCTACAGCCTTGGGCAAACCACGTAATTGCTTGTGATTCAATTACCCCCACGCATGAGTTGCGCATGTTGCGCCACCGAGTCAGGAAATCTCGGTATGGCTCATTCGTTCTTTGCTGGCATAATGCCAGAGTCTGTGGCCTATTGGGCCTCTTGTAAGTGCTTGAGAAGTTGCTAACGAATAACTCCTCAAAGTCCAGCTAGCAGGTAACACTTCCTGGTGGCAAGTTGTTTAGCAAACTCTCGCATGCCCCTCTAACATCTGAGGCACATATCTCACTGCCCATCTCAAATTTCCAGTTGCAATCTTGACCGTGGTTGCGTAATCAATAAGCGAATCATCCGGTCTTGTGCTACCATCATAGGTCCTTGTTCCTCTTGCCAATTGAAAGTTCGGTACTGGTGGCTCCCTCATGATCTGAGGCCCAAAGCACGCCGGTCTAGGAGGACCCTGTACCTCGATCAACTCTGACCTATAAATCCTGTCCAGCTTCAGCCTTGCATCATCTGGTTGTAAGTTTCTACTTCCTAGCCATGATCGAAATAGATGGTGCTCTGGCCTTGGGTATCCGTTGTTAACCATCGCCGAATAACCATCATTGTATCTTTCCTGATCCGGACAAGCATTTTGTTGTTGTGCTTCCTGGCCTGCACTTCTTTCTTGCCGAGGTGTGTGTTGCTGATGCTGTTGTCGAGGTGCATTTTGCCCTATTCTCACCGGATCATGTTGTCTGGCATTGCCGTTGGCAGCATTCCTTTGACCGGCATTGCCTTGGTTGCGGTTACCTCAGACAGCCTCACCTCGGCTGGTACTGTGGCGGTCTTCATCAACTTGCACTGCTTTACCTTTTCTAGCTCTCACCGGGTTGTAGGGGACCATCTGTTTGTCTCTTCTGCTGGAGTTTACCACTTCTTCTCTCTTGGGGTTGTGACCCGGAGATGATGCAGCTCCGCTGGACTTGGTCGGGTTATTTCTGCCGAATGAACCACGTGCGACGCTCCTAGTGGTGCTGGGTTTGCCTTGTACATTTCTTAGTTTTGCTGGCAAGCGACCCTCAGCAAGTGGTTCACCCTTTCCCATTGCCTCTCTCGGGCCTCTCCAGTTAGACCCTCTAACTCGGATGCAGCTGCGTTTGCCACCCTGAGGTTCTTTGCTAGGATACTATACCTCTCTAGCCCTCCTATTACGATCGTGATTATTTGACCTGGCCTAGCTCGTACTCCTTGTCACTCTCAGTAATTAGGTTTCTACCTCGGATTTTCACCCTATCTATGCAGTTTGCCTTTGCATATTCCCTCAAAGTGATGTTCAAGGACTGTTGTAACTCCGCTACCTTCTTCGCGCCAGCTAACATTTTCTGCCTAGTTTCCTCCAACTCAACTTGCGCTTGAGCCAGGTCTATTACATGAGCTATTGGCGTCGCTAGGCTATCTATTGCTTGCTGGAGTACATTCTCTGGCCTCTCTAGTGGAGGAAACCTAGATCTTGCCTATTTTGGTGTGACTTCTGGGTATGGCACCGGGTCCTTGCTTGCTCCCGCATCTGGCGCGGCCATCATGACCTCAACGCTGCTAGCGGGGCGAGTGATACGCACATCACGAGCTGCGCTGAGAGGCGGTTCGCCTCCCTCGATGACATGTCGTGGATGAACGCAGGACTCGTCCATGCCGACGTAGATCTTGTGCACACCAACCTTGATGAAGAGGCTGTTGCGTGGAGAGGGACGCCTGTCGAAGCTGCTGGCATTGTTGCTGACATAGTCCAGCGCTCCAAAGCGCTGAACCAGGCTAGAAACGACGCGCTCGCCGGTGTTGGAGATGCTTCTCGTCCGGATTTTCACCCCTGCTAGCACCGCTAGCCCCACGATGGGTGCCAACTGTCGTGGTGGTGGCACGGCAGATGCCATGGATAGGCTAAAGATGGGGCCAATGAGCGCCAGGGGAATCCAGGAAGGGAAAACATGGTGATTCCACGCACATATGTTGTTGTATTTCCTCTATCAATGGTGGTTACAAGTGCTCCTCGAGCTGTTCGTGAGAAGGAGACTATGTCTCTTACCCCCCCCCCCCCCCAACAACCTAGCTCTAGAGTTCTACCTTAGACAGAGAAAATGACCGATCCCCTTCTATGAAGGCCCGGGTGCTCATTATATAGGGGAGCCCGGGTTACAATGTTAGGGCACACGTGGCAGCATATTCCCCTGAATATGCCCCTAGGTTAAAGCTAGATGCTTCTTTATTCACTTTAATGGTTTGTCCAGACTACAGACGTAACCCACTGTGTAATCCTTGCCTTTAAGCGTCACCAGACACAGGCTACGTCAGCCAACACTGCCCACGTCATCTTGGTCGCCCTGCCCCGCTGGTCTTTCCCTCTACTTTGCTTCACTCACGCTATAGCTAGTAAAGGCCACCTTTTGACCAGTGGGAGATTCCTTCCTTCTCTTGGAAGCCAAGTGGTAGTCCGGCTAGCACATGGCTAACCCGGCTACGAGAGTACCTGCGTAATAGATAGACAAACATGGTCGACATATATTTTATGCCGGTCGGGTTAATGCTAGGGAGTTGCCCCACGGGTCAGGTTACTCCATAAGTCGGCCTGCCTTGAGGTGACACGACCTGCACTTGCTTTGACCTTGTCATACCTTGGCTAACTCGGCCTATATACCCTGGCGTGACCCTACCCGGGGGTATCCCCCCAATAGGTAGATACTTCCTTGATATACCTGGAGCAGATAACTTGATCCCAGCTCCGTTGCCTAATGGTCTATTCTCTATAGAGGATGGACGTTTGTGTTTTGACACGCAAATTGAGGCACATCTACCCCAACAAGAAATACCCATGGGAGAGGAAGGAGAAGATGAAGAAGTGGAACAAGAAGGACCCGAACAAGATGTGCAGCCACCAAACTACTACACCACCTATGATGATATCTATGCTCTCGAAGGAAATATCCAAAACATCACTGTCGTGGTATTGCCGACGAGTACGCCATGGAGGGGTCCTCACAGTGCGTGTTTAGAGACGTGGGGTAAGGCGGAGAGTTGGCGGGTACGAGGGTAACACAGCTTACCCAGGTTCAAGTCCCACAACGGTAGTGGAACTCTACTCCTGCTATAAATCACTATAATGCCAATACGCCGAGTTACAGAGATAGGTTCCCTGTGCGAGGTGTTGCACGTTGTACACAACAATCTGAGAGGTTGTGCCCTAAAGGCTCCCACAGGCCGGCTTATAAAGGCGCCAAGACCTAGGGTTTACAGGGAAAGGTCCTTGCTAGACAAGGTAAAGAGTTCTACACTAATACGAACTAGTCTTCTGTGTCTTGTACTCCAAGGCTCTGAGTATGTTGGTGACTCCTACGTAGCCTTCCTTTATCCGGCATGGGCCTCCCTTATGGATCCGTCTAACTAGGCCTCCCAGCAGGCCATAGGCCTTGCTACCAACTATGGGCCACCTGGGTTAGGCGGATTGGTGACATGCTATGAGGATACCCATATAGCATATCCCCAATAGTAGCCCCTAGAGGTCTTTGCAATCTTGTGTCGTCTTGTCCGTTGATCTCTGAATGTCCCGTGTTAAGTGATGCCAGCAATCCATCGAGCAATATCTCAAAGGTCTCCCAAAGAACCCTGCAATCCTCTCCGGCTTTGCAATGTAGCCAGAGATTCCTTGAATCTTCGTTTCTAGAGTCGGGTAATCTCCACCTTTGATGGAATCTTAGGACATGACCATTCACTGCAACTGTCAGGAGGATGACATAGGGTACAACCTACGCTACCTCGAAACTCACAGAAACAGAGAATTAATCATCAGCTATTTTCACGCGTGCGAAATCCGAAACGGCAAAGCGGCAAAGACGAAGGACATGGCGAAATTACCACACACGTTCACTTCCACTTTGGAAACAATTCGGCCATTAGATCTCTTTGCACAAATCTTGACGCGAGGTCTATATATTTTCTCCATGGTTAATTTATTCCTTTTTTACACGCATTCACTTTCCAGCCTTCGTATTCCTCCCGTCGTGTGACCATTCGAGCTCCTTTGCGAAAACCCTAACCAGAGCCTTTCTCTCTCCACCTCCTCCTCATCGTAATGGCCTCTAGCAGCGTTATCCTTCAACAGCAGCGGTTCCTAAGGTTACCCGTCCTGCCGGAGGGGGTGGTCATTCTCGTCTCTGCCATGGTGGAATCCACCGGTGATGACCAAGAACGAGTGGCGCCCGAAGCCACTGAAGAAGAAAAAGACTCCCACAAGGGGGTGTGGAGAGGCTCTGATCTCTCCGCCGAGGATCTATAGGAACTGGTCTCCGAGGGGTATCTCCCAAAGGAGAAGGAGTTGGTCTAGCGGGTAGCACCGACCAGCGAGGTGATTCCTTCTCCCAAAGCCGAAGAGAAGGTATACCTCAAGTCTCAGCTGGTGCATGGCGTAAGCCTGCTAGTCTCCGACTTCTTCTTGGATGTCCTCCGACACTTCCGGGTACTCCCCAACAATCTCTCTCCCAACAGTATTCTAGTCCTTAGCAACTTCGTAGCTCTGTGCGAAGGATATCTAGGGATCAAGCATAGATTATATCTGTTTGCATACTTTTTTACCGTCAAGAGAGAGTCCGTAGAGTCCAAGGATGAATTGCAGATCTGCAGAACCATTAGCTTCAAGATTCGGCCTAGCCGGCGCTTCCTCGACATAGTAGGGCATGACTCATGCAAGAACTGGTAGCGCACGTATTTTTACAGCACACGTATTTCCCTGGCCGCCTTGAGACTTACCCTGACTTTGTCGATGGAGATGCCGCTGAAGTGCCAGCATGGCGGACCCCAGCCACTCTTCCCTTCGACGATGAAGCCAACCACAACATAAAGCGGATTGAGTGTCTTGTAGATGGAGGTCTGACAGGCTTGGACCTTGCCATGTGCTGGTTCACTAGGCGGATTCAGCCTCTGCAGCACCGTGCCGAGTTGATGCACAAGTATACTCAAGACAGGAGGGATCCCATGCGAATTTCGTGGGATAATTTCTCTACTAACTCCATCAAACTCCGGCTCAAGGACATTGTCAAGGTGAAGGATAAGAAGCATGGCTTCAAGATCACCTTCGACATGTTCGAGTGCGGCAAGTGCCCAGAGGTAGCTTTTGTTTCCTTTGTTGTTCGTTACATACTCTAAGGTTCTTCCGACTTGAAGTTATTAGTCTAACACTCCTCTGTATCCCAGCTGGTGACCTTGGTGGCGGATCAAATGGCCTCCCAGGTCTATGATCCTAAGCTGAAGGATATCCAGGTGGTGTCTGACAATGACGCCCCAAGGATCAACCAGCTCCGGCAGCGCGAAAGCGGAAGAGCTCCACCTCTAACGCTGTTGCCAAGGCCAAGAAGAAGAAATCGGAGAGTGGAGTCTCCAAATGTTCCACTGCCGCCTTAGAGACAGAGAAGAAGAAGAAGTCCACCGACATTCCCCTCACCAAGGCTCCTACTGTGGACTAAGTATTTTCATTCTCCGACTTGTGCTTTTTAGCCCATACCTTTTTTCAACTCTTGTACTTATACTTTGTACATTTCAGGAGGAAAGCCGGTGTTAGTTTGAAGCGATCCTTCAAAGATCTTGGAGGGTCAAAAAACATTTGTGATATGCTAACCAGGGATTTGTCCACCAAGTCCTCTCCCGCTACCGCTCCCCCTACTCCTGCCGCCAAGCCTTCTACTGGCCCTACTGGGCCTTCATCTCCCGTAATCCCTGAGATCTCCGCCATGGAGACATATGTCAATCCAGTACTTGATGTCTCAGGCTCTGTCGAGGTAGATGTTTCTCCTAGCGGCCAGGCGACATAGGAGAGCACCTCCTCTAAAGTGGCTGAAGCTCCGTCTAAGGATGCCACTGAGAAAGGGAAAGAAGTGGTGGAAGAGGTGGACGTGGAAGAAACGATCGAGGCGGGAGCCTTCGAGCCATCATCTGCTTTGAAGGTGCAAGAGACGGCTAGGGCTTCATCCATGCCTTCGGCTTCAACCTCTCCATTGGCTGCGACTCCTCCGACGTTGATCCTAGATGACCTCATCATGCAGGCCGGTGCAATTTATAACAACACCTAGACCTTCCATGACTCCTATCCTCATCTGTCTAACAATCTTAGGGTCATTGCATCGTAAGTCTTTTGAACTTTACTTATTTTAATCTGTAATGTATCCCACTGTATCCCCCCGAGATCTTAGGCGGATAAACCAATAGTTATTGGCCTGAGTGCTCCAAAGAACTAAGTGTAGAACTTGTCCATGTAGCCCCCGAAAATTTAGTTGAAACTAGATAGTTCCGACTAGATGCTCTAGAGAAACTAGTTTACTTTAAAATTATACATTGTAGCCCTCGAGCGTTTAGTTGAAACTTGAATAGTTCCGACTAGATGCTCTAGAGAAACTAAGCATGTCAATATCTTGTGCAGAATGAGAATAAATGGAGGATAGCCGCCAATGAGAGGTTCGTTGATCTGCGGAAGGAACTGGACCTTGAACAGGGTAAAACCAACTTCCTGAAGCAACATATCAAAAATAGCCAGAGTCTATTTCCTACAACAGCTCCTTGCTTTTTCTCATTGAATTATTTCTTCTATCTTCTTATAGCACTCTTTAATTTCCATCTTACAGAAGCCATTGCCAAGGCCAAGAGCATCGTCGAGCAATCCAAGCATATCTAGGAGCTCGATGATGAGAACAAAATTCTGAAGAAGGACATGGCTAATGCCGTCAAGGGCCATGAGGCAACGATGAAGGTGATGCAAGAGTCTGCTGACACCAAGATGCAGCGCCTGAAGGACAAAATTACGCAACTCAAGGAGCAAAACCAAGCTGCCAAAGAGCAGAATGCTAGAAACCTTGAGATGTACAAGATAGTTTAGAAGGAGCGCGATGTCTTGGCAGAGACATGCAAGCAAGCGGGAACGAGCATCTTCGGTAACCTTTCTCCATCTTGGTCATTTTTCTGTAAGTTGGACAATCATTTGACTTGTTTGTACTCATGGTCCTTGTATTTTGTGCAAACCATAGCTCCCATTGGCTTAGCCAACTTGGGTGAGGGTGCTCCGGATCCCAAGGAGAGCATGATTCTTGCTGGCAACTTCGTTAGCACCGCCGTTGCTCAAGCCAAGGAGATAGCTCAACCTCTGGGTATTAATATCAAGGCGGCAGACTCAACGGCCAAGTATGCGGAAATCCTGCGTCGAGCCCCCGAGAAAGTCAAGGACTGGAAAGCCTCTTGCATCCGGGATGGTGCTAGGATGACCTTGTCCTTGGTCAAGGCTCACTATGACAACACCGACATCGACTTGGTGACCTCCGGAATGCCCAAGCTGGACGAGGAAGGACAAGAGATCGATAGCGATGCTATTTGGAACTCCCTCGCCGGCTTCAACACCAGAGTTGCCGAGATGGTCAAGGCAGGCGTCTTCGTGCCTGCCGATATCCTCGATGACGACATGGCCTCGTCAGAGTCTAGCCCCTCTCCTTCAGAGTTTGATGATCTCTCCAGGCCTTGCTCTCCTGATGATGCCACCACGAAGCCTCCTGTAGTAGAGCCATAAAACGATATTTGTATTAAATGTGTCTCTGCAATGTGTATGCGGAAAAAACTTATGTTTGGCTTAGGCGGAAAAACTTGTACTCAAGCTTCCTGCAACTTATCTGTTTCCAGCATGTGTATATATTTTTTAAGCAAGTGCTGGCTTATCCATTATTCTGGTTCGTATGCTTGACCTTTCATGAGACGGAAGACTCGCAGCGCAGAACTATGCTCTCAGGTGATGATGCTTAATAGCACCATCAAGAACCTAAGAGCAAAATCGCTGGCTTTGAGTGTCGAAAAGTCACTACTATGGAATCCACATAAAAACTTCAGAAAATGTGTAGACCAAAAACTTAAGCTAACGCCCATAGGCGGAATTTTCACAAGGGAAAATGCAACCTTGCGCATAAAGGGTTTATATGATCCAAAAATGAACAACTAAAGGAGGTAAAATACTCAGAGAATATGAATGGACCAAATGCTTTATTTCATTGATCATATAAGAAACTTATGACATAATATAAATGCACTAAGTGTAAAAGGGACGTAGTTGTGCTATGTTCCATGGCCGATGTGTCTCCGGGTAATCATCATCAGAGTCATGTTGCTTGCGCTTGCGATTTTTTGTCCTATCTTTCAACTCGCGAATATCGACGAGGTAATAGGAACCATTTAGCAATGCTTTGCTTATGACGAACGGTCCTTCCCAAGGCGGGGATAGTTTGTCTGATTTCTCCTGCTTGAGTCTAAGCACCAGATCTCCCTCTTTAAACGAGCGATGCTTTACGCGGTGACTATGGTAGCCACGCAGCTTCTGCTGGTAGATAGTGGATCTCTGGCATGCCAGCATGTGCTCTTCTTCAAGTAGGTCCACAGCTAAACGTCTAGATTCTTCAGCATCATCTTCGTTATAGGCAGAAACTCTTGGTCCATCGTGGAGGATGTCGGATGGGAGGACTGCTTCTGCTCCATAAACCATGAAGAACGGAGTCCAAGTCGGTGGATCTGTTGGGTGTTGTTCTTAAACTCCACAAGATAGACGGCAATTCCTCTGCCCAGGCTCCAGCTACTCCACGTAGCGGTGCATCTAAGCGTGGCTTGATTTCATGCAGAATTAGTCCATTGGCCCTTTCAACTTGCCCATTTGACTGTGGGTGTGCCATAGATGCTAGGTCAAGGCGGATGCCTTTTTCATGACAGTACTCCTCAACTTCTCCGAGAGATAAATTTCTGCCATTGTCGGTGATGATGCTATGTGGGAGACCAAATCTCACCACTAGATCCCGGACAAATTTTAGGGTTGTTGCCCCATCAAGATTTCTAATGGGTGTAGCTTCAATCCATTTTGTGAATTTGTCCACTGCTACTAGCAAGTGTGTGAATCCACAGGGTGCTGTCTGTAAAGGTCCCTTCATGTCTAGCCCCCAGACTGCAAACGACAGAGTTATTGGTATTGTTCGCAATTCTTTAGCTGGAACACTTGGTTGTCTTGCATAGAACTAACACCCAAGGCATGTTTGTACCAACTTGTCGGTGTCCGCCTTGGCAGTTATCCAGTAGAATCCTTGTCGGAAGGCTTTAGCCACCAACGATCAGGGAGCGGCATGGTGCCCGCAATCTCCGAGATGTATTTCTCTAAGGATTTCAATACGTTGCTACCAGGAGACGCATCGTTGGAAAACTCCTGTGGTACTTCTTTTCTACAGCTGGACGTCAATGATGACGTAGCCTTTTGCTCTACATACTATTTGTCGGCTTTCGACTTCGTCAGCGGGCAAAGTTTCGTCTTGTAGATAGTCCATGAACAGTTTCATCCAAGCCAGAAAGGTCACTTTTACTACGTTAACAAATGAATCCACTCTATCCGGGTTGTCAGGGTCTGCTCCTTTCATAGATGGGGTCCGTAAATGTTCTAGGAAAACGCCTGGCGAAATTGGTCGATGAGCTGATCCAAGCTTTGACAGCAGATCCGTCGCCTCATTATCCTCCCTTTTGACATACTTGACTTCGTAGCCATCGAAGCACTTGGCTATTTTGTCTACTTAGTCTCGATATGCCGCCATCATAGGGTTCCGCGCGTTCCAGGTGCCAGCTACTTGTTGGGCAACCAAGTCAGAATCTCCATAGAAAACTATGCGCTTGATGCCAATATCCTTGGTTACGCGAAGTCCGTGAATGAGGGCCTCATACTCTGCCATATTGTTGGTAGCATTGAAGTGGATCTGCAGGACGTATTGCAGCTTTTCTCCTGTTGGTGATTGTAATAATACACCAGCCCCAAGCCATTGAGTAGTTTTGATCCGTCAAAGTGCATAACCCAATATTCTGGCTCTGGCATAGGAGTTTCTTCTAGCAGTTCTGTCCAATCTGCGAGAAAGTCCGCCAATGCTTAAGATTTGATAATGTCACGTCTGTTGTAGGTGATTTCAAAAGCAGCAAGCTCAATGCTCCACTTTGCCACTCTTCCTATATCGTAGTTGTTGTTGATGATGTCGGACAGTGGAGCTTTCTCACTACTATGATGGGGTGCTCCTGGAAATAATGCCTTAGCTTACGTGAAGCAAGGAAGACTCCATAATCTATCTTCTGGTAGTGCGGGTAATGCTGCTTGGATTCCATCAAGATCTCGCTTACATAGTAAACGGGTCGCTGAACTCCATATTCGTGTGTTGGTTCCTTGCGCTCCACCATGATGACGATGTTGATTACTCGGTTGGTTGCCTCCGTGTAAACTAACATAGGCTCCCTTGGCACCGGTGCTGCAAGTACTAGTGGGGAGGAGAGTATTCTCTTCAACTCCTGAGTGTTGCATCAGCTTCGTCCGTCCATGTGAATTTTTCTGCCTTCTTGAGAAACTTGTAGAGCGGCATAGCCTTCTCACCAAGTCGGATGATGAACCGGCTTACTGCTGCAACGCAGCCTGTGAGCCGTTGTATGTCCTTCAGGCATGTCGGGCGTTTGATGTCGAGGATGGCCTTGATTTTCCCCGGGTTCACCTCGATTCCGCGATGCGAAATGATGAAACCCAATAGTTTGCCGAAGGGTCCCCCTAAGATATACTTCTTGGGGTTCAGCATCATGTTGTATTTCCGGAGATTTTCGAAGGTTTCCTGCAAGTCGGCGATAAGATCATTTGATTTCTTTGACATTATCACGATGTCGTCCATGTAAGCGTGTAAGTTGCGACCTATTTGGTCATGTAGGCAACATTGCATCGTCCGCTGGTACGTAGCATTCGGCGTTTTTCAACCCAAAGGGCATCATGACGTAGCAATATGTGCCGTAGGGTGTGGTGAACGAAGTGGCCAGTTGGTCCGACTTTAGCATCCAGATTTGGTGGTATCCTGAGTAGGCATCGAGAAAACACAGAAGTTCCGAGCCAGCCGTCGAGTCAATAACTTGGTCAATGTGAGGCAAATCAAACGGATCCTTCAGCCATGCTTTGTTCAAGCTGGTGTAATCAACGCACATTCTTAATTCATTGGTTCCCTTTTTGGGGACAAGTACAAGATTTGCCACCCATCGGGTGTGAATAACTTCTCGGATAAAGCCAGCCTTAAGTAACCTAGATATTTCTTTGCCTATAGCCCTTCGTCTTTCATCACCAAAGCGTCGTAGAGGTTGCTTCATCGGTTTGGCATTGGGATCAATATTCAAGCTATGCTCGGCAAGTTCCCTAGGTACACCTTTCATGTCGGCAGGTTGCTCGGCAAAGATGTCCCTATTCTCATGGAGGAACTCGACGAGCGCGCTTTCCAATTTGGGATCTAGGTCTATGTCAATGGCGGTGGTCTTGGAGGAATCTCCTTCGACAAGCTCCACATGTTTGGTCTTGATGGCGGTCTTGATGGCAGGTTCGGTAGCAGTGATCTTCTTCTTCAAAACCGGCATCTCCAAGGCATCGACTTGGTTCTGGATCTCCTTGAACTCCTCACCATAGAGGACTGCTTCAGTGAAGACGGCTTCACTGAGCTCGCACTCACGTGCCTTGGAGAAACTCCCGTCTATGGTGATGACGCCATTTTGTCTCGGTATCTTGAGCTTGTTGTAGACAAAGCATGGCCTTGCGAGGAAAGAGTGGAAGATGTCGCATCCAAATATGACGTGGTACATGCTCTTGAAAGGCACCACTTTGAAGTTCATGTGTTCTTGGCGGTAATTTTTTACATCGCCAAAAGCGACCAGAAGGGTGATGCAGCCCAGGGAATTTGCTTGTCGGCCAGGGACAACCCCATGGAACACGGTGTTGATCTTCCTTAGTTGGGTCTCCATCAAGTTCATCTTGTGCAGTGTATCCAGGTACATGATGTTGATGTTGCTTCCACTGTCCACGAGGCACTTGGTGAATTATGTGCCTTCAATCAAAGGGTTGATGACCATGGCATACTGGTTCTCTGTGGGGATAAGTTCTAGGTGATCTTTCATATCCCAAGTAACTGGAACTTCCAATCACCTGTCGTACTGGGGAACTGGAAGGAGGGTAGCCATTAGTATCCTCAGAGAGGTTTTCTGGGCCCGGACGGTGGGAGTGCCAAGGAAGGTGTGGTAACATGGAGCCTTCTTTTTGAAGGGATTTTTCCCTTTATCCTCTCCCTTGTCGGAAGATTTGGGATCCACGTCCTCATCCATATCGCTTGAGTCCTTGGGCTCTTCCTCCTTCTTCCCTTTGCCCTTTCTGTGGGGTCTGTTTTTCCGACTTTGCTTGTAGCTGGATTCAAGGTCCTCCTTGAGATCATTGACAAATTTGCATTGGCAGTTGGTGTGGGTGGACTTTCTGTTGGCGTCGAGATGGACGAAACACGGCATGTCACAGTACTCTTCGTACGCTTGGGGAACGCGGGGCACTGAGGGTGTAGCATCACTCCTCTGCTGGCCACTGCTAGCACCCCGACCAATTCCATGATGTACACCTCGTCTCTACCAGTGAACGTTGCGGCGACCATGTCGGCTGCTTGCTTTTCTTCAGGCGGATTCTTCCACTTGTTAGTATTGTTGTTTTTTCTAGCCTGGGTAGGGATTGCTATTGCCGGCAGTGATCCGCGTGCGTCATCATCAGCAGCAGCGAACTCTCTAGCCATGAAGATCATTGCATTAAGGGTGAGCTTATTGTTGTCTTGCTTGCGCTTCAACTTATGGCGGAGCAAAGTTCCCTTTTCTAGCCCATCGACAAAGGCAGCCATAGCGGTCTGTTCGCGTACCCCTGCACAGGAATTTTTCATATCCAGCCAGCAAAAGAGGTAAGCATGAGAAGTTTCATCTTTTTCTTGTACACACCGCTAGAGGTCTCCGACAGTATAGGGACGTTTGTACGTGCCCTCGAAATTCATGGTGAATGCTTCATGCATGTCTAACCAACTGCATATTGATTTCTCCGGTAAGTCATTGATCCATTGCCGGGCGGTGTCGGTCAACATGAGTGGGAGGTACTTGACGGCGACATTGGGGTTTCCCCCTGCGGTGTGAATCGCTTCGCTGTAGTCCTGCAACCACATTGTTGGCCTGGTAGTGCCATTGTAGGGCTTGATGGTCTTGTCTATCCGGAGGCCCTTGGGTAAGTTATTGCCCGTATTACTGGTCCAAAACAACGTGGCCCAAGGTATGGCAGTTCCCGAGCTTCTTGGATCTTGTCCAGCCACGATCATGCGTCATATGGCTCTGGGTGCTTCCCTTTTCCATCATGAGGAGGGGATTTGTGGCATGATTTGTGAGATCCTCCATGGCCTCCGCCATGATGGCTGCTAGGTGGCGATGGTGGTGGTGGGGGCGGGGTGTTAGCCTTCTTGCTATGGCCCTCCTGCGACTCCTCACGCCTATCGCGGTTGCTTGTCAGACGTGGCAGTTCCTTATGGGACCTGCTCCTGTGTCCTTCATTGCCGCTGTGCTCTCCGGCATGCCTAGGCTTCTCGCCCTGGTCACGTATAACGACATCGGCCTGGGGACGTCTTGGCGGTGGCATGCTTGTACGATGGCGCGGCTCTGGTTCCTCGTGACGCCGAGATGGTGGTGGAGGTGGCGACCGGCAAGGATGAGCCTTTCCTCCGATCAGCCTTTCCTCCGTGATCGGAGGATATGGGGATGGCATCAGTCCTATTGCATGCCTCTCTCCGTCTTTTCTCTGTGGAGCCTGTGTGGGATCCCTCGTCATGGGGAGATTTTGGCCTTCTACAGCTGTTCAGGGTTGACTGGCAAAGCTCCGGGTTGGACTCAAGCCTCTGCGAGGTAACCTTTTCCTGTTGCTTGCACGCCTTAGCGACAAGGTCATACACCTAAGCAACTGCTTCTGGCGACCTGTCCTGCTCCAGGAGGGTCTTGGCAATGGCGATGTTGAGGGCAGGAGTTGGCATGACTTGCCTCCCCTCTGAATCAATGTATGGGGTGGCTTTTGTCGGTTTTGAGCCCTCATACCCCAACCTGCGCTGAACACTGGGATCTTTGATGACGTGAGTTGGTGCCTTCTTTGCCTTTTGCTTTAACAGAAATTGCTTGTACTCAACCTCCATAGCTCTTGCCTCCTTAATGGATTGTTGCGCCCTAGCCATCTCTTCGTCCAGCTTAGCGCCCTGCTCTGCGATGCACTTGGCCTCCGCCAAGATTTCTGTGCGCTTCTCATCAAGCTCCGTAATGCTCCGCATATGGGCGACGGTGATAGGTTCAACGAGGAGTGCGTCGTAAATTGCTTTGTCGGTGGGGGTAGCCAATGGGTTGTCGGTTGCAGATGTTGTGTTGGAGATATGCCCAAGAGGCAATAATAAAAGTGATTATTATTATATCTTTGTGTTTATGATGAATGTTTACATCCCATGCTATAATTGTATTATTAGGAAACACTAATACATGTGTGTTTTGTAAACATAAGAGAGTCCCTAGTAAGCCTCTTGTTGAACTAGCTTGTTGATTAATTGATGATCATGGTTTCCTGATCATGGACATTAGGATGTGATTAATAACAAGGTTATATCATTAGGAGAATGATGTGATGGACGCACACCCATAGTAAGCGTAGCATAAGATCAAGTCATTAAGTTCGTATTGCTGTAAGCTTTCAAATACATAGTAACCTAATCCTTCGACCATGAGGTTATGTTAATCACCATCACCGGATGGATACTTTGATGACATCAAACGTCGCTTCGTAACTGGGTAGTTATAAAAGTGTCATTGGGTATTCTGAAAGTATGTGTTGAAGCGCATGAACCAAGATTGGGATTTGTCCATCCATATGACGGATAGATATGCTCTGGGCCCTCTTGGTGGAATGTCATCTAGTTAGCTTGCAAGCATGTGACTAGGTCACAAGGGATGACATATCACGGAACGAGTAAAGAGTACTTATCAGTAACGAGGTAGAACTAGGTATGGAGATACCGACGATCAAACCTCGGATAAGTATAGTATCGTGAGACAAAGGGAATTGGTTTCGTATGTAAGTGGTTCAATCGATCGCAAAGTCATCGTTGAGTATGTGGGAGCCATTATGGATCTCCAGGTCCCGCTGATGGTTATTGATAGGAGATGTGTCTCTATCATGTCTGCATATTCATGAACCGTAGGGTGACACACTTAAGGTTCGAAGTTGTTTTAAGTAGATATGGAATATGCGTTGGAGACCGAATGTTGTTCGGAGTCTCGGATTGGATTCGGGACATCACGAGGAGATCCGGAATGGTCCGGAGAATAAGATTCATATATAGGGGATCATTTTCTGAGTTAGGAAATGTTCCGGAGTGTTTGTATGAGGATTCTAGAAGGTTTCGGAATGTTCCAGAAGGTTCTAGAAGATATCTTGGAGTTTGCTTGAAAATCAAGATAGGGATCAAGGAGTCCTGGTGGGTCAAGACAAGGAGTCGTGGGGGAGGAGGACTCCTCCCCCCACTCCCCAATCCGCCGGCCTAGAAGAGGGGAGTCCTACAAGGACGTAGGACTCCCCCTCCCCAAGGCGCCCTCCCCCCTTAAATAGAAGGGCAGGGGCGCCCCCTCCTCCCTTGCTCTTATAACTCCAATCTCTGCCGCCTCTCTCCTCCACCCTTCTTCTTCACAGGCATAGGTGAAGCCCTGCAGAATTCTCTACTCCACCACCACCACCACGTCGTCGTGCTACTGGGATTCCGTGGAGAAGATCTACTACCTCCGCTGCTCGCTGGAACGGGGAGAGGAAGGTCTGCTTCGACTCCGCACGTGTGACCGACTGCGGAAGCGCTGCCGAAACGCGGCGCCGGAAGGATCGTCCACTTGACCGACTGCGGAAGCGCTGCTGGAACGCGACGCCGGAAGGATCGTCCACACGATCTTGAGATCGGCAAGTGATCGACTACATCAACCACGAGATCTAATCTCGTTAACGCTTTCGGATCTACGAGGGTTAGTTCCTATCTATCTCGTTGCTCATGTCTAATAGATTAGATCTTGGCTTTTATCTAGATTAGATCTGGGTTTTGTTCGTTCTTGCGGTAGAAATTTTTTGTTTTCCATGCTACGAACCCATCATGTTGATGGTAGCATTGGAGGATGATTTGATTGTCGGGTAGTACTAGGGGCCGTGGTGAGTTCCTACGCCGGCTGCGGGCGGGTAACCGGAGGAGGCATAGCCTTGGCTGGAGCCGGAGGCTTGACGGCCTTCTTAGTTGCTGCTGCTCTGGTAACCGCTGGCGTGGGCGGAGCTCTCTCACATTCCGGTTCCTATCCGTCTTCTTCCATTATGCTCCCAATGGCGACTAGCACCTGGTGGGAAGCGTTGGTCTTCTCGGCACGCTCCTCCTTCTCGATGTCCTACTTGATCTCCCTCATAACAGCGTCGTATTCCTCCGAGTTAGCGTCCGAGCCACCGCCCCATATTGATGTCGGCGTATAACGCATCAAGGATGGAGTCGGAGTTCGTGATGGCGGATGTGCAGGGTGATGGAGACGGGTCGTTGTTGTTGTTCCCTCCGGCTTCCGGCCCAGGCATAGCTTGGGTGCTCTCCTCGTTGTCCACATATTCGTTAGCAAATGGTGACCATCTCACCAAGGGTGAGAAGACCCGCGGCCTACCGTGTTTGGAGGGTATGCCGGAGGAGTGTTCCAGGTGTGATCCCTTCCACGAAGTGGTAAACGAGCTCGTCGGTGCGGTCGCCCTCTAGGGTTTCCCTCACCCTCATCCATCTAGCGAGGTATTCACGGGGAGGTTCTCCATCCCTCTGAACGCATCTAGCCAGATCGAAGATGGTGACTATGCCGACAAAGTGTGACATGCGCATCTCTGACGCTCGGGGAAGCCAAGCGGATTTGCGGGGTCCTTCCACCTTTATATCCTACACAGGGGCGGTTTGGGTGGGCTTTGAAATTTCCTGATCCGAGCAACCATACTCCAAGGGGAGGTATGGCCTAGATCCTTCCACGAACATGTCCTGCTCATAGGCAGTCCGTGCGGGGCTTGACGAGTTTCCGACTTCCTGGGAGCTAGGACCCGAGTCAGTTTCTCCGATGAAGATGTGGATGTCTCCGAAGGGGATGACGGAGCAGCGCGTGGGGTTCGTCTTCACCGGCACCCAGAACTCGTCTGGATGGACAATCGAGACATTGCCATAGAAGAGAACGCGTCCGAGGGCTACGGTGTCGGCGATCCCTGCGAAGAGATTCGACCTCGCCTGGTGTAGAGCTCGAAGCACCTCTGTCCCCACGGTGGGCACCAACTGTCATGGTATTGCCGACGAGTATGCCATGGAGGGGTCCTCACAGTGCGTGTTTAGAGACGTGGGGTAAGGCGGAGAGTTGGTGGGTACGAGGTAACACAGCTTACCCAGGTTCAAGTCCCACAATGGTGGTGGAACTCTACTCCTGCTATAAATAACTATAATGGCAATACACCGAGTTACAGAGATAGGTTCGCTATGCGAGGTGTTGCGCGTTGTACATAGCAATCTGAGAGGTTGTGCCCTAAAGGCTCCCGTAGGCTGGCTTATAAAGGCGCCAAGACCTAGGGTTTATAGGGAAAGGTCCTTGCCGGACAAGGTAAAGAGTTCTACACTAATACGAACTAGTCTTCCGTGTCTTGTACTCCAAGGCTCCGAGTATGTCGGTGACTCCTACGTAGCCTTCCTTTATCCGACATGGGCCTCCCTTCTGGATCCATCTAACTGGGCCGTGCAGCAGGCCATAGGCCTTGCTACCAACTATGGGCCACCCGGGTTAGGCGGATTGGTGACATGCTATGAGGATACCCATATAGCATATCCCCAACAATCAACAACCTCTCCATCAACCTTCGAGATGCTACTGCCAACCTCGCCACCTAGTTCCATGATTGGAGCAGCCAATGGAACATGGGAGATTCTCCACCACCACCATAACGAGCAACAAAAGGTCTTGCAAAAGCTTGATCTTAGGGATGTGTTCCCCGGCAATTTTATTTGTGTAGTAATGAGGTTGTACTTTAGCTCCTTGAGAGCTTTGAAACACTTGTGTTGGTTTGTTCCAATACATTGCTTTTTTCCTTTCCTTTGCTTTCATTTTTAGTTTGCTTTTGTTTTTTGTTTGTTTTTCTTTTATTAGTTCCTTGCTTGGTCGCAAGTTCTTTTTTATTCTTTAATCCCTATCCTCAAAAATATAGAAATATTTTTCCTTTTTTTCCTTTTTTGGTGAACATGGATTCGCACTTTGCCTCTTTGCTTTAATATTATTATGGGAATAATCATATTTGAGTTTTGAAGGAACACATCCCTATAAGGAAGAGGATTATGAAGTCACTCATGAGAGATATGTCCTATGTCTCCCACTTTTGAAGTTTGAGTCATTTATTTTAGTTGGTTGATTTGCTAAGATGTCATGCTAGTGGGAATAATTCAAAATATTTAGAGTAAAACTTTTTATTGGTATGTATGATTAGTTGTTGAAGCTTTTGCTCTAGTTCTTTTAGCTAACTGAGTTTTGCCTTGGAAATAATATTGCCAAACAAGTACAGCAAGAAAAGGTCTGAAATTTATGACTTGTTTGATGAATGATTGTCTTGAGAGTATACCCTTGAAGATACTTAACCCCATAGATGTTTTGATAGACTTGACAACACTCTTGAAAGGAGTTGTTTGATTGAAATGAAGTCTAGCGGTAATTGTGATGCATGCCAAAGCTAACCTTGTGGATCAAATCGTGGTACTAGTTACAAAATTCTATGTTTCTCATGCACACCTTTGGGATGCCAAAAACTACGCTAGCCTTTGAACAAAATGGTACAACCCTGTATTTCGGCTATGAGTTGATCACATGAGTGGCATACGTGTCAATATATGGGCAAAAGTATTGGTACTCTCAAAGGTTGTGAAACCACTTGTAAAAGAAACACCCAATGATCCTTGAATAAGGAAGAATATATATATATATGAAGATCCACATAACAAGTCCTTGTCATAGTCTCGTTACTACTTTATGAATTTTCTTAAAAGACAATGATTGGATTAGAAGGGTTTGATAGCCTTGATTTACTGATGTGGGCGTCAATAAGACACTACATTGTTATGCTACTTAGGACATGAACTCTCTTACTAAATTATGCTATTAAAACATCCTAGTGTTCCTTGGCAAGCTAAGAGTTAACTAGAAGAATTGGATTGATTGTTACACTTCTCGTTATTTATGCTTATATTAAACTTTACTTTGCTTGTCTCGACTTACCAAACCTTGTATAGTATTCTTGTCATCTCTCTAACTTTGATAAGCCTTTCAAATGGATGAAGTGCTAGATGCATATGACTACCAACTGTAAGTGAATTCTTATTCTCGTTGTTTCAAGTTTAAACGTTGAATTCCTTATAGTTTTTTTGTTTCTTCTTACTCGAGGATGATCAAGGTTTAAGTTTCGGGGAGGTTGATGGCTCCAAAAATAGCCATCTTCCACCATGTTTAAATATTGTTTTTAGTCAACAAAATTGACAAGAAACTCCCTATCCTTGCCACTAATAACTAATAAATGCAAATCATTACTTTGATTTGTGTTGTGAAAGAAATCACGCTTTTTAATGCAAAATCTGGAGTCATAATGAAGGTTTTGAGGAAGTCCACACAACCAAGTAATTCTAGAGCAAATTCTAGGCGTCTGTAGCTGTAATGACCACTTGTACGGCAGGGCCCACCCGTACTAGGTGGTGACGGCTCCGTCTCGTTAAACCCTACAACTTTCGTGAAGACGCCTATATATTTTGAGGCCTCGGCCGCCGTGCAGAAGGAACCCATTCTTAGATTGCATCACAACACCACAAAAGGATATCCATACCATTGTTCATCCCTTCCACCTTCCATCCCTTCCATTAGCCATAGCCATTAGTTTGTACTTGAGATCTCCTTGTGATTCGGCTACCATTGTAAGAATATTTGATTTCAATCTAAGTATTTTTCAGAAAATTTTCTCTCCTTGATCTTATTGTTATGAGTGAGTAGTCCTCACGGGTTGCGGGTTGGGGAGAAACCTTGCAGCGATTATGTGCATCTAATCTATGGGATCATTGTGTATTATTTGAAAGAGAGATTTGTATCTTTTGTTTCTTTGTCTCTTGTCTTGATCTTTGGACTTGTAGGTACCCAAGGCCCCATAGATTGATAAAGCCTTGAGGTGGGATATTTGGCTAGCAGCGATCTCGTAGGAACCTAGTGACAGAAGGGTAGTACGGTCTTCGCTTAGCGACCCATCCGGGATCACAAAAAGATCACCACTTAATGCGTTGATCTATGTTTTACACTTAATAATTGTTTGTAGCCTGGTGCTTCGCGGTGCACTCGGTTGGATCAAAAGATTATTTCTATGCATGTTGCCTCTCAGGGGCTCTAGTATATTAGGATGTGTTACCCACATGATATTATCTCTATTAAAACTTCACACATGACTATGCTTATTATTATCTTTTATCCCATATGATATGCAGCTGCAGGTGGATCTTTAACCCTGGCATATATTCATCTATTGATTCAACCCATGATAAAGTAAACTAGATTGGTCCGGTAAACAAACGTAAAATGAACAAACAAAGTCTTGTAGACGTGTCCTTTTTATTTCCTATTAGCGTTGTTTCCCAAGGTTCGATTAAACCTAGGTTTTCCAGGGAAAAAGACTATTATACTACATCTGTAATCCAGATCAAAGGTATCAGCTACCCCCCCTCCCCACATGTGTTATCTGGGATGTCTTCTTCTGTTGTGGGGGCTGCTGCTACTTCACCTTTGCATGCCCCCATAGCAGACACAGTGTTGATGGACCGCCCTTTGTTTCCTACTATGGTGAAACATGTTACCATTGTACCTATGTCGCATAGGAGTGGCCGCTGCAGTGACTGACGAGGACTCTATGATGAAGGCTACGTGTCAGAAGGCTGAGAAGAACCTAGATTCGAATGGTAATTCTTCATCATCTAAATATTTTCTCTCTTTTTCCTCTACGTGTATTTCTGCAAAACTGAATAATGTTGGGTATTAGTCTTGGTAATGATGCTAGAGATGTTTCTGTTTCTACTAAGATCTTGAGGCAGATGGAATTTGACCGTTTAATGGTTGTTCCAAAAGTTTCAACCTCTTTTATTTTCCACATACTCTAATGATGAGGATGTGAATACCATAACTGATGGTCAGCTCCTATCTCATCTAGTAGGTGACATTCTAGAGGTTGGTTTTGATGAGGACAGATTAAGTTCAGTATATGAACTTACTTCTTCTGGTCAAAAATCTACCTCTGGTAAAAAATGTAATAAGTCTCGTAAAACAGATATTTCCCAAAAAAAAATTATTGTTTCCTAATGAATGGCATGTTCTTGAATAGCAGAGTTCTTCGTGACTTGGCTAAACATTTACATATTGCACAATGTTCTAGGATCATAATTTTGATTTTGTGGTTATCTCGGAAAGGGGCAGATAAGAATGCTCAAAAGGTCTACTAGTTTGTCTCTCAGGAGGCTTAGACTTTGTGTGGTATTCTCATCCTCCTCAAGGCTGTTCTGGTGGTATCCTACTTGGTGTAAGTTTTGATAGCATGGAGGTTTTAGCTTGTTCGGAAAGTGAGTTTCACATTAAACTCCATATCTATAACAAAGCCGATAATTTCATATGGAGACTTATAGCCATGTATGGTGCTACCGAGGATGTTTTTAAGGATGATTTTATTCGAGAATTGGTTAACTTAGCAAAGGATAATCCACATCCTATTCTTATAGGTGGCGATTTTAATTTGCTTCGTTTTTTATTTGAGAAGAGTAAAGGGTGGTTTGACGATCATTTGCCTTTTTTCTTCAATGTTGTCATAGACATCCTGGATTTAAAGGAGGTTATAATGACTGGAAGTCAATTTTCTTGGGCAATTAGTCTTCCAAAACCTACATACGAAAAACTAGATCATGTACTGATGGACTCTGATTGGGAAGAACACTTTCCTCTAGTCTCAGTACGTGATCTAGAACGTATTGGGGAACTATCGGACCATGCTCCCATTTTGTTGACTACATGCTTGCCTAGAACACAATGTACTCGTTAGTTCAAGTTTCAACTTGGATGGTTACACCGTGCATCCTTCTAGTATATGGTCAAATTAGTCTAGGAAAGACCCGTAGTGGGTTCTACGCCAATCCAAAGGTGGAATAAAAAATAAAGACACACAACAGGTATGCTTAAAAAATAAAACAGCATTTGTCACCGGTTATTGATGAATTTGAAGCATTTGCAGAAGCTCGGCCACTCAATGTGCATGAGATTGAGCTCAAGAGCCAATCGAATGCAGAGTTGGAAACGCTTTTGTGTGCGGAGGAACTGAAGTGGTATCAACGTTCCAAAGCACAATTCATTTTGCATGGGGACTCGAATACGAGATACTTCCACAATATTGCCAATGGCAGACATAGGAAGAAACTTATTTAATCTCTCATACAAGATGAAGGAATGGTTGAAGGACATGAATAGTTAAAATCCTACATTATTACTATAAAGGTTTGTTTGGGGCACCATAAGAAGGTAACTTCTCTCTGGATGAGTCTTGAACTGATGACATACCCTAGGTTTATGTTGAGGAAAATAATCTTTTAACTGCTCCTTATTCTGAGGAGGAAGTGAAGAAGGTTGTTTTTCAGATGGAGCATACTAAATCACCTAGTCTTGATGGCTTCACGTCTCAGTTTTACCAAACCTTATAGGATGTAAGCAAAATCTGTTGGAAATGTTCAGCTTTTTACAAGCTGGACAGCTTGATTTGTTTAGTCTGAACTTTGGAGAGATTGTTTTATTACCTAAGATTTATGAGGCCGAAGGGAACCAACAATATAGACAGATTTGCCTTCTTAATGTTAGTTTTAATTTTTTTACCAAAGTCGCTACAATCAGACTTAACTTAGTGGATGATCATGTGGTTCATCCTTCTCAGACTGCCTCCATGCATGGTCATAACATACTTGATGGTGTGGTTACCCTATATGAAACAATACATGAACTTCATAGGAAGAAACTAAATGGGGTTATTTTGCAAATTGATTTTAAGAAAACCCATGACAAAGTCAAGTGGTCTATCCTCTAGCAGACTCTCGGAATGAAAGGTTTTTCTGCTGAATGACGTGCTTTAATCAATAGCTTTGTGTCGGGGTAGTTGAAAGGACACAGATGTCGCCTAGAGTGGGTGAATAGTCGGTTAATAACTTTTACGGGATGGGCTTAACAAATGCGGAATAAAACTAGCATTTATTTTGTAAAGCACAAGACCTATATATATACTACGGTTCACCTATGTGCACCAACAACTTATGCTAAGCAAGACAAACAACAAGGTGATAGCAAGATGGATTACTTCAAGCATGATGGCTATCACAATGTAAAGTGCATAAGTAAAGGGATCGGGTATAGAGATAACCAAGGCACCCAGAGACAAAGATGTATCCCAGAGTTCCTTCCTTTTTAGGGGAAGTACGTCTCCATTGGAGGGTGGGAGGTACTAAGACCACCAATGCCACAAGAGGCCTCACCCTATTCTCCCGAGCACCTACTGCACGGCAAGCACCCAATCCACTATGTGACACTTGAGGGCGGTCACCAAACCCGTACAAGATTGGGGGAATCTCTACAACTTAATTGGAGGCTCCCAATATTCACCACCAAGGCCACTAACTTGGGGAGAGCTCCACAACTTAATTGGAGACCCCAAGCACTCACCACAAAGGCCACTACATCGTCTAGGGTTTCAATAACCCAAGAGGAAAAACTTCTTGATTTTACCAACCAAATCCTCTAAGGAGAACTCAAACCGATGCACCTAATGAAATGGCAAGTCCTTCACTCCCAAATTCCACCAAATCTACAAAATCTATTGGGGGAATAAGAGAGGAAAAACACTAGAGGAAGTCCACAAAAGACTCTAGTCACTGACGTGTAGGTCCAGGTCTGGGTCAAAGCCCACGTGGGTAAAATAGTTAGATACTTATTTTCCTACCAAGGAAAATATTAGCCAGAGAGACTGACCCACGGGTTGAGTCTGCAGCCACGCAGGCACATACCTAGTCAAACTATCATGTGGGACCCACAGTGAGGTCAACTCACCGGGATCCTTTCATCAGCATGGTGGCGAGCGGAGGCACCGCCTATCTATGGCTTCCCAGCACATGCAGATGGCACCATTCGAATCAGCACACAATGACAGTTCAATCTAGCTACGACACCGTCCTAAGGTTTAATGACACGCTCGTCGAGGACGAACTACTATGGGAGAGCAACTCTGACCAACACCTAAACTACGCTATGAACTATGATTCGAGATGCTAAAGGTACTAGGATAATCACAATCTCACATTGAGGACGAGGAGCTAAGCCTTAGAGGTCCTAGGTCATCAGAGAGCTCGGGAATTCACCGATTATGGTGATCGGAGACGAATAAGAAGCATTGATTCCTCCCAGTAGACAATGCCCATGTTCAATTCCTTCCGTTAGAATCCTCCTCTTGCCATGGTAGTGCTCCTCGACCACTCCTCGAACCACAAAGTGGCCTGTAGCGGTGGCTCGCCGGAGGTACTACTGCGGTCATGATTTGGAATCGCAGAGAGAAGAGAACTTGAGAGAGAATGACAAATCTCTGAGTGATGTGAGAGATTGAGGCGAGGCGTGGGGCCTATTTATAGTACTTCAAGGTTGGTATCTCTTTTGGTGACGGTGACATCGAGGATGAACTAAGAGAGGAGATTTCGGAAACCTAGGGTTCCGATGATCTTGCAGTGTCGGTTTTGATTCCCTAGCATCGAAGCAACCTCATCATTTCTTAAATATCACGTGGCCATGTTGGTTGCGAGCATCTCGGCACACCAGTGATGGATATGGTGACAGTGACAACGAGTTGCTTTCTCGATCGGAAGGTGGAAGACAACCGAGGTTTTGTGAAAAAAATCTAGCAGCATGGACTGCGATGAAAGTTCTAACAAACATGGACTGGGCTGGCTAGTGGGCTTTGAGGTGGGCTGGTTATATGGACTGTGGTCCAATAGGAGTTCCAGGTAATTTTCTTTCATGTTTCTTTTTATAATTTTGTTTTCTATTTTCTGTTTTGATTTACTTAATTGATTTTTTGAATTTTTTTAGGTTTATTTGGAAATATTTGAACTATTAGAATCTTTTTGGATATTCCTTAGAAGTATTTGGATAATTTTCCAAATGATTTAATAAATTACTTGGAGTCAATATTTCATCACATATACATATGTGATATTCATATATTTCTAAATCATTCCAAAAGAATTTTCCCAAAGAGATATGTTGGTATTTCTAAGCATTACTATTGAGTGGTTAATGGCTGCAAGGTTGTATTCCCTTTTCTTAGGATAGGATTGGTTTTGATTTATTTCTTTCCCACATAATCAATATATGGTTTTCAAAATATATCTTAGCCATTTCAAAAGGATTTATTTTCAAGAATAATTTGGAATGCATTAATATTCCTTTGGAAATGAATGTTGGATACAATTTTGTTTCAAGACTTTGTATGCTTTTTACTTAGAATAAAATGGTAGGAATACTTTCCTAATAGTAAAGAATTTGGAAATGGAAAATATATTTGAAATCATCAATGGAATCTTTGCTCAAAGTTAATACTCTAAACTTCAAAATATATCCCTAATTTCTTTGTAGCTCCTTCACTTTTATTTAGATAGTACCTAAAATATTTCTACAAGCATTTCTCAGATGACAATCTAGAATAACCGGTTTTTCATTTGAGAGAAATCTCAAATGAATTCTTTTGTTTTGGAAAGTACTTTATAATATTAGGGGTAACTCTAAATTTAGTGGTGATACTTATAAAGAATTTGATATGTGGTTTTGGTACATTCACTACTGAGGACATAAATGATTTTGAGTAGATATTCTTGTGATGAAAATCATAGGATGTTCTTTGGGTGTCTTACCCAAAACAAGAATAAAGATTATTGGACCTCTTATTCTTTGGACAAAATCTAGGTTTACTTCACCTAGGGACTTATGATCACAATCACATCAACACAACACTAGCGTTTAGTGTTAGAGGATTATAAATGTTTCACAAGAGTGTAAGGAATGGTTCATCTCCACACTAGGATTCTAGAGTTGCAAGAATAAATGAGATATTGTATCCTGACCAAAGGTTCCTCACTAAGAATTAATGATTTGATAGAGATAAGTCACTATCTATGCATGTAAACATAGTGTTAACTTAGTCTCTTGATTACTATGGAATGAAGGAGATACATGCCTTAGTCAAGAATATAGTATACTTCATCCACTTAATGTCTCTCATCATTAAGTAGGAATTCTACTCATCAAAAGAATGTAATGGATATTATGATTTATGAATGGGATTTTAGATAATATTCAAAGGTTGACCTAGTGACTTGGATATGAAATAGACATTGGTTGAGAATCACTAGATATACTTTCCTATTCTTATTTACTTGGGATTCTAGATCTATATTAAGGGGAATCCTTTCCTAGATATACTAGGAATTTATGTACTCTAAGGTTATTATCATGTCCTAGTCATGATAATCTTGTGGGTTAACTACTCCTCATATAGGTTACTCTAATTGATTCCACTTGTTTTTGTTATGCTTCTAGCCTATGGTGCTAAGGACTCCATCTTCCCAGAAGTATTCTAATGTTAAGTGGTTTTGGCTACTAAGCTTAGCTAGGGTCTTAAGTGATAACGCTAACTAGGTTTTAATGAGTTGTCAACAAGCTCTACTTTAACTAGAATGTAGTTGTTAGGTTAGATTTTCCTTACTTGGTTGACATTGGATTCTAGTCTACTAGATTTAGACATTTCTATTGATCAAAGTTGAGTTCTAACTATATACCTATCAAGGGTTATAGTCCAAAAAACATCTAACTAGTTTCTAGTATAGGTTTTCAAATGATTTCTCTCACTAGTAGGAAGATGGCTATAGTAGTCACTTCCCTAGTGGCGACCAATATATTAAAACACCACCACTTTCAGGCAAAATAGTGCTAGCGCGCAATTATTAGCGAACACCACCAGCATAAGCTAGTGGTGGCGTTCATGTAAACGCAAACGCCAGCGCTACGTGGGATCGACATGCACATATGGGATGGCCCTAGTTGTGGTGTTTGGTTCTTTCAAATGTCACCACTAGCTACTTACCAAAACGGCTACTATACACCAAAGTTTGACTTAGCCGCGCGGCTTGCCAGTTCTCACACTCTCGATCCACCACTCATCTAACTTCCATCCCTGGCCTCCGTGCGCACGTCGTCGCACCATCCTCTTCCCCTTCCCCTAGGGACCACACCTAAACCCTCCTTCCTCCCCTTCCCCTTCCCCTATGTTGTCGTTTCCATCACGCGCTGCTATGCTCTCGTTGTTGGCTCACCCCACCACCATCGCGGTGAGTCCCCGATCCGATTTTCGTTATTAACCATACACATGTCTAGAGATTATATGTATGATAATGTCCACATTTTGCTAAGATTAGTGTTGGATGTGTATGTGTAAATTCATATGCTATAAAAGGAAACTTGAGTGAATTTAATGTGACATTACACTCATGTGTATGTGTAAATAGCAATAAAAGGAAAATTGTTGGATGTTGTTTTCACTCATGTGTATTGTGACATTACACTAATCCTCATGTGTAATGTGACATTACACTAATACTCATGAGGAAAATTGTTTTCACTCATGTGTATGTGTAAATTTCTCCTCACTCAATTGATATTCATATGTTCCTTTTATTGTGATGTTCATGTATAGACTATTCCATGCACTGTAAGGGGAGAATTCAATAAAACTACAGAAAATTTCGTGGAATTTCATGCTCTTGGGCGAACATATGAGGTTGTTGTGCACAAAGAGCGATCAATTACTCGCATTGGAGGTTCAGCATGGAGAAGTTTCATTGCTCGAAATCGAATCCCCGTAGGTGTGCATCTATATTTTGCAATGTCAGGAGCTCCTGGGACGAGAATCAGTGTTCTCTATTTCAACGATGACGAGGAGGGTGACGGCAAGGATGGTGGCGATGAGGAGGGTGACAGCGAGGCGGGTGGTGACAAGGAGGGTGGTAGCGAGGATGGTGGCCCATTGGATTGTGCAATTATCGCTCAAAGATGCAATATTATCTATGGTGAGGAGCAGTACCTGATCAACATCTATCCTCTAATGGAGTCCTTCATTGGGTTGTCATTTATAACTCGCTTGACAATGACGCATATTGAGCTACACAACATGGTATGTTTTCACTTACCATTCTTTATTCAATTGCTACTTTATTCATATTGTGTGATGGTGACTATTAAGATATCTAACTTTTGCATCTTAGAAACCATCGGAGAGAATGGTGTCTTCTCTTCATATTCCTGAAGAAGGCATGGTTGGAGTGTGGGTTGGAGCAGGAGGTGGCATTAGCATCGTTTCATACACGACAGTGATAGATGGCTGCATTGTCTTCAACAACCAAGACATCATGAACTTCCTTGACTCTCAAGACATGTATGTTGGGCAAGCCATTCTCATCACCGGAAGGACCACCTCACGCCGTGACCTTCATATAATGTTCGTCATTGACGTCATTCATAATAACTTGTCATAGCGATGAAACTTCATATATGTATGATGTTAAGAACATGTGGTGAGCCAACTTATTTTTTTTCTACTATGCAACTTCATATGATTGCTGTTGTATTCTCTAAATTATTTTTGATGTATTAATTCTACGGTGAACCCTTTTTTATTTCACAGTTTTAGTGGCGTTTAGATACATTGGAACACCATGGGTGATTCACTTACTAGTGGTGATCAACAAACACGCCACCACTATGAATCTTTCTGGTGGTGTTCAAGGGACACGCCAATGGTACAGGTTTTACTAGTGGCGTTGAAGCTGCATGCCACCACTAGCTTCTACGAGTGGCATGAATTTAGTGGCGTGTGTTCAACGCTAGTAACCTCATATTACGAACACCACCAATGGGCTTTTTCCTACTAGTGTCTACTTGGTTAAGATTCACGAGGATTAATTTGTAACCCTATGTATGATTCCTTTATAGTGGTATTAAGTCTAGGTCTTTCTAGCTATGATCAGTAATCATCAATTCTCAAAGTGAATGGTTGATAGTGCACTAAGCTTGGGTATAGGTTTGGGACTGAATACCATTCATTCAAGGGCATTCACTAGAGGTTTATCCAACTCTACTACTAATGTCTTAGTATAAAGTATATTCTCATCCTTTAAGAGAATTATCTATCAAGTGATATCTTTATAGGTTGCTCCCAAATGTCTACTCAGGTCTACTTGGGATTGAGTTATCTTATCTATTGTCTAGAATAATCTTGCTATCTACTAGGCTTGCATCCTAAATATGATGGTGGTACTCTAATATATCTAGATCCCTTCCTTTTTCTTATAAGATTGAATGGTTTGAATAGATTGGGAAAAATAGAGAAGAATAGAATAAATCAAGGTTTAGATAGATCAAGATGTGGTTTTGAGCTTTGATGCTCCAAGGTACTATATATTATCTAGCACATGTGATGATAGATTGAGAATGGCATATAATAGATCTTGTTCTTTGTTCACTAGGGATGTGTTTGGGTTTAAGGTTCGTTACTCACGAATGCTACCTTCCCAAGATAGAGTCTTAGCAAAGGTCATATCAAAGTTTATATGCTCAACTTGATGACCTAAGTCTAACTCATCAACTTAAGTGAAACTTCAATCACTTTGATAAGTTCTAACAAAAAGTTTTAAAATTTTCCGGATTTTACATGCATGGACGCAATGCACACTTCTATGTTCTACTCGTTTTGTCTCTAATGAATTGTGGGATATTACAACATCGGTGGTATACATGTGTACGGCTTGATGTCATCACCTCCTCCTTGATCCCGCAAGCGAGAGATAAGAGGCCCACGAGAATCCGGCAGCACGATGTCGTGGTGGTGGATTTATGGTGGAATTTATGCAGAGCTTCGCGAAGTTTTTGCGAGGGAGATGAAAAGTATATAGGAAAAAGGAGGGAGGCGACAACCATGGAACAATTGGTTTGCGCCCCTGCCATCCCCGCACTTTATATATGGTCTAGGGCGACTTAGACCCTCCTCCAAGCCCTAGGGCATTGGTCAAAGGGGTCAACTTCCCCCCCCCCCAAGTTCCACCCCCTATTTTTAAGGGTTTCGATGTTCGCCTATTATCCCAACTGCATGGGCTAAGGGGGAATGGTGCACATGGCCTATGTGGTCCTATGTGACACCTCTCGGTCCATATGGGTCATTCAGGATAGGTACTCCCCACTATGGGACCCTATGGAACATTCTACAACCTCTGGTACAATACCGAAAATCCTAAACTTTTTCGGTAACCCAAAAAATACTTTCCCATATGTTTTGCTTTATCCACGGACCATTCGAAAGCTCCTCATTATGTCCAAGATCTCATATGAGACTCTGAATCAACATTTGATTACACCATCTATTATCTCTATGAGTCCTAGCGACTTCGAAGTGTTAAGTGTGTGACCCTACAGGTTCGAGAACGTGTAGACAGACACCTCTCCGATCAATAACCAGTAGAGGGATTGGGTTGTCCACATTGGAATCCACACATTCAAAGAAGTTCTTTTGTCGGTTATACCATGATGTCGAGGATTCAATTAATCTGGTATCTGATTCCTTTGTCTCGTGATATATTACTTGGCCGAGATTCGATCGTCGGTATCACCATACCTAGTTCAATCTCGTTATCAGCAAGTTCTCTTTACTCTTTCACATAAGTCACATGCATGCAAGCTTTAGGATGCTACATTAACAAGAGGGGTCAGAGATATCTTTCCATCACTTGGAGGGAAAAATCACAGTCATGATTCATGCAACTCAACAAGCACCATTGAAGATACCTGAAAGCCATCTTTATAATCACCCAATGATGAAGTGAAGTTATATGTTCACAAGTCATTCCTCCGGTACCAGGGAGTAACACAATCTCATGATCTAAGAAAACAATATTTGACATTTGCAAAAACTATAGCAGTCAAACTTAGTGACATGGTCAATGGCTATGCTTATTATTGGGTTTGTCCATCACATAATTCTTCTAATGATATGATCTTGTTATCAAGTGATATTACATGTCCATAATTATGAAAGCTTAACTATCACTTGACTAACGAACTAGTCCAAAAGAGGCTTACTTGGGACACAGTGCACATATGTATTTAGAGGATCTCTAACAGATACCGTATCCCGCGATACCGCAAAACACGAATACGGTATACCACGAACCATTTTTTCTAACCAAGCAAGACAGCGTGGAACAAATACCGTACATACGTACCGTAAAATCGAATATTCCTAAAATATTTGGTCGTCTTCCTCGCGTGCCTGCGTTGCTTGCTTGCTGCTTTCCATGTACGCCCCGCTACGCGCTACTAGCTACTGCTTGCTGCTTGCTGCTTGCTGCTGCCGCGCTGCTTGCTAGCTGCTGCCGGTGCTGCTCGTTGCTAGCTACTTTCCGTATACGCGTACGCGGCCGGCGTCCACAACGACAACTCCGGCCAGCCGGTCTTGCTGCTGTCGCTGCTTGCCGCATACGATGGCGTCCGCAACGATGACTCTGTCCGGCCGGCCGGCGGCGCTAGGATAGTCCACCACCGCGAAATCGATCGCTAGAGGGAGCAGTTGTGTGTGAAATTTTTATCTAGGCTCGTTGACCGCTTTACAGTTTACTTTACTGTAAAATTAGCCTCCAAAACTAAATATATACAGTACACGAGAATCGATTCGATATGGAGGTACTACAAAAAATTTAACCGATATGGGAGAACTAAAAAAAATTATAGCATTGACCACTTTTACGGGATCTTTTCGGGCCTTTTTTTGGTCGTTTTTAGATCCGTACTGCAAATTTTACGGGTTTGACCAGATATGTTGTATCTGCTAGAGATGCTCTTAATTTCCGATACATATAATTTTATCATGAAGAATAAACACTTATCTTAAACATTGAATATAACAATAACAACTTTATTATTGCCTTTGGGCATAATTCCAACAGAAGTGATGCTAAGATTTGACTTAACCCACTACGAATAAAGATGTGGTATTATCCGATGACGATACTCCGTTGGAGGAATTGCCCTAGCTGCTCTAGGGGAGTTTTAATTAACTTGACCGGAAGAACTTTCCGATAGGATCCAATCGACCTTAAAATGCATGGGTGCTTTAGCGACGGATCCTACCTCCCCAAGCTATGAGACAGATGTTTATTGTAGGTGAAATAGCCCTCCAGCTCATAGCTCTTTTTGTTTAACGTGAACAGTCTATGTTGCAATAGAAACATGAAATAAAGATGTCAACTACGAAATGTGTTACTTTGTGCTCATGAGCAAAGAAGAAGAGAGACAACAGTCGAGCAACAATGCTATGAGGTATGAGACGATAAAAGTAAAGAGAATGTACAATGTCTCTTTTTCGTATTTAGTTAGAGGGGATCTAGGAAAAGGACCAACCGGCAAGAGGTAACATTTACGCGCTAATTTTTATGGGATTTTGGTTAGGGGGGGGAGATCGTGGGATCATGGATTAGTCTTCGGTTCGTAGAATCATGGGAGGAAAAGAGTTTAGACCAGCCGGGTTGCTCCACCTCATCCCGTACAATTTCTCCGTAGCAAAATTCCCAAAATTCCCATAAGTCTAGCATTTTTGTTTTGATATCCTTCACGAACTTCTTTCAAATCCAGATTAAACGTACTACTAAAGATAATTAATAACAACAATAAAAGCCCAACTATATTATTAGTACACTGAAATCTGTGAAACTTCTTCCAAACACTCGTGAATTGTAACTAAACGAACTGTGTATTTACAGTTTGTTCAATCTGATATTACTATGATCTCACACCATTTTTATTTCTTAAAAGTGCTCGCGTATCACAGGCAGAATGGACGCGCGTACTCCACCGGCATCGCCGTTCTCCTCGCAACGCGCCGCCGATGGAACACAGGAGACGCACAACACCACGAGTTGACCCCTTCAACCTTGCTATATTTGAGCAGCCACCAGACCATGCATTGACCAAGACCAACCGTACGTCCTCCCCTGCCCGTCCTCCTCGTGCGCGCGGCTGGCATCCGGCGACGGAACGCCTGCCCGCCCAAATCCATAAACATTTCTCTCCTCCCTTTCCCGATCCCCCCTTTCCTGGCCTCTTCTCCTTCGGAGCCTCCCCCTCGCGGGCGCTCCATCCAATCCTATTATGACATTACGATGCCAATCCCCATCGCCTCTCTCCTCCTCTTCTCCCTCGTCGTCGCGGTCATCGTTCCCTCCTCCCGTGCCGCCGCCGACGCGGTCCCGCAGCCCAGAGGGTTCTACGTAAACTGCGGGGCGGACAAGGAGGTGCAGGCAGGGAGCATCAAGTGGGTCCCGGACGCGGCGTTCATCGCCGTCGGGAACGCCTCCAAGATCGACAAGCCCAACGTCCTGCCCGTCTTCTCCACGCTGCGCCACTTCCCGGACGCCACCGCGCGGAAGTACTGCTACACGCTCCCCGCCGTCAAGGGCTCCCGCTACCTCGTCCGCACCACCTACTTCTACGGCGGCTTCGACGGCGGCGCGGACCCGGCGATCTTCGACCAGATCGTCGACGGCACGCTATGGAGCGCCGTCAACACCACCGAGACCTCCCGGCGCGGCATGTCCACCTACTTCGAGATGGTGGCGCAGGCGCAGGGAAAGAGCATGAGCGTATGCCTCGCCCGCCGCCCCGACACCAAGTCCAGCCCCTTCATCTCCACCCTCGAGCTCGTCAACCTCGAGGACTCCATGTACAACACCACCGACTTCGGCAAGTACGTCCTCACCACCGTCGCGCGCAGCGCACTCGGCGTCAAGGGCGACATCGTCAGGTACGCCGTACGCACGCACGCACCGGCATCGGCATCGGCATGATCGATCGATCCCAAGTCCTAACGTGCTTTTGCATTATCAATTCTAGCTATCCAGATGACCAGTACAATCGGTACTGGGCGCCGTTCACGGACGGCAACCCCACGGTGGAGAGCCACTCGCCGATCTCGCCGGCCGACTTCTGGAACCTGCCGCCGGCCAGGGCGCTCAAGGGCGGGATCACCACGAGCCGAGGCAAGAATCTGATCGTGCAGTGGCCAACCCTGGAGCTGCCCCTCGCCAGCTACTACGTGGCGCTCTACTTCCAGGACTCCCGCACGGCCAGCCCCTACAGCTGGCGCGTCTTCGACGTCGCCGTCAACGGCAAGGACTTCTTCCGGGGCCTCAACGCGTCGGCGGCGGGGGTCATGGTCTACTCCAACATGATGCAGCTGGCAGGGAAGATGGAGATCGTGCTCACGCCTAACGCCACGTGCCCCGTCGGCCCGCTCATCAACGCCGGCGAGATCTACCAGATCGTGCCCGTCGGCGGCAGGACCGCCACCAGAGATGGTATACACATTACACGCAATTTCGATCAGACTGTACATATTCCAACAGTTTCAGTCCTGAGAGTGGTCTTCAGTTTGTGAGATCAATGTTTGGGTGATGAAAAGGTTCAGGCTTCTTCTCCCTTGTACAGTGGTTGCGATGGATGAACTCGCGAGGAGCCTCAAGAACCCGCCGCCGGACTGGGCCGGCGACCCTTGCCTGCCGCCGCAGAACTCATGGACCGGCGTCAATTGCTCCCCAGACTCACCGGTGCGCGTCTTGTCACTGTAAGTATCCAGATTACATAAAACACATGCGGTCTCAACTTAGTTGCTAATAACAGCGCTCAAACTGAACCAAATTTCAAAGAATGATAGTACCACGATTCAGTTAACTCTGTTGAATATTACTGTCATAATATGTGACCCTTGTTCTCTACCACAGGGATCTAAGAAACCGTACTCTTTCAGGATCGCTTCCCGACAGCATCGGAAATCTGACTGGGGTGCAAACCATGTAAGTTACACAGAAACAATCCTGTGTAAATCAAAAAAAAGATATAAATATTCCTCTAATCTTGCCTCTGAATTATTCACCTTCTGCCTGCAGTTTTCTCAGTGGCACCAAACTCTCAGGCCCCATTCCTGACTTCAGCAGCATGCAGAACTTAACTGCATTGTAAGCTCATTTCACATTTCATCCTAGGATTTTATCCTCCTTCATGCTAACATTTCACATTTCAAAAGGCATCTTGACGGCAATCAGTTCAGTGGAACCATCAACCCTTCACTGGGAAAGCTCATCAACCTTAGGGAGCTGTAAGTACACGCCAATTTCTCCTTATGTGGTTCTTTCCCTTGCTTTTCCTTTCCCCTCATACATATTTGCTCTGGACAATTCCAGATACCTAAACAACAACAATCTCACCGGGCCGATACCAGTGAACCTGATAACCAAACCTGGACTTGTCATGAGGTATGACGAGTAACAAATTTATTCCCAGAAGTTGTTTCTTTTTTCCTGATGATATGGTTTGCTTGAACAACTTATAGGACCGAGGGGAACAAACTTGAATGAGGCTGGCAAGGAGGAAATATCGTGATGCTAATTGGCAACCTAATGGTACACTTATGTATAAAAGAGATACAATCTGAAGAAGGGAGAAGAGTGAAAGGCTTCAGAAATTGTAGGATGAGACCGATGTACAATGTTTGTATGTGAGCTGAAGATTGATGTGATATTTGGCACCCCTTTTGAGCCATTGTGTTCTCCTAGAGTTTCTACTGTACATGCTGCATCTGACGGATTTAGTTTAGGTACAAATTTTAGGTCAAAGAATCATTTCCTGGTCTATCTAAAAGGCAGAAAGATGTATAATATTCCACTAGAGAGTTTGTGTAGGTCAGTGATATGTAGTAGCAGACGCACCATTAGCTGATTACTTGCCATCTGATCTCATTACCAGTACTACACTGCAAACATATTACATAACTGCGCGGGGAAGTCCTGATAGACAAAGCTTACAATATTCTCCAGATCCTACTTGCCATCTAAGCCACACTGGTGGACATACCAACAAAATGCATAACCGCACGGGCAATCCTGATAGACAAAGCTTACACCACGCCCCAGAATACTACTTGCCATCAAAGCCACTGGTGGCCATACTAGCAAAATGCATTACCGCATTCCTGGTACATAAAGCTTAAAACATACCTAAATCCTATACGCCATGTACCATAGGTTAGTTCTTAGTACTGATGCTGCACGATGTGCTCACTCCGCTTCCTCGTTATCATCATCATCAACAGTTGCTCGGATGATATGCACCTGAAAAGCAATTTATTTATTCAGATTAAACCATGGTGAGTTACAACTTGATATCATTGAGATGTAGTGCTCAGTAGGTTTTCAAACCTTGAAGGTTGTAGGCTTGATCAGCTGAAAAACCGTCGCGTCTCCATCCTGAATCACATGATCCAAAGCAAAACCAGCCCAGCCACCACTAAGCCCTTTCTTGTAGGCTAGGTAATTGGTCCCAAACTCTTCATCTTTGTCATCCACCAAATTGATAGTGCAATCTTGTTTTGGCAGGTACATGTCACAGAAATGGCTAGGCAGACCCTGTTGATAAAGTCATAGAACAAAATCAGTATGCACGAGAATATGACATGAGCTATGAATTTACTAGGAAGGGTACATAATAGTGCAATACTAACCAGCCAGAACCCTCGCACCACGTGTGAATGTAACATCCGTTTCACAAAGGATGGGAATTCAGGGTCAAGTTGTGCTTCCAACTCCTCAGCTTTTCGCTCCGCCTCCAGCCTTGCTTTCATGGAAGTTGTTCCAGTTCTTGCCAAGTAGACGCTGCCAGATCTTTTCCTAGGAGACCACCTGCAGAAGAAATGGATAAATATGATCTGTTACATGATGATGGGAGAAAGTATAGGTCTAGAGCTCCTATGTTCATGATAGCACATCTTCACAAACCTTCCCGCTCTCTCGCCATCCACCTGTCAATTGAAAAGAAATCTTAGTTACTTGTCAGAGGAGTAAATATGGAATTCAGTTGAGTAAATATGCTGGGTTGCTAACCCAGTAGTAGGGACAACTGCTCAATGCCTCTTTATTTTAGGGGATTTTTCACAACACGAGTAGAATAAAAATGGTTCTGAACAGGAGCACTTGGCAGGAAATGAAAGTATATGGTTGTTATTAACTCTTGGTAGTTCATAATGAATTGACATAATCTGGGACAGTTGAATAGGTAAAAATGTGAAGTACATGCCATCTTCAGTTCAGCAACAGGCCGTAACGTGTATTTAACTCTTAGTAGTTCATACGATAAATTGACATAATCAGGGACAACTGAACAGATCAAAATTCGAAGTAAATATCTTATTCAGTTCAGCAACAGGCTGTAAATCGCTTTTAACTCTTAGTGGTTCATAACAAATTGACATAATCTGGGACAGTTGAACAGGCAAAAATGTGAAGTACACATGCCATCTTCAGTTCAGCAACAGGCTGTAAGGTGTATTTAACTCTTAGTAGTTCATACAATAAATTGACATAATCAGGGACAATTAAACAGATCAAAATTCGAAGTAAATGTCATCTTCAGTTCAGCAACAGGCTGTAAATTGTTTTCAACTCTTAGTGGTTCGTAACAGATTGACATAATCTGGGACAGTTGAACAGATAAAGATGTGAAGTACTCAAATATCATCTTCAGGTCTGCAACAAGATGTACTTTCAGTTACAGTGTGAGGACGAACAGGTAGTAGTGAAAACAGTGAGCAAAAGGCAATTAGTTGCTACTAGCTCGCATCAGAGAGTGGACAAAATTTATGCATGCGACCAACTGAAATATTCAAGCTAGAAATCCTGTGTACAAACAAAAGCAGGCACATTTAAATCCCCTCCCCCTACAAAGCTTACAGATCGAGGGAAGAGGAAGAGATAGATATACCTCTGCGCAGGCGTCCGCGTACTTGATCTCAGGGAGGTCTGCCAGCCGGCGGGACCTCCTGGGAGGCGAGGGAGCCGCCGCCGCCGCCTCCTGGAAGAGCCTGCGCCTCTTGTGCTTCTGCTCGGACGCAAACCAAGAATGAAATACTACACGATTAAAATCACAGAGTAACAGCAGCGGAAAGGGAACGGGGCAAAAGGGGAGGGCGGAGTCACCATGGGGGATGGGGTCTTGGGGGCGACGGCGGCGGAGAGGTGGCGCAGGTTGAGCGCCTCCATCTTGCGCTTGTTCTCCTGCACCGTCCTCTCCCGCTCCGCCTCGTACGGCGACATCGCCTTCTTCTCGACCGCCATCAGCCGCGACTCGAGCAGTGGAGTGGAGTCCCTGGAAGCGGCGGGGAGAGGAGAGGAACAGTGCCGGGAGAGAGGAAGGTGGGGAAGGGTTTAAGGCAGGGGAGGGGATTGGGGGTTTTTCAAGGTGGGTTCCTCCGCCTCCTCGGGTGTGACGCAGAGGAAATCGACCGTTGGAGACCGCACGGGTAAAATGGTAAATAAATCAGCAACCTCCGCCGCATTTCTCGAAGCTGGGAGAAGAACGTATGGGCCGGGACGGGCCTGTCCAGGCTGGGAAAGGACGAGGAAGCCCAGCCGTTTGCTCCAGCCTCCAGGCCAGCGAGTCACCGTGGACTTGTGGCTGGGCTGTTCACACGAGTTGACTAGACGACAGGAAAATTAGTGGGTTGGATCGGCTGCTCTGCTCTGCTGCTGCGGCTTCGGGCGAGCGAGCTAGGCTGGTCGCCGGCAGCGAGGATGAGGGTGGTGGTGACGGGCGCGACGGGGTACCTTGGCGGGCGGCTGTGCGCGGCGCTGGCGGGCGCGGGCCACGCCGTGCGCGCGTTCGTGCGCCGCACCAGCGACGCCTCCGCCCTGCCGCCCACCGCCGAGCTCGCCTACGGCGACGTCGGCGACGCGGAGTCCCTCGCCGCCGCCTTCGACGGGTGCGACGCCGTGTTCCACGCCGCGGCCTCTGTCGAGCCCTGGCTCCCCGACCCCTCCGTCTTCACTGCCGTACGTGCAACACTACTGACTGACTGAACGCTGTTCAGTTACTTATTCTTCAGATTTTGTTCTAGGGATCAGAGGCTACTGTAGAAACCTGGGGTGATCAGGCTTGTAGTTTCGTATACTTGACCAGTAACAAAGTCAACAGAAAATCATGATGCATTACTGGTGCTTGCCTACTTTGTTTCGGAATGGACCTGTTGTAACATCATCCCAAATCACCTATCAACTGTTCATAATGCTGCCACGGAGTACAATTTCCCCAGTGCAGTTAGAATTAAGAAGATGGACGAAATTAGCAAAGCAGTGCGTGAAAAAAACAGAAGGCGTGTTTAAACATGTGTGCTTTGTCCTTTGACTAACAGGTCAACGTGCGAGGGCTTGAAAATGTGCTAAAGGCGGCAAAAAGGACACCGTCAGTAAAGAAGATAGTATACACTTCGTCATTTTTCGCACTTGGGCCAACAGATGGGTATGTTGCCGACGAGACACAGGTACGGTTGTGTCATTGAACTGTATTAGCTTCTGCCGCTTTCGAGCTCCCTAGAATGTTTCTTGCATGGTGATTTCGTTCCATAGGTTATGTTCTAGGCACCTATATTGACAGTATCTCAGACTCTGCTGTTGTTAGCTAGCATGTCGGTTGGCAGAAGAGCACAAGTTACAGACAGTTACTTGTTCTACTTATTGCACTGAACTACACATTGTAGGTTTGTTATGTATGTAACATCTTGATTCCTAATTGTTCTGGTCACTTACACTATTTGCAAGAACAATGCTTATTGATACAGTAACGCCCAGCTGACTGCTACTCTCCTAGCAAAATTCCAAAGACAAGTTCTGATGGCTTGGATTATTGGAGTACCGGGTGATTTGAATTATCTACATTTATGCAGACCTTTCACACAAACGCTGTAAACTTGTAACACCGCTAATTTTTTCTGAATCGCAGATGCATCAAGGGAAAACATTTTGCACAGAGTATGAGAGATCAAAGGTGCTTGCAGATAAAATTGCATTGCAGGCAGCAGCAGAGGGTGTGCCAGTAACCATTGTCTACCCAGGAGTTATCTACGGTCCTGGAAAACTTACAACTGGAAACCTTGTCTCCCGCATTGTATGAGAACCTTCTTACCCATGAATATGTCATATTAGTAATTTATCGTGTATTGGTGCATGATTCATAAAACACAGTACCCTGACAAATAGTCATGACCAGAAGTTGAGCCTTGGTTCTTCTTGCAGTTAATTGAAAGGTTTAATGGACGTCTACCTGGTTACATTGGAGATGGGTATGATAGAGAATCATTTTGCCATGTCGATGATGTTGTTAGCGGACACATAGCGGCTATGGAGAAGGGCAGAGTGGGCGAAAGATATCTCCTCACCGGAGAAAACATGTCATTCGTGCAGATTTTCAACATGGCTGCTAACATCACAAACACAAAAGCTCCCTCATTCCACGTACCTCTCTGGTTGATTAATATATATGGGTGGATTTCAGTTTTCATTTCTCGCATCACCGGAAAGCTCCCACTAATCAGTTACCCTGTATGTCCACTTGTCCAACAATATTATTCTAAGCATTTAGCTTTACTTTTTGCACATACTTCATGCTATGTGTTAATAGTTATACATACTGTGCATTGCAGACGGTGCGTGTTCTTAGACATCAATGGGCGTATTCATGTGACAAAGCAAAGAGGGAACTGGGCTACAGTCCACGAAACTTAACTGAAGGTCTAGCTGAGATGCTTTTATGGCTCAAGAATGACAAACTGATCAAATTTTAGAGTCTTGCCATTTGTCACACTTTGTGTACACTCTGATCTTTTTTACATACTAGAATATATACTTTGGTTTGGCACTACATTGCTATGTCAAGAAGTTGAGATGTAACGATTTAATACTTAGTCCATACAATAAGCGGAGACATAGTATTATTTTCAAGCATATATCTGGTTGATTCTATGTAGCCTGCAATTGCATAAGTAGATGCTTCTGCTATACTATTGAAAGCAAGACAGACACCAAACAATATGACACTTTTCTGTCAGATAAACATTTGAGAGATATATGCAGATCTTTTCGAACAATTCATGCTCTGATCAAGACATGGCCTTCCACATAACGTTCTGGTATTGGAATTGCCTAATGCCAAATTGAAGCTCACAGTGACAATGTTGAGCCGAAGAAACAGAGAACAAGAAGAGCAATTCAAGCGACATTCAGCCATTTCATAAATCTTAGTGATGGATAATCAATGTACAATTACAGGAAGAAACACTCAGCTGAGTTCTTTCCATGGTAACTAAATGTAGCAGATAAAACTTCTCATCTGAAGAGTTTTGCTCAATCAAATAATAATTGAGATGGTCCCAATCCAGAATATTAGGCCAGTTCTTGCAGCAATTTCTGCAGTGCATCAGGAACAAGGGGAATGTGGAGGCAATCTTGGCCATCAGAGTGCTTTTTGATCTTTATAAGGTCATGATCTTTAAACTCTGTCAGGTGGGAGTTCAATGTCACTTGACTGCTCACCAGGAAGCGCTCACGACATTTTGTATACAGGCTGCTGACAGGCATACCTGACAAACAATGCAGATGTGGTTCAGTATACAGAACATGGGACTGGTACAAGGAAATTAAGTTGACAAACTAGGTTGCCCTGTGCTTCTCGAGAAAAAACATAAGGTAACCTACCTTCCTCCTTTTCATTTGCCAACTGATATTCAGCAAGAACTCTAAAGACACTTTGTGCATTCGGTGTCAGACTCTGAAGAACAACAAGAGCAGTTTTTGTGGTTTGTGCATGACCGCCACTTGCAAGTATCAATGGGTAGAACACGCCTTCAACTTTGTAAGGTGCAAATGTTGGGACATGGTACCAACTCCACTTGAACTGTGTGTGCACCATCTTCTTGTCCCACACTGCAGTGAATCAGTAATTGCCAGTTTATGATACCTTAAACAATGAAGGAATTAGAAAAGAAGGAAGCTAAAGATGCCAGTGCCAGAAACTTACATAAAGGTGCATTGACATGATCTACCGATGCAACAATGCATACTTGTGGACAGCACGAAACTTGTGCTAGACACTGCTGTGATTCAGCGTCACGCAGTGCAGGTCCATCAATATCGTGAATAAGAAGGCACACGCCACCATCACCATCTTCTGATTTTTGGTTGTTTAAAAACGAGATAATATCATCTATTGATTGGGAGGCAAAGTTTTGTGATAATTGGTACTTTTTTCCTGACCGGTGTTTTAGCTTAAGTTTTGTTTGCTCCCAAAATATTTCAGCTATTGCTGCTATGACCTGAAAAAGGGACAAACAGAGAGGAAATTGGTACTTTTAAGAGGCCAGACACAGAAATATTTCAACGATATAATAGCATGAAATGGAAGTATTTTCTGATGCACATAAGAAACTAAAATGCAGATGCTTATTCTTAAGGTGTCAAATTGGATACTCTGGCGTGCAAGGCAACATCGCCCACAAACATCCTCTCAGGTGTTCCATAGTCCATAGAACTATAAGCCCGAGTTTTTGACATCAGCTCGAACAGGAGATTTTTATATGAAAAAGGTTGAGATAAAGACAAATGCCACATACTTTTAGTCCCAATTCTATTAGCGAACAAAAGTTAAAACCAATTCATGGCTGGGGGTACTGTTTGATAGGTGAAACTAAGCTTGTAATGAACTGATACCTTCAGATTTCACTTTATTTGCCCATGAAGATTGAAAAGTCAAGAGAACTACTTGAGGTACATGTTTAACAGATTTCTGAAGTTCTTAAACGACAGTGTAATAAAGGCCAACTATTCTATCGGCAAGAGGTGAATATTAGACAGAAGGCCATACTTGCTTCAGGTTGATGGAGGGGAGATAGCCATTGACCACGATGACAGTGAAATCAGTCAAGGTCGTGGAGGCGAAATCCTCCAGCAAGAGCTTCTTAGACCCAAAGCCATACATCAGGAGGCCGAAACCGCACCTACAGCAGAGCAGCACAGGGATTCAATTCGATCAATTATTTTAGTACTAGTACGAGCAGAGACGAAACGCTTATGGCGCTGATCAGCATCTGGACAAGAACAGACCTTAGCTCGAAGAGCCAGTTGCGGTATTGGTCCTTGTAGCCTCTCGTGAGGGCATCAATCTCCTTCTCGTGCTTCGGGGGTATCTCGGCGAGGGATGCTCGCAACACCTGCGCACGCAGATCCCAAATCAGCAGATTGTGGTAACGTAAATGAGGGGCGGCGGAGGCGAGAAAGTGGGCGGAGGGTTCCGAGGAGAGGGTGGGTTGTCAGACCTGCTCGTCGACGAGGTTGAGGTCGGAGAGCTTGCCGGCGGCGGCGCTGGCGCGCTTCTTGGCGGAGGAGGGCTCCTTCTCCTTGGCGAGGAAATAGCTCCTGGAGAAGCCCGCCTCCTCCTGCTCGTCCTCGGAGCCGGAGCTGGCCGCCGCCGCCGCCGCGTGGCCGCCTCTCGGAGCCATAGGGATTCGCCTCTTCTTCCTCCTTCGCCGCCACAACCGCAGGATGGAAGGGGCTGCAGGCGCGGTTAACCTGTCGAAACACCTGCCGTTCCCGCGCCTCCTTGCCTCTTCCCGCCCGGAAATGGCTTTGTGGGCCGGGCCAGGCGGTTCGGTCCCACTACCACTAAAAAATATAAGACATTTTAATTTTAAAATTAATATATCCAGACTTTTTTAGTGTATAGATTGAAAGATGTCTAGATATATTTGATTCACAAAATAAAATATCTTATATTTCTGAATGGAGGGAGTACTACTACATATTCCGATATATTTCGGACAAGGCGTTTTGGTTCCCGGGAGCAGCTCCTGATTTTTGAATTGAATTTTAAACGCAAGTTAAAATGTTAAAAAAATCAACAAAAATTTTGACGCGTACATCTTGCATTCTATGTACTCATAAAGTCGTTTCACAGAAAACCGATATGTTCGTGTATAAAAAGACAAATTTGGCGCTTAAAAAATGGGTAACTAGACATTTTTTTGTCTTTTTCATAAAGGACACAAAATATATCGATTTTGTGAGCACATAGAATATCAAGATATACGCGTCAAAACTTTTTTCTGATTTTTTTGACATTTAAAAAAAATCAGCTAGCAGGAGCATATACACCCGAGATACAAAGTGGATTTCAGACATATTCCTCCATTTTAAAATCTAAGATGTTTTAAAATCTAGACAGCTCCGGAACTCTGTCTTGATACGACAGTACCGGAGGGAGTAGCATTTTCTTCAAACACATGTTCGATACTATTTTATTATATAGGTTCACACATTTTACTCCGAACATACACATTAAACGTTTTAAAAAAAGTTTAAAATATCTTATATTTTTAAACAGGAAGAGTACTTTGGAGTGTGAAAATATTACCAGACATAAGATATAATACACAACTGAGCCAATTTCTTGTACTTCATCGGTTCACTAATGTAAGACCTTCTAGATATTCTAAAATAGTCTAGATTCAGACTAAAATTGATGAGATTAAACAATAAAATATGTCGAAATACATTCATTTAAAAAAATAGACGGTCTTACATTAATAAATGGAGAGAGTAGCAGATCTTTTTATCTCCATCTCTACGCTCCTTTTAGCATGGAAGATAGTCCACTTTTCATCCCTCAACCCTTAATGAAGTTTAAATTTCCATCCTAGAACTTCTTATTTGTCCAAAACGAACCTCAAACTCTTGGAAAAATTCACATTCCATCTGACCAAAGAGAAACAATGGCATGACTGCCCCATCGGGTTACACTCTCCAACCTGAACGGCCAACTGTGCCTTCCAACTTGAAGGAAGAAAGTATAGCGCCATGGATAGACCATAAGATTCCCCCCACGAATGTGGCGATGACACGATGTTGCCGGCGAGTACAACGACGACGCTGGGCTTGACATCGGTTCAAGAAAGCAAGGATATGCCAATGATCTAGGGTAGGGGTGAGCAGGGCTATGGCGGGGCAAATGAGCTCTAGGGTCGATGGGAAAGAGCGGGGCGACACGACGGACTATTTGGATAACGACATAGTGGGATGACGTGGGTGCTCGTGTGGGTAAGGTTGGGTTGTATGGGTTGGGATTTTTACTCGGTGGAATAGACATATCCAAATTAGAAGACCAAATGTCACATCCCAATTTTTAGAATTGCTATTGCATATCATTCATGCTATTGCATCATACACATCATGCAAAATTTTCAATCTTGCAAATCCTTTATCAAATGCTATTTCAAAGATCCTACTCTTTCTATATGGAAAATTGCATGAGAAATGTATATTCTCTTTTGTTGGACAGAAAACTACTTCTTAAATGTCCTAAAATAGTATCATGATTTTTATAGGTTTTTAAAAGTATTTTCGTCAGTTTTAGAGCTCTGAATTTAAAAGGGTAAAAAAACTCATAAAACAGTTTAGAAAACGAATTGCAAGGTCGGCCACAGCGCCGCAAGGTCAGTTTTAAAGGAGTCGGTCGGGCAGCCAGCCTAGCCTGGCGGCAGCGCCGCAAGGTCGACCACGGCCCACAGCCAGCCCACCGGGGAAGCGCCACAGCAGTCGCGTCCCGTGCCTTCCCCTTTTCTTTTTTCTATTTTTCTTTTCTTTCTGCTGGACCCCGCCTACCAGTCACCCGTCTCACTGATATGTGGGTCCTATCCACCGTCTCCTTCCTCTAAACAGAGATCGAGCCGAACAAGGCATGATCTCGATCGATCGATTCTCCCCTGATTTCGTTTGGAGTCGTTTGGATTTGCCTCCTCTCGCCTCATATAAACCTCCCGAACCGGTCGCAACATTTTTCCCCAAAACACCTAGCCTTAGCTCGTTTTCGAGCTTCGCCAGATCACATCACCGTCGTCGCCGCTTCAGAACGAGCTCAAGCTCGACGTTCTAGAGCATCCCATGCCTTTTTTTCCTCCATCGTGTTCCTCCCGTTGGGTCATGTCATCTCATTGTTTTCCATCTGTGTCATAGTCTGCTGCCGGGAATTCCTCGTCATTTTTCCGCCGGAGCCGAGGGAGGAGCTGACCGCCAGGACCACTGGAGCGAGGAGGGGAGGAAGCCAAGGAGACTAGGAGGACCGCTGCGAGGAGATGAACGCTTTTGTCCCACCCCACCGACCCACAGGAACACCGAAGTGTCGTCGAGCACCATTGTGGGAGCACAAGCTCTGGTTCCTAGCTGCCCGATTCAATCTGGATGGCCCAGATTAGATGGACCGATGAACCGGTATCGTCTAGTGGCAGTACGCCGCGTGGCGCCCGCGTGGTCGCCACGTGAACGACGTGTCAGTGCTGATTCAGCGCCAGTCAACGCAGTCAATCTACAAAATAACAAAAGAAACTATTGCAGACAAATGATTTAACTTGTAAAAATAATAGAAAAATAACTACACATCAGAAAAATACAATTTTATATTGTTGGATTCAGAAAAATACGTTGTATTCGTTTCCGTAACAAAATTTCAAGTTTACAGGATAGATAATGTTGAATAATTTAAAATTTATAATATAGTGTTTGAATCGTAGAAAAAGATCTATAAACTACTTTAATGTGAGACCTTTTGTTCCTCGCTCTAAATTAAAATGTCTATCCAGAGTATTTTTTAGCAAGATTTAATTTTACTATTTATAAGAGAAGCTTAATTAGTATGAACAAATTCCTATTAACCGATCTAGTTAATATTTTAGTTAGTTCCGATGTATTAAATGTTTGCCATTCACATTTGTAGGTATAATGACCAGAGAACATACATACTCCACTGTAAGTTTTATTAACATGTCATGCATGCATTTGTTGCATATGTATTGATTTCTATGTGTGGTTATTTATATCTTTGTACCGATTCATGTAGGTTGTGAGGAATGCAACGTCTATGATTGTCAATACTGTACTTTTGACTCCTACAACCAAGAAAAGTGGTGCAACATAAATATCCTATCTATTTTTATTATCCATTTGTAGCTATATTTTGTAGTTTGTATGTGTAGAAATACATTACTGTGTATACTATGTCCCACTATTGTTTTAATACTCCTTGTTAGATGCGCGTATGTTAGATATGCTTAGATGATTTTATTTATATGAGAGTGAGATTATACCACGATGAATGATGTTTTGAAAGTATATAATTTATGAAAAATTGAAAATATCTTAATTAATGAACTCTTTGTTGGAATTGGATGATTGGTTTATGCTGAGTTGTGGATAGCCACCTAGGTTTTAAGAGGAATGATTAGTGTTTTTATTTGGTAGCTTACGTGTGCAACTATGTGCTAATAAGTTATGGGTGGCTGACTGGACTTAGTAAGTCATAGTAATTTGAACCCTCGTATCCGTAGATTTAGTGAATTGGTAGGTTGATACGGTGCATGGATGGGTTTGGGAAACTACTTCTTGAATTGTCTCGTCTTGGACTTCTCCTGCCATGGCACAAAATGAGTGTAGTGGTAAGATCAGGTTAACCAGGTCACATAGGTAAAGTGTACAAATCCCTGCAGGGTGTCAATCTAAGTGTTTAGTTGTATCCCTGATTATGAACAAATTGAGTTGGTAGATTTAGAGGCTATGACATGTTCTCGCTCATCCCAATTTCATAATTTATTCAAACTTATGGTTAAACTTAATTGGGTTGTGTGTTAAAAAGTTAAATGATTTAAAATGATAGAGTGAACTTATTTTGCTTCAGCAAACAAGTCTTAACTCCACAATCCAAATAAGCATGTAGTGGATAAATTTTTGTTATATTCTCTCTTAGTTCCACTTGCTAGTACATTCAAAGTATTGACTGTACCTGTTTGGCTACAACCTTTTATGTTGCATGTTATTCCGATTATTCTGAGTGATCGCTTAGGTTACGAACCTCGAAATTTGTTCGCCTATTGATGGGGATATGTCGAATGGGGTATGTCTAGTAGGACGTTCCGATTGGGTCAAAGACTTAGCGAGTGGGCCTGCAGGACGGCGACTGGAATGCGACTGAGGAGAAGGCCTGGCGATTGGATACTGGAGGCCCAGAAGCGTACTCGAAGCCCAGTCGGATTAGGTCAAAGCCTCCGAATCCATATCTTGTTCGGTTGTAAACTGTAAACCCTAGCGAGGTGCCTCCTATATAAGCCTCCCTAGGGTTCTCTGAGAACTTACGTTCCATCACACACCCCTTCAAGCGAATCGCTGCTTAGACGCCGAGCTCGCCACCCATGTAACTCGCTCTCCATCAATCTAATCTAGCAGGAGTAGGTCTTTACCCTCTGGGATGCTGAACCTGGGTAAACTCATGTGCATCCGCCCCCATCTCGCACCGCATATGGCCGCCAGCTCTCGCCCCGATTCTATCAATCGCTGCCTGTAGTAGCGACTGCCGTGGCCATTTCCACGATAGTGGCGCCCACTGTGGGGACTAGCTGGACTGGCCTGAGTTCTGCGGCGAGACCCTACTCGCCGATCGATCGGTCGATCGCCACCGGCCGCATGATCGCCATCGGCGAGATCTTACAGATCCTGCCCAGCAACTACATCCCAGCGTCATACCCGGTTACCCACAGCGCGATAATGCCGGTCGGCTCCATCAACCTATTCATCAACTTCACCGACACAGTCGACCCGGCGGTGACAGTGATCATCGGCGGATCACCGCCACGCCACGATCTGCTCTCGGAGGAGCAGGTCCGCTCCATTAGGAGCCTCGTCACCGAGTACGACTCGGCCACCAGCAACGCGTCCGAGACCGACGCCGTCGCGGACGAGGCGGCCCTCCATGACGACGCCGACTCCACGACCCCTGCCTCGGTTGACGGATCTATCACCACAGCATCACGGGAGTACTCCATCACGCGGGTCTCCAACCCTGAGGACTTCGAGGACTCATCCATCATTGGAATCTTTGATTCCGACTCCGGCTCGGAGTCCCTCGAGGACTTCCACGCCAGATCCAATCGCTTCAACGTGATCTACATGGCAGGCAGCACGGTCGCCCTGCCAGATCTGTTCTCCATGTCGATCCCGCTGACCGCCATGGCCACGGAGGTTGAGGAAGCCCACCTGCGACTGGAGGAGGCGCAACGCAAGGAGCTAGCCGAGCGCGAGAAATTCCGCCTCGAGCGGGAAACGGTGCGGGAGCTATCGCTCTACCACTAGTGCCGCATCAGGACCCGCCTGAATTCCAATGTCCAGGGCCGCGTCCTGAACTTCAACGACGAAAGCGACCCCGCACGCACGGCTGAGCGCGAGTACTGCGAGAACGCGCCACCAGGTGGCAGCAACCGACCACCACTCGGCGCACCGGCGACTGGGGCCCTACCGCCACCCATTGGTCGCGCGCCTCCGCCGACCAACCGCGGATCATAATCTCACCATAGGCCCGCGATGCCAACAGAATCCCACTGTACTCCACCCCAATGGACAACGTCGTCGCGGCCGACGCCGCAGTCGCCAACCTCGGCGTCCAGGGAGAAGGTGCGCTGTAGATCCAGTACGCCAAGGCCCTACTCGCTAGGGCCGTCGAGCAGCAAGCCCCGGGAGTCGACCCACGGGGGCGGATGTATTCCCTCTCTTTGGCAAGCAGGGCGGCCTCAAGCGGCCACCCATCCGTTGCCAACGCCATGACCTACCCACCACCGCAGCCCCTGGCGCACCAGCCATGGGTCGCCAACCCCGTGCTCTCCACCAACGAGCCGCGACCGGTGAACAACACGGTCGCCGCCAATGGGCAACCCATCGACGCCCGAACGCACATTGTTAGCAACCAGGCTTGGCGGGCGCGCCAGCCCAACGACTTGAGGCACACCCTCACCAACCGCGGCGACCCCGAACCCAGGAGCTCGCTTAGCCGAGTCGGTCCCCAGTGCTTCGGACCTATGATCCGAGGCGAGAAGTACCCCGCCAACTTCAAGGCGCCCAAGGAGATTGAAAAGTACGACCCAGCGGTGTGGCTAGACACATACCTCATGGCGATGGGAATCGCCGGCCACACCGACCTGCTAGCTGCTCGCTACCTCCCCCTGATGATGGAAGGCGTGACCCGGCAATGGATCAACACCCTACCCGCCGACAGCATCGACTCGTGGGAAGAGATGCGGGATGCCTTCGTCAGGCACTTTGAGGGCTCCTACACCCACGCCACCACCATCAAGGACCTGGAACGATGCATCCAGGGACAGCGTGAGTCGACCCGCCACTAGATCCAGAGGTGGCAAGAACTATGGATCAACGCCTCTGGTATCCACCCGGACACGGTGATCCACTGCTTCAAGAACGCGTGCCGGTACGAACCCCTGGTCGCTAAGATCAAGAGGGTCTACCGGACGCTCAACAACATCCCTGACCTCCTCGAGATCACCAAGCGCTACGCGGAAGAGGACCCCAACCAGGACTCCGACGACGACTCGGGAGGAAGACGCCGCATCAACGCCCACGACAACGGGCGACAGCGCGACATGTGCTATAGCAACACTCACATCACCGGCAAGCGCCGCGGCGATGGGCGAGTCGACTTTGTCGCTAATGCCGGCTATGGCCAACGTGAACCGAAGAACTTCCGTCCCGATGGAGGAAACTACCGCGACAACGGAAACTACCGCGCCAACAACGCGGTGAGGCCGAAATTCGACCCCGCCGCCCTGCTCAACCAGCCCTGCATCTACCACAGCAGGGAGGGAAAACCTGCCACCCACACCACCACGGACTGCCACTCCCTAAAGGAGATCGAAAAGGCAAGGCGAGCAAGGAAGGACCCCAACAACAACCCGCCAAGGGACAATGGCAATGCCGGCGGGTTCGGACACGCCGTCGACTCGCTACACACCTTCACCAGACTCGGCACCAAACGCGAGAAGAAGGTGCTCGCCCGTGCGGTCGCCGTCAATGCGGTGACCCAAGTTGACATCCCCCGCTTCCTCAACTGGTCCGAGCAAAGCATCACTTGGAGTCGCCAGGATCATGTGCCCAAGATCGAATACCCAGGGCGAGTCGCCCTGGTGGTCAGGCCCAAAGTGGCAGACTACTGGCTGCCCAAGACGCTGATGGATGGCGGGAGATCCATCAACATCATGTACCTAGACACATTCAAGAGGCTCTAGCTCCCAGAATTAGCAATCGAGCCGACCCTGACAACCTTCCATGGCATCGTCCCGAGTCAGAAGGCGTACCAGATTGGAAAAGTGACGCTGCCAGTCACCTTCGGCACACCAGAAAACTATCGCACCAAGCGGATCGTGTTCGAGCTAGTGAACTTCCGCAGCCCCTACCACTACGTCCTGGGGCGCCAAATGTTCGCCAAATTCATGGAGACCCCCCACTACACCTACAACATGATGAAGCTTCCAGGGCCAAGCGGCATCATCACCATCCACGGCGACCCCGACATGGCCGTGGAGTGCGAAGACAAAGGCGCCGAGCTCGCTAACGCCGTCATCGCCGTGGAGACTGACCACGCAGAGGAACTCACGAAATACGCGGGCAACATCAACAAGGACAATCCCACCATCCTTAAGAAGCCAACTGCTGCGAGCTCCATGTTCGAGGCGACCATGCTCACCTGCACCGTCGAGCTCGTCCCGGGCGACTCCAGCCAGACGGTCACCATTGGGGCGCACATGAGCCCTACATAGGAAAGCACGCTCATCGGGTTCCTCCGTGAGAATCGCGACATCTTCGCATGGAAACCATCTGACATGCCCGGTGTCCCGAGGGAACTCGCTGAGCACAAACTCAACACCGACCACAAAGTGCGACCAGTAAAGCAGTCGCTACGGCCCTTCAATGAAGAGCGCCGCCGAGCAATCGCCGAAGAAGTACAGTGCCTGCTAGCCGCAGGCTTCATTTGGCCAATCAAATACTCCAAGTGGCTGGCAAACCCAGTCCTGGTCCTAAAAAAGAACAACACATGGAGAATGTGTATCGACTACACCAACCTCAACAGCGCCTGCCCGAAGGAGGAGTTAGTCCTACCGCGCATCGACCAGATCATCGACTCGACCGCGGGATCGGAGTCGCTGTGCTTCCTCGGCGGGTATTCTGGCTACAACCAAATCAAAATGGTGGTCGAGGATGAGGAGAAGACGGTGTTCATCACGCCATTCAGCGCCTTCTGCTACACGGCCATGACGTTCGGCCTCAAGAACGCCGGCGCCACCTACCAAAGGTGCATGTAGGAGTGCCTCGCGAGCCAAATTGGCCGCAACATACACGTCTACATCGATGACGTGGTGGTAAAATCCACCCGACAGGACGACCTTCTCGCCGACCTGGCCGAAACATTCGCAAACCTGTGGAGGTACAACATCAAGCTCAACCTAGGAAAATGCACCTTCGGCATCCCCACCGGATAACTCCTAGGATACGTGGTCTCCAAGCAAGGCATCAAGGCCAACCCCACCAAGATCGACACCATCGTGCGACTCGGGAAACCCGAGTGCCTGCGTGACGTCCAGAAGTTTGTCGAGCGAGTCGCGGCTCTTAGGCGCTTCATTCCCCGGCTCGGTGAGAAGGCAATGCCCCTCTACTGCCCGAGGCGCAAGAACCCCACGTTCCAATGGGACGTAGAGGCGGAAAACGCACTCAAAGCGCTCAAAGAAGTGCTACTCGTAGCTCCACTCCTCGTCGCCCCAATCAATAAAGAGCCAATGCTCTTCTATGTGGCATCCTCCACTCGAGTCGTCAGCGCCGTGATGGTCGTCGAACGGCCAGAGGAGGGAAAGGAGCGCCTCATGTAGCGCCCCATCTACTACATCAGCGAAGTCTTGACGGACTCAAGATAGCGCTACCCGCAGTACCAAAAACTGGTATACGCGGTATTCCGAGCTCAACGGTGACTCCCTCACTACTTCTAGGAGCACCCAATCACGGTCGTCTCCTCCGCGCCACTACAGGACATAATACACAATCACGAGGCAATTGGGCGAGTCGCCAAGTGGGCCGTCGAAATCGGCGTCCACAACATCAAGTACAAGCCCCGCAAAGCGATCAAGTCGCAAGCCCTGGCTGATTTCCCTGCAGACTGGGAAGAAGCACAGAAGCTGGAGAAGCTCCCATACCTCTACTACTGGTCGCTCCACTTCGACGGGTCCAAGAACGCCGACGGCACTGGGGCCGGGGTCATACTGACCTCCCCCAAGGGAGACAAGCTCCGCTACGTGCTCCATCTCAACTTCAAGCCCTGCACCAACAGCATGGCAGAGTACGAGGCCCTCTTTCACGGCATGCGGGCCGCTAAGGAGATGAACATCAACCGCATATGGTGCTACGGCGACTCCGACCTAGTCGCCGACCAAGTCGTCGGGACCTGCGACACCGTCTCCCCGACAATGATAGCGTACCGCCAAGCGGTAGACCAGCTGGGAGGACACTTTGACGGTTACTCCATCGAGTGGATCGATAGGCGAAAGAACAAGGAGGCATACGCCCTCTCCTGCGTTGGGTCGGCTCGGCAAATGCCACCCGCATGCGTCTTCCTCAACATCATCCACAAGCCTTCGGTCTCCCCGCCGAAGGAGATCGATGTTGGGATACCACTACAACCCGAGCCAGCCCTAGTCGCCATAATCACGGAGCCCAACGACTGGATGGCACCATACGTCGCCTTCCTTGAGCACAAGATCCTCCCAAGCAACGAGACGGAAGCGTGAATGATCGTGCGCCGATGAAAGTCCTTCGTCATCATCAACGGCGAGCTCCACAAATGCAGCGTGACCGGCGTGTTCCAGCGCTGCGTACAACCAGAAGAAGGACGCAAGATACTCCAGGACATCCATGCCAGAGACTGCAGCCATCACGTCGGCGCCAAGTCACTGGTCACCAAGGCCATGCGGCACGGTTTCTACTGGCTCACCGCACATGCCGATGCCACCGACATCGTCCAACGATGTGTCGGGTGCCAGAAGTACGCCAACCAGATGCATCTCCCTGGTTCGGCACTCAAGACCATCCCCATCACCTGGCCATTCGCCGTTTGGAGCATGGACATGGTCGGCCCGTTCAAGAAGGCCCCATCCGGCTTCACCCACCTCCTGGTCGCAGTCGACAAGTTCACCAAATGGGTCGAAGCCTAGCCGATCAAAAAGCGTGATGGCAAGACGGCCACCAAGTTCCTCCACGAGCTCATCTACCGGTACGGCTACCTGCACAACATCATAATGGACAACGACACCAACTCCGCCAAGGGCGCCATGGCAAAATTCTGTGAAGAGCATAGCATACGACTCGATCTCGCCTCAGTCGCCCACCCAGAGTCGAACGACCAAGCAGAACGCGCCAATCAGAGCGTCCTCCACGGGCTCAAGCCACGAATCCAAGTGCCCCTCGAGTGAATCCCAGGATGTTGGGTCGAAGAGCTCCCCTCCATAATATGGGGGATCTGCACCTCTATCAACCGCTCCATGGGGTTCACGCCCTTCTTTATGGTATACGACGCCGAAGCCGTCATGCCAACCGACCTAGAGCACGACTCACCTCGATTCACCAACTATGTCGAGGCGACAAACGAGACCACCCGCCAAGACAACATCGACCAGCTCGACGAGGCACGCGACCTAGCTCGCTCCTGCACCGCCATCTACCAGCAGGGACTCCATCGCTACCACGGCCGCCGAGTCTGGACCCACACCTTCCAGGAGGGCGACTTGGTCCTACGATTGGCCCAAGACAAGAAGGGCATGCACAAACTCTCCCCCCATGGGAGGGGCCATTTGCCATAGGGCGCGTCCTCGGTAACGACGCCTACTACCTCATCGACATACGGGGCAATGGTCAGCTCGAGGTCGGGAGGCCATGGAATGTAAACCTCCTCCGAAAGTTCTAGACATAGAACTCAAACTTGTACTCAGCTGGTATATAATGAAATTCATTCGGATCGCACAAATTATGTCTACTCGCCATACTCTTGTGCCACTCGCGCTCGTACATTCAGCAATATGCTACCTACGGAAGTCAACCCTTGGTCGAGCGACCGGCACGGCTAAGTAGTGCGACCCAATGGCACCAAAAATATTCGGGCTTTGTGTCATCCACAAACACTCCAACCCGGAGCCACCATCGGAGTCCCCCTGCTCGACTGGCCCACTAGGCCAAGACGACCAGCAAACGTTTCCCACATCATCCTGTCCTCACCATCCTCGTGCAAAGCGACTCGAACGGTTAAGTACCACGTACGAGGACTTCGCAAAAAGAAACCCTCACGCGGCTCGGGAACACACCAAGTAAGAGAGCTGCCTTGGACTCGCCATGCGACTGGCTCTCCGAGCTAGGGGAAGAGACGCGTTACAAACAATGCACCGATACCTTACAAGAGGCACACGCCCAAACGTCTAAGTACCACGCTCGGGGACTCGCCTAAAACAACTCTACTCGCGCTTGGGGACTCGCCCCTTCAGAGTCGCGAGGGACAACCAACACGAAAATCCAAAGCAAACACATATGTACACAAACGAGTTATACCCCACTAAAGGGCGGACGCGCTCGGGGACTCGCTCAAACAAAAGTTAAACACACCACATAATTAACCTTGCATTCCGAGTCGATTGACTCCTCTTACTTCCATACACAAATATTGTTCATATTACAAAAGTCGCCACTTGGCATATCTTACAAATTGCCCCAGGGCAGCTATCTATTTCGCAGGACCCAATGAAGAAGCACCGTAACCACCCTTAACACGGACGAATGGCTGCCATGGGTTCGTCGGCTAGGTTGACATTGACTTCGACAACCCCGATCAGAAGGGTTGCTCCGACTTCAAGTCGCTACGGCTGAAGAGGAGCGGAAGCCACGAATCCAAGGCCCCCATCGCCAGCACCCGATCAGCGAAGGGGGCAGCCTTAGCGGTCAGCCTCAACACCTCCGACATCTCCACCATGCCAGTCGCCGAAGGGTAGCCGCTCGTGACGTCGTCGAGATCAAAGTCGTCGGGGAAATGTGCGAGCCCCAGGCTCAACACCGTGGTGGCCCCCGCCTGAAAGCCGAACGTGCCATCCATTCTATGATGCTGGGTACCTCCTCCAGATATCGCCATACTTCAGTTAGTCCCCCAGGTCTAACCTCGGTGGGGGACATTCCTTGAAGAACCGCCTAGACACACAACGCCGAGGCGGTGGCCGTGTTCACCACCACAGTCACACACTGCGAGGCATTGAAGGTCTGCAACATCAGACGTCAGTGCCACTATGGATTCCCCCACTCGGGAACTCACCGCATATATCAAAGAGAAGAGCAACGACTCACCAAGGAGCTTCCGGCAGTTCTCGGTGACGTGCTTCTCCAAGGCAGCAAGATCGCTCTACATCCCTAGGATGATTGAGTCCGCAGCCTTCCGCTCCTCTTCATCCGCAACGACTGCGGCCTTTGCCCTATCCTCAGAAGAGATCAAGGCCGCTTTCACCTCGACCAATTCCTTAACCAGCGAATCGATACGCCCATTCGCCACGTCCAGCTCGGCAACCGATACATACCCTTCTCGGGCTTTGGCAATGGTAGCCAGAAGACCATCTGAATGGAACAGAAACAACTGTCAGCATTCCGTAGACACCAGCAGCTCGCAGTCGCCAAATAAAACAAGTACTCACCGACAGTCTCCTGGAGTCGCCGGTTAGCCTCCTGCGCCACGCGCAGATCACGCTCCAAACGCTCCTTTGCGGCCTGCCGATCCGCCGATTCCCTCTGCAATCCCTACAAGGAGAATGAACAATTAGCAACTGCAAAAACACAAATTCAATGCCTAGCTGCTGAAATTCAGCGACTAGACACTCAGGGACTGGCGACTAGAAGAAATTCAGTGTCTAGCCACTGAAATTCAGCGACTAGACACTCGGGGACTGACGACTAGAAGAAACTCAGTGCCTAGCCGCTGAAATTCAGCGACTAGACACTCGGGGACTGGACATACCTGAATGGAGGCACCAAGCATGTTGTGAAGTCCACTGGCATCCGTCGAAGGGACCACGAAGGAGGTACGCCCGCGACAAGGTCCAACATCCTCATCGACGATCTCCAGCATCTACGGAGACTGGTTTTCTGACATGATGAGAAAACCCCTCGCCATGAAGCACGAGAATGACGCGGACGCCCTCGTCGGGGCACTGGTTGCTAGAGCCGGCGGTACTGTCCTTGGAACCCCCTCAGTTGGCTCCGATTGAGTGGCCGCCACCTTGTCGCCGCCGGTGGCAGGGTCACTCCTCTTGGTGCTGTCTTTCACTGCAGCCTCGTCGGGGTCACCCTTCTGCCTCTTCACGTCCTCAGCAGGCGCAACTTCCGCAGCAGGCTTCCTCTTCCTGGGGGGACCGCCTTCCCCCGTGGTGACGGCCGACAGAATTTTAACCACTGAGGGGTGACCTATCTTCTTAGCGTCGGACCTGCAAAACCTCCAAAGTCAGCAAAGAAATCATACAAAAAATTGATCAAGAATTGGAAAGGAAAACTCGAGACTTACTTGGCGACCGAAAGAACACGTAACCCCGTGCTGATGTGGACAGGCTTATCTAGCTCCAGGTCCAGCTTGTGCGTGAGGCCTTTCTCGAAGACATCTGAAGCCCATGACACCTCGGGCTTCTTCGATGATGAAGCCGCGGTCGCCAGAATCTCTGGCTCAGAAGACGCGACTGTCCCTGAATGTTGCGGCGACTTCGACGTTGCAGCTTCAGCTGCCTCCCGCTCTGACGCCATTGAATTTGTCGACGCGATCACCGCGAGTGGAACTTCCACTGCCGCTTCGGTGTCTTCAGCCTCCGATCCCATCATCAGAGTTGCACCCTCCGGGATCTTGCGTGAAGTCTTGGTCACGTCGTTATCGGATACGTCATCCGACTCGAACACCACTGCTAATCTAGACGGTGATGCCAGCTTTGAAACCGGCTTCTTCGCGGGCAACTTCGATTTACGCGCGGGCTTCGCCGGCGTGACCGTTCGCGAAGAACTATGCTCTTGCAATATCTCGTCATCTTCCTCGCGCTCTTCAAGACTATGAATCGCCTCAAACTCGCGCTGCTTCTGCATGCGAGTCTTGCGAGCCGCGGGTGCTAGGGGAGGAACCTCCCTCTCTTCCTCTTCGTCCTTAGAGGATTCTCCTTCGGTGCCCTCTTCGAGCTCCTGGGTGACCTCTTCGTCGAGTGGGGGGAGCCAGCCCTCGAGAACCTGGAACAACTGAGAGTGGCCATGACTAAGTATCAGATGATGCGGCTGCAAATTGCACCGCAGGAGTCAGGACTAAAGATAAATTCGCTGAAAGAAAACTTACTATGGGAGCTTCATTCTTCACAGGCTCGTACGGGGCGAGCCCAGCCGACGTGGTTGTAAATTCCGCGTCGCTAATCTTATTCAAGGTGGCCTTGTAATCTTTAGCGTCCCATGACTCCTTACTGGTCCGAGAAGGATCGTTCTTCCCGCTATACTCGTACATCCAGTGCGGCCGGGCCGCCAATGGAACCAGACCCCGCCCGAGCCAGCAGTTGTATAGGTTGATCGAGGACAACCCTTGGTCCTTCAGCTTCTGGATCTGGTCCATCATCTCCGTGACGGCCATCCTCTGATTGTCAGGGAGCTTGTCCGTTGCCAGCCGACGGGGCTCGCTTCTTTCTGCGACGAATTCCGGCAACGCCACTTTGTTGGAGGGGGTGGACTCATTCATGTAGAACCAACTCTTCTTCCAATCGCTCGCAGCCTTCTTCGGCAACAAGAACTTGATGAAGTTGACCTTCAGCTTCAACTGAAACGTGACGCCTCTAGCCGCCAAGATCGGGCAGCCGGACCCTTCGCGCCCGATGTGGCCATGGAACAGCTCCAACCATAGCGGGAAGTATGGCCTGCAGCCGAGGTAGCATTCGCAGAATGCGACGAAGATCGCCAGCTGCTCGATGCTGTGCGGACCGAGATCCGATGGCTTGATCGCACAATATGCGTAGAACCGTCGGAAGAACAACAAGGTAGGGAATCCCAAGCCTCTCTCCAAATGGCTTGGGAAGCAGATAAACTCGCCAGCACGTGGCTTTGGCTCAACCTCGGAAGACGCGGGGATCCGCCAATTCCCCTTGCGGAGGACCCCCGACATCCTCAAAGGACATGAGCTACGTCGCGGTGCACTTGTATTTCCCTGAAGAACCTTTTGGAGGCGCCATCAAGAAGGATGCAAGGTCGCTTGGTCTGGGGAGTCTAGATCGAGGGAAGATAGAGCGAATGGATGTGCAAGGATGGAGAGTGCAGGGAAGAGTCTATATGACTGACCCGTCACTCCCCTTATAAAGAAGCGCTGCCCGCCAATCTTGGGGTAGCCGTTACCCGTGGTAATTACGCCGAAGTTACCGTTGGACTACCCAACGGATAGTTTTGACCAAGTTGACGGTCCAACTCCCTCACTCAATTCGCCTGCAATAGTGCCCTGTCTAGTCGGCGAGGCGACGACTTGGTAGCAAATGCATTCGCTAAAGCTACGATTGGAAACCTGGTGGAAAAATTCCTTGGTTTCGGCAGAGTCCATCATCGATTCGACTAGGCGTCCAAATTGGACTCTCCTACTCTGACTGCCAAATGAACACCTGCGTTTGAATCAACGATGGCCTCAGGGACTACTGATGGGGATATGCCGAATGGGGTATTCCTAGAAGGACGTTCCGATTGGGTCAAAGACTTAGCGAGTGGGCCTGCAGGATGGCGACTGGAATGTGACTGAGGAGAAGGCTTGGCGATTGGAGACTGGAGGCCCAGAAGCATACTCGAAGCCCAGTAGGATTAGGTCAAAGCCTCCGAATCCATATCTTGTTTGGTTGTAAACTATAAACCCTAGCGAGGTGCCTCCTATATAAGCCTCCCTAGTGTTCTCTGAGAACTTACGCTCCAGCACACACCCCTTCAAGTGACTTGCTGCTTAGACGCCGAGCTCGCCACCCCTGTAACTCGCTCCCCATCAATCTAATCTAGAAGGAGTAGGTATTTACCCTCCGGGGGGGGGGGGCAAACCTGGGTAAACCCATGTGCATCCGCCCCCATCTCGCACTGCATATGGCCGCCAACTCTCGCCCCGATTCTATCAATCGCTGCCTGTAGCAGCGACTGTCGTGGCCATTTCCACGACACCTATGGAACAATTTGGAGATTGGAGTTATACTTTATTTATGTTTATCGTTGATACTTGATTGCTTGAGAAAGATTTTATGCTTAGAAACTTTGTAATAAATTCAAATTCTAGATCATTCGGTGTATGCCGATGAACTGATCCATGGATTGACAGTTTACATGGAAATACTACCTTACAAGATGTATCATTTCAGATGGTACCAGAACAGTGTTGACTGTAGGATCATGACCTATGATTGGAATAGGAAGAAATGGAAGTATTAAGTTTAGTTCAGTTATGTCTCTTATTATCATGTCTTTCTTACTAGTAATTCTTGTCAATCTTGTTCTCACTCTTTCCTTTTTATAAATGATAGATGGGAGATCACACCAAGGTGGAGTATGCTGGAGTGCACTCTCCAAGACTCTTTGGAAGGCAACTAGGCAAGCTTGCAAGATTGTTGCAGATGCTCATGCCTATGTTCAAGGGGACGAGGCTAAATTCCTATGTACCTGGCGACAACAACTAGGAGATTCTTACTCTCGTCCTTGGAGATCCCATAGTTCCAAACCCATAGGAATTGAACTACGTAAAGCACTACATCTCATGGGAGAAAGGAGTTGACATGGTCAAGCATGAGGCGTTGTCACGCGTGTGCCATCTTCATCACCATAGGCTGCCACCAAATTCTATCTTTCATGAATTTGGGAAGAGTGATGGAAATGGAGAGGTCATAGTTACTCCTGGTAATAGGAGTGGGATGCCATTCCTTGAGAGGCATGTTGAAGATTTGGAGATCCAAGCGCATCATATGGAGCATCTACTGAACATGCAGAAGGATGGGGCGATCATGCCAAGGTTCTTGTGCAAGTGTAAGGACGAGAGATAGAGACTCTACATCACCTTGTGGAGACGATGGAGCAAGCTATTGCTGGTAGGGACCAAGCTATTATTGAAAGGGACCAAACTATTGTGGAGAGAGATCAAGCTATTGCTGGTAGGGACCAAGCTATTATTGAAAAGGGACCAAACTATTGTGGAGAGAGATCAAGCTATTGCTGAAAGGGACCAACGGTTCGGGAATATCATAGACATGATCGAGATCTCTCTCGGATCAATGATCAATAGAGGGACCAGGATGCCCATAATGACCCCTACGCATTCCACGATGTTTATGTTGTTTGAACCGTGAAACATCGAGTTCAATTCGCTTTGTTACTTCGATACTGATTTGTCCGAGATCTAATCATTGGTATCATATACCTTGTTCAATATCGTACATTATGGATGTAATCTCACCGAGTCGGCCGTGTATATCTCACTGTCACGCGGGTGAATAAATCCCGATCTAGATGCATAGGCCTCAACCTGTTCCTTTGGAAACCCAATACGCACCTTTATTGTCACCCAATTACGAACATAACGTTTGATGAGGCATAAGAGATGCAATGCATACTCATCTCTTTTCTTTCCTTTAACCATAGTTGTAATACTGAGATTAACTCAATGCTTCATCTAGATATGCAAGTAAGAACTTCTTTGTTCCCTTGTTCAATTCTAAACTTCTTCAGAATCTTATCTAGGATATTCTGAACATCTTTAGAATCTAATCTAGGAAGCATTTCGACACTATTGTTTATTAAACTTATGGATCTATCTCAATAGATTTCAATGTTTAATACTCTGTTCAACTTCATCCATAGAATATTTACTAACTTAAATATTATTAATACAAATTACAGCATTTGTCATATGCCATTCACATATATAAGAATGTTGACATGCTCCCACTCAAATATATCATCCATATATGAGATCCAGGGATTGCACTTAGCCCCCACTCAAAATATGTCGTCTACATATCAAGATGTAGGCAAGCTATTTAACTCCCACTCAAGTTCATGTAAATGCAGTTCTTCTCAATAATCTTGGTAATTCCAAAATTCTTTGATCACCCATAAAATCGATCCAGCTACAAGACACTAGCATCTATATGGTTTGACAAAATCTGCTTTGTTGTAGGAATTACAACCTTTTCTTTAATCTTGTCATTGAAGAACACGCAATTTTTACAAACTTCTACCAATTACCAAAATCGGAGTAATTGTTGGTGTCAATCCAATAGACTTCAAGCATCGCTACGCACTGTAGTTAATTCTTTGAATTTGTCGAAACATACTTTATGATAAATCGAGCTTTCAAGTCTTTCTTTAAGTTTCATTTCTTCCTTATGATCTGTAGTCATTTGGAAAGATCAAGTAAACATCTTTACTTAATAAGATCAAGTAACATATTACTTGCAATCTTAAATGTAACTTAATTATAGGATTTTATGACTTTTAGTTATTTCTTGTACTTAGGTCCATCACGCTTATTCGTAGTTTGTAGGTATGTTTTGTTCTAATAACATGATAAGTGAATCAACAATATAATTCTACAAACTTGCAAAATGTATTCTTGAATCCTACTTTCTTTGGTAAAAGTATTTGCTGAATTGTTATGATGATTATCACTAGTTTCTCCTTATGCGGAGTGTGGTCCCCAGAACAAATTCTGTTGCGCTACTCGACATTTCGGATGTAAGGTTAAATACCTTGCTTATGCTTTCACTTTCTTCCACTAACACCTTTTATAAGAAAAAATTTCTCGAGGAAGTACCACACTAGGCAATACAAGTTTTACCTTCTTTGATTTTAGTTTGGAAGATGTATTCATAGCTTTCTAAGAATACACTACAAATATTTGTTTATTCGCCACGACTTTGAATTATCAAAATCTCCAGAAACTCGAACATGACATAACTCTTATGGTGTTGTTTCCATGAATCTTTTAGATGTTACTAATATTTAAAATGAGTGTTTCTTATTTGATATATAACTCTAAACGATAATGGTGAAGGAAATATGCCCTGAGAGGCAATAATAAAGTTGTTATTATGTATTCCTTATATATGATAGCTGTTTACTTTTCATGCTATAATTGTATTGATCGGAAACATCAATACATGTGTGTTTAATAAACAAAAAGAGTTCCTAGTTATGCCTCTCTTATAGACTATCTTGTTGATTAATAAGATGATCAAGGTTTCCTGATCATGGATATTAGATTTTGTTAATAACAAGGCCACAGCATTTGTGAAATGATGTGATGAACATTCATCCTAAGTATAGAATTACGATCAAGTCATTATGTTTACATTGCTATAACATCATACTAAGTAATCTTTATCCTTAGACCATGAGATCATGTTAATTGCTAACACTGGAAGAGTGTCTTGATAACATCAAACGTCACACCGTAACAGGGTGACTATAAAGATGGGTTCAGTGCTACGAAGGTGTTATGTTGAGGCTCATGGATCAAGAGTGGAATTTGTCAATCCCGATGATGGATAGATATGCTCTAGGCCCTCTCGGTGATATCACATTAAGATAGCTTGCAAGCAAGTGGTGTGATCACTAGAATGTTATATCACGGGAACGAGAAAAGAGTGCATGTCGGTAACGAGATCAAACTAGGTATTTGGATACCGATGATCGAATCTCAGACATGTATTATATCATGAGACAAAGGGATTAAATTACAAGTGTTAAAGGTTCTCACGATCACAGAAGTCATCGTTGAATATGCAGGAGTCAGTATGGATCTCCAGGTCCCGCTTCTGATTATTGATCTGAGAGGAGTCTCAATCATGTCTGCATTATTCGCAAACCGTAGGGTGACACACTTAAGAGTTACCGGACACCATTTTGGAGCACATATGTTTCAGACGAAAGAATTGCAAAGCGCAGGAATTGTTTCGATAGAAACCGAAAATTGTTTCAGGTGAAATTGCAGAAAGTGGTTCTGCATGTGATATTGAAATATTGCAAGGGGTTATATGTGAATGTTTATTAATTAAAGTAATTAACAAAATTCTGAATAAATTTAATAAAAGAGTTTTATGAAATGGGAGCGCCTTAAACTTAGAGATTTTAATGCATTTAAAGTGGGGACTTTAAAAGGGAATGTGAAGAGGCATTTTAATGTGGAGGGGTTACCACCACATGAATGGGGGAGGTGAGGGGTCACCCCCCATGAGGAGCCGGCCATGGGGAGGGGCACCCCCTCCTCCTATAAAAGTCCACCCTCTTCCTCCTTCTTCCACACACCTCCTCGTGAAGGATCTCTCTCCCCCTCTAGAATTATTCCCCCATGGTCTCGGATTAGCGAGATACATGTTCCCGGTGGCATTTTGTCTCAAAGGAGTTGCTGCTTCCGCTGGATTGCTGGAGCAAGGAGGTGGAGGTTATCCGGTGGCTTGAACGTGTGTGTGAGGACGGATGCACTGATGATTTGTGGCGCTCGGACTTCCACACGATCTTGAGATCGGCAAGTGTACGACTACATCAACCACGAGTTCCTACTCATTAACAAAACTCGTTGTATTCGAGGGTAAGTTCTCGATGGATGTATGTCCACCCGTTGCTCTGTACCTAGTAGATAGATCTTGGCGTGTAGTTCTCATCGTAGGAAATTTTTTGTTTTTTATGCTACAGACCCAACAAACGGTAACCTGGTAAGAGATAATTTTAGACCATATGTATCTAATACATTATGATTATGATGTTTAGACATGTAAATACACTTTGAAGTGTCCAATCATCATAATTTGTGGAACAACTTTCACAAGTCTTTTATGACAAAAAATAAATTAAATACTTAGTTATGTCAATCAAATCATAGACTTTCTATTCTTGTTAATTTAATACTCTTCTTCATTCTAAAATTATTTGAATAACTCAAATAGTTTCAGACTTGTTTTTCATTAAGTAAATACATATATTCACTTAAATTCACAATAAATTTTACTAAATAATGATTTCCACTATTTTCTTGAAATACAATACATCATTATGTATGATATCCAGCAACTCTTTGCATAGAACTGTTTTACCAGAATGCAGAGTTTTAGTTATTTTCCCAACAAGGCATGGTTTTGTATAAGTCAAAAGATCAAATATATAAAGACTTTGCTTTCCATCCGAATGAAAATACCAATGTGACTTAAACGATAGTGGCATTCATTATTAAACTTTTGATATCTTTTAGCATTCTAATTATTTATAAATTCTTAAACTATTGTCATTTAGATGACGATGAGAATAACACATTCATAATCGTAATGTGACCATAAAAGATATTATTCATAAGAATATACAACTAGTTTGTGACTTACTCATATGAATAATCGTCTCACCAAAAGCAAGAAAGATATATAATGATTACAAAACTTTATTCAAATCCACTAATCCAAATGATAAACATTGAGGCAAGGAGTGATGTCGGCCATCAACTATCTTGGTTGCCATCATCATGCCACATCGCCTCATTTCTTTTGGCAATTCTTAAGCAAAATGTCCCGTTTTGCATAAAACAGAACAAGTATCTATTACTTTGTAAACTAAAACTAGTTTTGCAGGAATAACATTTATAATTCGTATATCTGATATATACTTCTTTCATCCATGAACTCCACTATGATCAAGCCTACTTTGAGAGTTCTCAACTCTTCACTAACTCATGAAAGGTGAATAATTCATCTCTCATGATTCAACCCCTGACGACATCTTTGTAGTTGGGACGAAACGAGTGCATCACCCATCTATCACAAAGTTGTTAGCAGCCCGCATGTGTGAGTCGTTCATGAAGCTCATGTATGATCGCTAAGTGATTCTCCAAGCATCCATTTTCTTCCACCTTATTTGGAAGAAACTCATCCAACAGCTCATACTTTATGAGTGTGACATGCGGTGCAAAGAGCACCTTCAATATCGACCATCTCGTATGTGTCGGTGTTGAAGAACCACATGCGCAACTTAGCCTCCATTGAATGGAGTATGGCATATTGGACGAAAATGGAGAAATCACGATAAGCATGATAATCATCATTCTCTTGCTTATCCGTGGGGTCATCGGAATATCTCCTAATGGTTCTTGTATCAAGAAGAGAAGATCATCTATGCTGAGGTCATCCCTCAAGCATTGGTATTAATCTATGAAGTTTGACCCTTCTACATAAGTTTCACATCAAGCAAGGAAATCCCATGGTTGGAAAACTCATTGGGATAAGCTATGACCTACAAGGATATTTGCAAAGACATCTAGACTAAGTTCATAATATGAGTTCAATAAATATTGAGCTCCCACTGAAACAGTCACCCCTTAGACGATTTTAGTGATCACACAATCCCTTTACACTATATCATCCCTGATTGTCATGGCCTTTGATATAGCTTCTAGGGTGGACTATATCCATCGATCACATCAACCATGTGACTCGTGCTTGATCTTTAGATCTCTTGTATTCTGAGGCTAGGCTTGCCAATCCAACCTTTAGTATATTCTCAGTGCATACATGGCTTGCACCCATTGTATACGAACGTCGATATGTCTAGCACCCAATTGTTACAGCCTGCTTCATATCGTGGAACTTTCTTGGTGGTGCACACTAAAGGGAGAACACTATTTTGGTATGAACAGGGATCACCTTATATACTATGCCACTGTTGATTATCTAATACTAGCACACAATAAGATGTAAAGGTATCAACATCACATTGTAGGGTTCGTAGCATATAAAACAAAAAAATCTACCGCGTGAACGAACAAAACTAAGATCCAATCTATGGAAAAGCCAAGATCTAATCTACGAGATAGGTGCAACGATATAGATGAGAACTAACCCTCGAAGATCCAAAGCATTAACGATATCAGATCTCATGGTTGATGTAGTCGATCACTTGTCGATCTCAAGATCGCGTTGATGATCCTTCTGGCGCTGCGTTACGGTAGCGCTTCCGCACTCGGCCACACGTACAGAGTCTATGAAGACCTTCCTCTCCCCGTTCCAGCAGGCAGTGAAGGTAGTAGATCCCTTCAGAATCCCAGTAGCCTGACGACATGGTGGTGGTGGTGGAGGAGAGAATCCTACAGGGCTTTGCCTAAGTCGGAGCAGGAGGAAGAGGAGGAGGAGGAGGGTGGCGGCTAGGGTTGAGGTTAAGGGGCAGGGGTGCCCCCTCTCTTCCCCTCTTTATATAGAGGGGGTGCGGCTAGGGCTGCCACCTTTGCCCTCCACCTCTAGGGCCGGCGCATGGGGAGGGGGGGGGGGAAGTTTCCTTCCCCCAAGTCATATCCCCTATATTTTAGGGATTCATACTTATCCATATGGGGCTGGCCAGTTTGGGATTCTTGGGGCTGGTGCGGCTGGCCCATGGCCCCCCGCAACATTCCCCCAGCCCATGTGGCCCCTCCTGGGGTGGTGGGCCATCTAGTGGCCCTCTAAAACCTTCTAGAAGCTCTGGCCAAAATACCGAAAACTTTTCTGAGCCCCGGAAGATGAGTTCCATTGTATGAATCTTATTCTCCAGACTATTCCAAACCTCCTTGTGATGTCCTAGATCCTATCCGATACTCCGAACAACATTCAGTCTCCAACTCACATTCCATATTTACTTAAACAACATCGAACCTTAAGTGTGTCACCCTACGATTCGCGAACTATGAAGACATGATCAAGACACATCTCCGATCAATAACCAACAACGGGACCTGGAGATCCATAATGGCTCCCACATATTCAACGATAACTTTGTGATCCAAAGAGCCATTAACATACGATACCGATTCCCTTTGTCGCGCGATACTCTACTTATCCGAGGTTAGATCATCGGTATCTCCATACCTAGTTCAACCTCGTTACCGATAAGTACTCTTTACTCATACTGTGATATGACATCCCTTGTGACCTAGTCACATGCTTGCAAGCCAATTGGATGGCATTCCACCGAGAGGGCCCAGAGTATTGATGAGTGCATATTTGCATCATGTTTTATATTATTATTTTGCATTGTAGATGTAGGATCTTGGTATTTTACGGTGTTTGTGTGCACATTTTATGTCTATTTTCACCAGGATCAGGACAGATGATGGATACAATGGACACAATTCTTGGAGCAGTTGTACTAGGGAGAAAAGGAGTCAAAAACAATGTAAATCGCTTATTTGGGAAATATCAATAATACCAGAAGACAACCCGAAGCAATCAAGGCAAACATATGGTTTAACGACCAACTATATGGCGGGAATAAAATTTTGGCCATATAGTTCCCGCCGTATAGTTGGCACCGCCACCGCCTCGTCAAATAGTTTCACCCCGTGCAACTGGATCAGAGAGACGACATACAGAACAACCAGAAATCACCGAAACCTCACCTCCGGAAGGCATCTGGAGGGGGAACTCGTCCACCGGGGATCCATCTTCGCCCTGCGTAGATTGGGAGGCTAAGGCATCGATCTTCATCATCAACCTCTGCATCACCACCATCTCCATCCATCCCATCTACATCTTGTCTAGATCTTGTTGTAATTTCCGTACTCATTGTGGATTTATACAAGTACTATTCAACTATGGTAGATTTCATTGTTATTACCATGATGTTGATTGCCTCCATGTCTGAGTAGATCATTAGTTCTTGGGGAGATGGAGAAACCCTAGTACGAGATTGAAATAAGATAAAGTTTATTATGATATTCATCGCTGTGACCATGTGTTAGCTTGTCTTCATCTTGATGTTGGGAGAAGTCGACCTCTCAATATTTGACTCTTATGGGGACTTGATGGAGGGAACTACTTGTTGGTAGACGAAGGTGAGTTAGCACTTATAGTGACTATAAAGCTGTTGGCACTCCTTACGTATCAAATTGGGAATCGAGGGAACTCACGGAACACTATCCATGCCATGGGATACGTCCTACGGGATTAAGTCCCTTAATAACGCATAATTCGATTGCTGACTGTTGTGGTTATGAGGATGATGTGAGCAGTGGTTGTTTCCTATTTGTCCAAATACAGAGCTCCTCCCACACATACATAGTTGAGAATGTTCATGATAATAATCTTTACTTTAGTTCTTTATAATGCTAGAGGTGTATCTTCTACTCCCTGAGAACGCCTTTTTCGCTATCGTAGTTCCAATCTCTTTTACATACGCGATACTTACTTTCTATGTTTAGTTGTTTTACTTTACTTATTGTTGCGTGATACGTTGCTAACGTATCTATAATTTTTGATGTTCCATGCTTGTTTTATATCTACTTTCTTATGTTTTGTCCACACTTTGGAGTACTTTTACACATTTTCTGGAACTAACCTATTAACAAGATGCCACAGTGCCAGTTGCCTATTTTCTTCTATTTTTGGTTCCAGGAAAGTCAGAAAATAAATATTCTCGGAATTGGACCGGACAAAAGCCAAAGTTGATATTTTACCGGAAGACACATGGTGTCCGAAGGAGAGACAAGGGGCGCCACAGGGCGGCCAAACCACCCCTTGGCGCGGGCAGCCCTAGGCCACGCCAGGGCATGGTGTGGGTCCCCTGGCAGGCCACCGACCTTGCCTCTTCGCCTATAAGAAGCCTCCCGATGTAGAAACCCTAAATCGTCCAGCCTCCAGCCACGAAAAGTTCCGCAGTGCCGCCGCCACCGAAGGGGAGATTCGGAGGACATAAAGTCTCTGTTCCGGCACCCTGCCGGGACGGGGAAGTGCCCCCGGAGCCATCTCCATCGATCTCGACCACCATCTCCATCGTCGTTGCTGATCCCATGATGAGGAGGGAGTAGTTCTTCCTCGAGGCTAAGGGTTCTACTGGTAGCTATGTGTTCATCTCTCTCTCTATGCATGATCATATTGTGATCATGAGATTTGTAATCAACTAGATCTACCTTGCTACTCAAGTGCTTTAATAGATCTCTGGCTCTCCCCACGTGTGTGAAACTGATAGCGTGCACACCATAGTGGCACTTAGGCTAGAGATTACAAATACTTGTTATGAGTTATATTTGGAGTTGGATGTCTCTATAAAATTGTGGTGTTTGTTGGAACCATCTAGTGCTCAAGGTGACAGTGTGGAGTTATTTAGATGGGGAAAGCGAACTTTGAGGTGTGCTGTTATAGCCCTACCGTGGATTAGAGTTATCCAACCGGAGAGTACTTCAGAGTAGTATCATAAATAGAAGATATTTATATGTGAGTGTTCACTAGTGAAATTATGATCCCTAGGCCTTGTTTCTAAGCACTGAAACATCGTTTGCAATTAGATCTGTTACATGTTTGCTTCCTTACATCTTTATTTCAGTTTGCCTTTAGTCTCTTCCACGCCATCAAGCTATTTTCTGGCACCGTTGTCTTATATCTATACCACTTGTATTTCACTATCTCTTCGCCGAACTAGTGCACCTATACACCTGACAAGTGTATTGGGTGTGTTGGGGACACAAGAGACTTCTTGTATCTTGATTGCAAGGTTGCTTGAGAGGGATACCTTTGACTACTTCCTCCCTGAGTTCGATAAACCTTGGGTAATCCACTTAAGGGAAACTTGCTGCTATTCTACAAACCTCTGCACTTGGAGGCCCAACAACTGTCTACAAGAATAGAAGTGCATAGACATCAAGCTATTTTCTGGCGCCGTTGCTGGGGAGGTAAGGTAAAAGGTACTCACATCCTTTGGATACTGAGCTATCTTCTAGTACTGTTGCTGGTGTGTGAGTGCTCGAAGTTATTTCCTTTAGATTCAGCAATTATATATTTTTGTTTCTTGTTTTTATTTTCATTAGTTAGGCTTAATGGAAAACAACAACAAAATTAGAGAGCTTTATAATATTTATCTTCAGTTAGGACATGAAGTGTTTGAAGAGAAAATTAAAAAACCTATGGAACTTTATTTGCATGCTAATAGCAATGTTATTAGTATGAATTCTTTGAACACCATTAGGTAATGCTATGGAAAAGTCCCCCATGCACGGAGGAGAAAATTTACTTTGATGATACCATGCCTCCAATATATGATGATTACAATGATGAATATGATATTTTCAATCCACCTACTATTGAGGAGAAAAATAATTATGATTATAATATGCCTCCTATATTTGATGATTATGGTGATGAGAATAATAATGATAGCTATTTTGTTGAATTTGCTCCCACTACGATTAATAAGAATGACTATGCTTATGTGGAGAGTATTAATTCTTTTATGCATGTGGCTCATCATAAGAATGTTTTATGTGATACTTATATTGTTAATTTTATTCATGATGCTACTGAAAGTTATTATGAGAGAGGGAAATGTGGTTTTATGTATCTCAACAATATTAAGTTTCCCCTCTTTATGTCAATTTTTTTGAAGTTGCACTTGTTTTGCTTTCCTATGCTTGTTGCTTTGTGCTTTCATGACTTGTTTCTTTACAAGATTCCTATGCATATAAAGTGGGTTAGACCTAAATGTGTTTTGAATTTGCTTCTTGATGCTCTCTTTTACTTCAATTCATATTTCTTATGTAAGCATCTTCTCAAACTATCAAGCCTAACTTAAAGGCGTTAAAGAAAAGTACTTATTGGGAGATAACTCAAAAGTGTTAGTTGAGTCTTGGAAGTTATTGCTTCAGTAATAACCTCTCCTTATCATTTTTGTGTGGTTTTTGTGCCAAGAGTAACCTCTAATGAGAGAGAAGTAAGATTTGGGGAAGTGCTATCCCGAAATAGATTTGTGTGCTTCACTGTAAAAAATTGTGAAAAATCTCTGTATGTCGGATTGAGCTGTAATGTTATGAATAAATTCCCCAGGTTGTTAGCTAACTTTTGTTAGCTCAACACTTTTCGATTTGAGCAACATAAGGTCTTCGAAAAAATCGGTTTCCACCCACTGGTCTATTTTGACAGATTTCTGCCATTATTTGCATTTGCCTCTTAATCTCTTTCTCTTTGAGTTCTCTTTGATCACCTGAACTTTTTAAAGGAAGTGCTACAGTATCTCATGTTTTAATTGAAGTTTTAGTTGTGTTGAAACTGAACCAAAAGACTTATTATCTTGAGTACACTAATGTTGCTAATGAAGATTGTGTGAAGTTTTGTATGAAGGAAATTTTCAGGTGTAGGGAAAGAATGATGTAATGAGATGAAGAATGGACAAAATCTCAAGCTTGCGGATGCCACCTCGTGTCACCCCAAGAAATATTCAAGAGGTACAAGCATCAAAGCTTGGGGATGCCCAAGGCATCCCCTTCTTCATCAATAAAAATCTCGGGTCTTTCTAGACACTTTGTTTTTATTGTTTCATGCACATCTGTGTTGTTCTTGGAGCGTCTTTGTTTTCCTTCTTAGTTTTTGTTTGCTTGGTTTGCTGCAATAAGTTGGTTGGATCCCAACACTTCTTTTGGAGAGATACACACTCTGCTTTCATTGTTTAGAACACTCTTGTTTTCATTCTTATTGTTTTGTGAGTGTTCTCTTTTGCTAGCACTAGGTTTAGCCTTAGTTTTCTTGTGCTTTCAGCTTAGAACTTTTTAGTTCTTCTTTGTGGATTTTTGAGACAAGCCCACTGATCTCTATTTATTATTATCTTTGTGAGTTGTTTCAAATAAGTTGGTTTGGATTGGAAAAGAGTAGGGAAGTTCATGCTTATAAGTGGTATAAAGGAGCTTATTTTTGACTGTGGCCTAGGCTTTGTCATGTCATGCTTGATATTGTTTTGGCTTTATGCTTAGTGATTTTTGTTGTAGCATGACATGTTATAAATGATTGAGATTGCTTAATGTGCCTTGAAAGAATCATGCGTTGTTTTAGCATATTAAAGCATAATATTGTGGTATTCTCCTTTAATGATTTATTTGGGTTGACTTGGCACATGCTCACACCATGTTATGACTATACCAAGTCACCATATCCTCTATGATCCTTTAGTTTTCGACTTGTAATATCACTTTATGCTTTAATTAATGATGTTTTGTCGCTTTGCATGATTATGGCCATTATTGCTCTCTTAGTTGGTCGCTCCTAGTCTTTTGCTATCCTCCATGCCAAGTATGAATTCCTCTCATGCATCCAACTCCAAACAAAACCAAGTTATTCCAAAGAGTCCACCATACCTACCTATTAGCATTTGCTATTCCAAGTATATTCATGTTTTTATCTACCTTCCGAATTAAACTTGTTATGTGAAAACTAGTGATTAAAGCTCTCACGAACTTGATGGCACACATTACTTTTCTTGCACTTAATAAACTTGAACCATTGTATCCATATTTGTTGTGTATATGCTTGCGCTTTATAAGTTGAAGTTAGCAGAACCATGTATCATGGGGAACGCTTTCAACATTTCACTTCTACATTGTACCCCGTTGATATCATGATTCTTTTGCTTATGGATCCCGGTGGTGTGAAATAAAAGTGGAACTTGTAAGATCATGGAGTTTGTATGTGTGTTAGAGAAACGCCTAGGCCGCTAGCCTAAGACATGCCTAATCATGGTGGAAACTTGCAGCATAACCATAATGAGCACTCTATGAAGCATCCTCAATAAAAACCTATGCAAATAGCAAATAAAAAGATCGCTGAGATGCTCATTGTCTGCTTGCCTTGTCATTTTTATATGGGATAGCTCCTATGTCATGGGGAAAGGGGTACCCCATTGGCGGTTCTCTATGATACATATGTACTTACAATGACAAGAGCTTACTTGTGACTGAAGTTGAGTAGCATGAGCTTCGGTACTCGTAAGCAAGGGGCATGAGATTTCAACTTATAACTTGTCAAGCATATCCTCTTAGTTGTGTCACTTTAACCTTAATCACCTAAAGATGCTTATGATAGGGGCAATGAGAGCTGAAAGCTAATAAGTACCATAATTTTTGGAAGCTCTTTATGAAACTTGAATTCCTACTTCCTTCTATGAAGGCCTTCCTTTTACTTTTATGCCGAGTCTCCATCTTCTATCTTTATGCACCTATTGAGAGAGCATAGTGGCCATTCTTAGTTTAATGTACATTGTCCCAAGACTTCTTGATTGATGCATAACTTTGATATTGCTTGTTCTTAAACTATTTGTATCTAGTCACCCTTATGAACTTTGAAGGTGTCCTATGCATTTATGTTTTGCTACACTATGAGGGACAAGCTGAATGCCACTATGCTATGTTTTCATTATGTGAAACAAACAAACGTCTTGCAAAGCATTGTTATTCATGAATCTTTTGTTTATGCCTTTTCATGTTACAACATAGTTGCTACGTCTTATTGTTAGAACTATATCTTTCATGCTATGTTGAAGTACTATGATCCCAGCTTTCAATGTTTTACAAATACTTTGATCAAGTTTATGATGGTGCATGTCACCTCAAAAATTATTCTTTCTTTTTATCAGTTACCTACTCGAGGATGAGCAGGAGTTAAGCTTGGGGATGTTGATACGTTGCTAACGTATCTATAATTTTTGATGTTCCATGCTTGTTTTATATCTACTTCCTTATGTTTTGTCCACACTTTGGAGTACTTTTACACATTTTCTGGAACTAACCTATTAACAAGATGCCACAGTGCCAGTTGCATGTTTTTTTTTCTGTTTTTTGTTCCAGGAAAGTTAGAAAATGAATATTCTCGGAATTGGACCAGACAAAAGCCAAAGTTGATATTTTATCGGAAGACACATGGAGTCCGAAGGAGAGACAAAGGGGGGCCACAGGGCGGCCAAACCACCCCTTGGCACGGGCAGCCCTAGGCCGCGCCAGGGCATGGTGTGGCCCCCCTGGCCGGCCATGGACCTTGCCTCTTCGCCTATAAGAAGCCTCCTGATGCAGAAACCCGAAATCTTCTAGCCTCCAGCCACGAAAAGTTCCACAGCGCCTCCGCAACCGAAGGGGAGATTTGGGGGACAAAAAGTCTCTATTCCGGCACCCTGCCGGGATGGGGAAGTGCCCCCGGAGCCATCTCCATCGATCTCCACCACCATCTCCATCGCCGTTGCTGATTCCCATGATGAGGAGGGAGTAGTTCTTCCTCGAGGCTAAGGGTTCTACCGGTAGCTATGTGTTCATCTCTCTCTCTATGCATGATCATATTGTGATCATGATTTTTGTAATCAAGTAGATCTACCTTGCTACTCAAGTGCTTTAATAGATCTCTGGCTCTCCCCGCGTGTGTGAAAGTGATAACGTGCACACCATGGTGGCACTTAGGCTAGAGATTGCAAATACTTGTTATGAGTTATATTTGGAGTTGGATGTCTCTATGAAATTGTGGTGTTTGTTGGAACCATCTAGTGCTCAAGGTGATAGTGTGGGTTTATTTAGATGAGGAAAGCGAACTTTGAGGTGTGCTGTTATAGCCCTACCGTGGATTAGAGTTATCCAACCGGAGTGTAGTTCAGAGTAGTATCATAAAGAGAAGATATTTATATGAGAGTGTTCACTAGTGAAAGTATGATCCCTAGGCCTTGTTTCTAAGCACTAAAACACCTTTTGCAATTAGATCACTTACATGTTTGCTTTCTTCCATCTTTATTTCAGTTTGCCTTTAGTCTCTTCCACGCCATCAAGCTATTTTCTGGCACCGTTGTCTTATATCTATACCACTTGTATTTCACTATCTCTTCGCCGAACTAGTGCACCTATACACCTGACAAGTGTATTGGGTGTGCTGGGGACACAAGAGACTTCTTGTATCTTGATTGCAAGGTTGCTTGAGAGGGATACCTTTGACCACTTCCTCCCTGAGTTCAATAAACCTTGGGTAATCCACTTAAGGGAAACTTGCTGCTGTTCTACAAACCTCTGCACTTGGAGGCCCAATAGCTGTCTACAAGAATAGAAGTGCATAGACATCATTGCTCTTATACCATAAATCTAAAAACACATTTTTACGCAATACTAGCATTTTATCTTGTTACTTAGAACTTTATTTAGCATTTCTATTCTAGTATTTATTTCAAGAGTTATTAGACTTCAGACTCCTGCTCCCTATGGGATCGATATCTTTATTTCGAAACTCGCTACAAACGATCTGTGCACTTGCAGTCATCAAGCTATTTTCTGGCGCCGTTGCCGGGGAGCTAAGCATTGTAGGTCTTTTAGTTTTTGATTATTTATTTTTGTCTTGCTAAGTTTTGTTTTGAGTTACAGGTTTCCACCAACATGATGGAGTTTGAGCATATGACTAGTGCTAACCCACTTAGCCACTTTGGGAAGCCCTATGATATTTATAAAAGAGACAACTCCAATGAGAAGACAAGGGGGTTTGAAATAAATCCTCTATTACTTGGTATTCTACACAAGAAGCAATTTACTGGGGATGAAGAAGATCCTGATCAATATGAGCATATTGCATGTTTCAAAGATATATGTGGCACTTTTCAATTACCGGGATATATCGCTAATGAGTTAAGGGTTAAACTTTTTAGTCAGACTTTGACTAGTAAAACTCTCTCATGGTATAGATCTCTACCCCCAGAAGCCACTACTACTTGGGATAATTTAGCCTGCGAGTTTCTAGCAAAATATTATCCATTATCAAAATCTTTTTGAATCAAACGTCTTATAATCACTTGGAGGAACCATCCTAACGAAGGACTAGTAGGAGCTTCTATGAGATTTAAAGAGTTACTTAATCTATGTCCTCATCATGATTTGCCTAAATGGTATTTATTGCATATCTTTTATGGCTGTTTAATTGAACCTAATAAAATTGAACTAGACTCTTTCGCGGAAGGAGCCTTTATGAATCTTCCTATAACTAAATCTTGGTCTTTACTTAATAGAATTCGCGATCATAGAGTTTCATGGAATTTTGGTCTAGGAAGCGAAGGAGGCATAGAAATATATTATGATTGTATGCATGACTATAATAAAAAGGGCCATGTTAAATAATTATCTAAGGAAATTTATTTGGATTCAGATCATGTGTTGCATGTTGTTAAAGCTTTTATAGAACACATCAAAGCTCCAAAAGAGGGTTTGGTCAAGTATGATCCACCACCCAAACTTGAGAAGAAAAGAGAAGTTAAAGCAACACTGGCCTCCCTAGAACCAATATATGAGATACCTTTCCCTAACACTACACAAAAGCATATTTCTAAATATGAACAGGTCAAAGCAGTACAGGAGAAGAAGGAAGAGGAAAGTATGCCAGAAATTGTGGAACATCTGGAAGAAACCAAAGATGAAGAGGCAACCAAGGAAGCAACTAGGGCTATGTATGCACATTGTAACATAGTTGAACTTGATAAAGAGACTTCCGTATTGATTGAAGGTAAAACAAAGGTAAAATATGTGGGTTTAGGAATTTCTCTGGAAAATCTAAACCTTTAACTAACCTTCTGAAAAAGGGAGTAAGATTTAACTTTGATGATAAATGTATTAGCCTTTGATAAACTTAAATATGCTTTATCCCATGCTCCTATCATTAAACCACATATCTAGGATATGACTTTTGACTTAATATGTGAAGCTGGTGATGATGTTGTAGGAGTAACTCTGGGAGAACATATAGGTCGTAGATTTAATATTATACATCATGCTAGTAGAACTCTTAATAGTGCTCAAAAGAATTATTCTAAGGAAGAAAGGGAACTTTTTGTTGTATTCTTCTCTTGCGATAAATTTCGTTCTTATATAGTTGATGCAAAATTAAGAGTTCATACGGATCATGATGGTTTAAAAGAACTCCTTGAGAGGAAAAATCATAAGCCAAGACTGATCCATTGGATCCTTTTATTTCAAAATTTTGAGTTGTAGATTATGCAGAGGCAAGAAATAAAGATGTTGGATGCAGTCTCCATATTCGCCTAGCAAGACACTGATGAGTGCATATTTGCATCATGTTTTATATTATTATTTTGCATTGTAGTTGTAGGATCTTGGTATTTTACGGCGTTCACGCGCACATTTTATATCTATTTTCACCAGGATCAGGACATATGATGGATACAATGGACACGATTATTGGAGCAGTTGTACTAGGGAGAAAAGGATCCAAAAACAACGTAAATCGCTTATTTGGGAAATATCAATAACACCAGAAGAAAACCCGAAGCGACCAAGGCATCCAGATGGTTTAACGACCAACTATATGACCGGAATACATTTTTCCGATTGTATAGTTTCGGTCGTATAATTGGCGCCGCCATCGCCTCCTCAAATAGTTTCACCCCGTGCAACTGGATCGGGGAGACAACATACAGAACACCCAGAAATCGCTAAAAACCTCACCTCTAGAAGGAATCTGGAGGGGGAACTCGCCCAATGGATCCATCTTCGCCCTACGTAGATCTGGGAGGCCAAGGCATCGATCTTCATCTTCATCAACCGCTGCACCACCATCATCTCCATCCATCCCATCTTCACCCATCTAGATCTTGTTGTGATTTCCGTACTCATTGTGGATTTATACAAAAACTATTCATTTACAATTGATTCCATTACAATTGCCATGATGTTGATTGCCTCCATGTCTGAGTAGATCATTAGTTCTTGGGGAGATGGAGAAACCCTAGCATATGATTGAGATAAGATAGAGATTATTATGTTATACATCATTATGTGCATGTGTTAATTGTCTTCATCTTGATGTTGGGAGTTGTGCACCTCCTTAATATTTGCCTCTTATGGGGACACGATGAAGGAGATTACTTGTTGGTAGACGGAGGGATGATAGCACTTACTGTGACTATAAAGCTATTGTCATTCTTTACGTACTAACTTGGGGAAACAAGGAGAACTCATAAAGCCATGTCCATGCCATGGGACAAATCCCTTAATAGAGGGATAATACGGTTGATGTCATTTATCTGTCAGCTGTGGTTATGAAGGATGGTGTGAGTACTGGTTGCTCCCTATTTGTCAATATATGGAGCTCCTCCCACATACATACATATCATTAGAATATTTGTTATAATAATCTTGATTGCTTAGTCTAAATTGCTAGTGGTGTATCCACCACTCCCTGAGAACGCCTTTTTTCTATTACAGTTCCAAGTTCTTTTACATACACGATTTTTATTTTCTGCATTAAGTTTTACTTTATTTTAATTACTTCATTCAATCAAAAACCCAAAAACAATTCTACTTTTCTTGCATCTCAAAGTTATTCCTTAAGTACTACATTTAGTTTTACTTAAAAGCATTTTAGGGTGTGTTTGGTATCCCGGGTGAGCTATCTCCCCTCGTACAAGCTGAGTTCATCTAAGCTGACTAGATACAATTGGATTTGGTTGCATTGTGTTTGGTAGCCTGTGTGAACTCAACCGAGCCGAGTTAAGATCTTGTTTGGTAGCCTGTGTGAGCTGAGCACATAAATAAGAAGCAATGAGGTCCCTAAGGAGATAATTTAAAAGCAGTCAGGACCCTACATAGAAATTTGAAAGCAATCAGGTCCCTACACCAAAGTTAAAAAGCAACCAAGTCCCTAAAATGAAAATTAAAAATCCATCGAGTCCATGTAGATATGTTGATGTGCTCGCGCTGGCTATCGGTCATCGTCGATGGGCTAGCTCGTTAGGGAGGGCTCGTGCCGCTCGTTGGGCAGGGCTGGTGGTGGCGCGAGGTGGCATGCGCAGCAAGCAGTGGCAGCCTCCAACATCGTTGGGTCTGGCCGTTGTTTTGGATCTGAAGGGCGGGTCGTCACTGTGGAGATGATGGAGCACGACCGTCGATGGGCTGGCCGTGGAGGTGAAGGACGGGCCGTCGCTGGGCTGGCTGTGTTAGCACTGGCCGCGCCTGGGCTTGCCGCGCCCGGGCTGGCCGTGGAGGTGGCGGTGCTGGCCGCGGGCCATGGCGCCCCAGGGTCAAGGTGGCGGCAATGGATCTCGGCATCGATGAGGCGGCGGCGGAGGCCAGCGTCGAGTCATAGGCCGGCAACGAAAGTGTTCCATAAGAGAGGCTAGTGAGAGAGAGGAGGGTGAGAGAGATGGGCTTGGGGGAAATGAGGTCGTGGGTCTAAGACCCCTACGCGCGATGTGCGGGTGCGCGGACGCGGGGATGGTTTCTCGGGCGTGTCCAACCCTGCCAAGTTGGGAAGCTCGAATCGAGCTTCTCTCTCGGGCAGGGCTGAGGGGCATTTTCTGGGTGAACTGGGCACTGCCCACTTCGCCGAGCCGGGCTAACAAACAGCGAAATTCGCAAATATCTCAGTTCAGATGGGAATAGCTGAGCTTACCTGGGCTACCAAACACGACCTTAGTCTTTCACCTACTGCTCCCTATGGAATTGATATCTTTATTTCGAAACTAGCTACAAACGATCTATGCACTTGCACTCATCAATCTATTTTTTGGCACCATTGCCGGGGAGCTTAGCGCTATAAGTCACTTTACTTTTAGTTATTTACTTTTGTTGTACTAATTTTTCATTTAAGTTGCAGGATCACAACAATGGACAACACTCAACATTTAATTCAGCTTGAGGCAGTAAGGAAAATGGGTTCGCCCATGGACGCTTTTATAACTGTCAATAAAAGCATAAATCTAGATGGAATTGAGATCCACCCTTTAATATTTGAACTACCGCACTCTAAGAAATTTGCAGGAACCAATGAAGAGAGTCCATATGGACACTTACAATTCTTTGAAGACGTTCTTTGTTCCTTTATATTCGACGACTGCAATCTTGATATTGTTAAAACCCAATTGTTTAGACAAACTCTAATAATATTTGCAACTAGTATAGATCTTTTTGTGTAGAAGCACCAAGGACTTGGATGGAATTGACAACCAATTTCCTATAAAAGTATTACTCAGGAAGCAAAGCTCACAGGCTGAGAGGTATTATTATCAGTTTCAAAAATAGTCCTGATGAGGGTCTATATGAAGGGTATCTAAGGTACAAGAGCTATCTAGATAATTGCCCCATCATCATTTGCCTGATTGGTTAATCACTCACACTTTTTATGGATGGCTTAATAATGAAAATAGAATGAATCTAGACACCGCTTCTAATGGTAGTTTTCTATCCTATACCTATGACGAAGCTTGGAAATTAATAAAGAAAATGAGGGAGGCAACAGAAAATCTTAAAAACAAGGAGAACATTACAAATAGTTTTTCTGAATATGCTTGTGTTAACGATTTCATTGCAGATGAAAGGACTTGTGCGATGATTAAAACCCTTCGTATTGATTCTTACTCAGTAAAGAAAATTATTGAGAATAATGCAAGGCACTTACAGGTACCTACATAATGGGAACCCCATAAACCCCTCGAAGAAAAGAAGCATGCAAGAGTGCTAATGGAAGAGTTATCCTCTGCACCTATTCAATAGAATATCAAGAAAAAGCAAAAAGAGGAAGAACAAATAAAGAAGAGATTAAAGAAACCAGAAAAGAACCAAGAAGCTACCAATATAAATAATGTTATATTGAAGGATCTTATGGAAGCACGAACAGTGGATAATGAAGTGGTTATGCTAGACTTTGAAACCTCAGAATTCATCGAAGGTAAGGTATGAGGTAGCGAAACTTCTAAACCTACGACTACTATATATTGTGGAGAAACTTTCTTATACAGAATTTGTGAGCCGATTTCCACTATAAATATTATGCTTTCATCACTTTATGAGGAACTTCACTACAATTTAAATAATCCAGATGTAGAATCGGTAGACACTACTATTAAATTGTCGAATAGAACTTATATAAAACCGGAAGGGGTAATCAGAAACATCTATGTCTTTATTGGATCACTCATGTACCCCCTTGATTTTCATATTATTGACATGCCTCGAGATTCTTTTTGTCCTATTTTTTTAGGCAGGCCTTTTGTTTCCATAACCAAAGCCCGAGTTGATAATAAGGAGACTATTTAACTGATGTTTGGAGAAGAGGAAATGACATTCCACTTTGCCAAACTAAAGAAGATGCCATATGAAGTGGAAGATATCAAGGAAGAGAAAACGATTGCCGAGCTGAACGCAATTCATTTTAGTACTCCACAAGATGAATTAGAGAGGAGCCTAATTAATTGAGAGGAAGCGCGGGATGACGAGGAGAGAGAAGTCATGGATGATTACCTTGATTCAGTTCCGGAAGCACAAAATCCACATGACTATGACGAACTGGTAAGAAAAGGAGATGAAGAACCTCCACTAATTGAATTGAAACAACTTCCAGACGATATGAGGTATGAGTTTTTAGATAATGAAAATAAATGTCATGTTATTATTAGCAAAAATCTATTAGAAAATGAAACAAATAAACTCATTTCGGTCTTGGTTAAGCATCGTGAAGCCTTTGGATATACTCTAAGTGATATTAAAGGAATAGATCAATCTATTATAACACATAAGATTACCATGCTTGAGGATGCTGAACCTATAGTTGATACACAAAAAAGTCTTAATCCAAAAATGAAAGAAATAGTAAGAAAAGAGGTTATACGCTTATTAGATGCTGGAATAATATATCCTATTTATGACAGTAAGTGGGTTAGCCCAGTTCATTGCATACCAAGACAAGGGAGTCTTGATGCTGCTATGAATGAGGATGGTGAGCTAGTTCCTGTAAATTGTTGGATATCGCATGTGCATTGCTTTTATAAAACTAAATCGTGAGACACGGAAAAATTATAAACCTATACCATTTATGGATAAAATTTTAGAAAGACTTAGTAATAATTCTTATTTATGTTTTCTTGATGGTTATTCTAGATATTCTCAAATTTCTATACAACCGGAAGATCAAGAGAAAACAACTCTCACTTGCCCTTATGGCACATATGCTTATAGATTAATTTCGTTTGGCTTATGTAATGCAGCAGTGACTTTTCAAGAATGTGTTTTAAAAATCTTTGATGATCTTGTTGATAAGACTATGGAAGTTCTAACAAATGATTTTGTTGTTTGTGGAACAACCTTTGATAATTGCCTCTACAATCTAACCAAAGTTTTGCAGAGATGCAGGCAATCAAATTTGGTTTTGAATTGGGAACAATGTCGTTTCATGGAAAGAGAAGGTAAAGTTTTTGGGCATAAGGTTTCGGAGAAGGGTATAGAAATAGATAAAACTAATATCAATGCTATAGAAAATCTTCCAATACCTCAGGACATAAAAAACTTAAAAATATTTCTGGGACATGCAGGTTTTTATAAGAATTTTATAAAAGATTTTACTAAAATAGCTATGCCTCTCACTAACCTTCTTGAGAAAGAAACTCCATTCTACTTAGATCATAACTGCATTGCAGCTTTTGAGAACCTTAAAACCAAATTAGTTTCTGCACCCATCATGCAATCTCCAAAATGGGATGAACCTTTCGAAATCATGTGTGATGCTAGTGACTATGCTTTAGGGGCTATGTTAGGACAGTGAGACGGAAAGAATTTAAATGTTATTTATTATGCTGGTAGACCTCTTAATAAGATTCAAGAAAGTTATGCTACTACAAAAAAAGAGTTCCTAGCTATAATTTTTGCTTGCGACAAATTTAGATCTTACATCATTAATTCTAAGGTAATAGTTCATACGGATCACCAAGCTTTGCATCACTGATACGTCCATAACGTATCTATAATTTTTGATGGTTTTATGCTAATATTATGCTTTTGACACATATCTTTTTATATAAAGTTTATGATTCATTTGGACTAACCTATTAATGGTTGGAAAAGTGCACAATGTTCTTGTTTTACACTTTGATGTGTAGGAATTACCAAGAATACAAGTGGAAACCTTGTTGGAGTCAAATTGGGATTTTCCAGAAATCTGTCTCGGAACTCTTTTTGAAGATGGTCACGTTTCTGGTAGAAGAAGGCATCAAATGGAAAACTCTTCAACTACAAAGTTGTTGGAAATTTCACGACAAATGTTCTGGACATAACATTAGATGATTCCGAGTCCGGACAGGCCCACTGGGCCTGATTTCTTAGTATGGATAGGGAATGCGAATTAGTATGCAGTTCCAAGTAGTGAAGCACATGTATATTTAGCCTCTCCCACATAGAAAACTGCATCAAAGACAATGAACCCGATTTATTCGCTAATTAAAATTGGACAAAGCCACCACAATTACCACCACTATTCTACACTCATGGTTCTATTAGTTTACTATATTTTATTGCTACAGCAACTAATTTTACTTTCTTGTTATTTATTATCATGCAAAGCTATCTGTAGTACTCGTATTGTTGCTCTAGTTTTATTTCCTAGATAATGCAAACGTTTAGTGTACGTAGAGTTGTATTGGTGGTTGATAGAAGTTGAGAGAACATTTATACTACCTTTAGCTCCTCGTTGGGTTCGACACTCTTACTTACCAAAAAAGCTACACACGATCCCCTATACTTGTGGGATATCAAGACCTTTTCTGGCGCCGTTGCGGGGGAGCAATAGCGTGTGGGTGAATATTCTTGTGTGCACTTGTTTGATTTATCTCTAAGTAGTTTTTACTTTCAGTTTTAAATTTGTCTCTATCTTAGTATGGATACAGAATGCGAATTACAAAAAAAATAGTTGTGCCTGTTACCAAAAAACGTTTTCAAAAAGGAAAGTGATTGGAAAGATGAGTAATGGTTAAGTTGGGGTCGACCTTGAACACTTGCCTATGAAACCAAAACAAATCTTCCCATGGAAGCTTTTCAGTTAAAAACTTGTATGAAGGAAGGCACCATTAAATATCAATTCCCACTCAAGAAAGGCAGGGGCAAGAAATTTGGTCTTCACGCTTCTTCATTCGAAAATACTTGAACCTTGCTCCTATGCCTAGCTGAAAGGCGTTAAAGAAAAGCACTATTGGGAGATAACCCAAATTATTTTTACTTTCAGTAAGGTTTTCTTTTGTTGAGTCTTGGAAGTTATTGCCTCAGTCATAACCTCTCGTTATCCTTTTTGTGTGGTTTTTGTGTCAAGAATAACCTCTAATTAGAGAGAAGTAAGACTTGGGAAAGTTGTTGTCCCGAAACAGATTTTTGTGCTTCACTGTAAAAAAATGTGAAAAATCCTTGTACATCGGATTGAGCTGTAATTTTTTGTGCTTATGCCCCAGCTTATTATCTAACTTTCATTAGTTTAGTACTTTTCGATTTGAGCAACACAAGGTTTTTTAACAAAAAATCGGTTTTTACCTGCTGGTCTGTTTTGACAGATTTCTGCCATTATTTGCATTTGCCTCTTAATCTCTTTCTCTTTGAGTTCTCTTTGAGCACTTGAGCTTTTGGAAGGAATTGCTATAGTAGCTTGTGTTTTAATGGAAGTTTTACTTGTGTTGAAACTAAACCCAAGGACTTATTATCTTGAATACACTAATGTTGCTAATGAAGATTGTGTGAAGTTTTGTATGAAGGAAATTTTCAAGTGTAGGGAAGAATAATGTGATGAGATGAAGAATGGACAAAAGCTCAAGCTTGGGGATGCCACTCGTGTCACCCCAAGAAATATTCAAGAAGTACAAGCGTCAAAGCTTGGGGATCCCCAAGGCATCCCCTTCTTCATTAATAAAAATCTCAGGTTTTCTGCCAAAACACTTCATTTTTATTGTTTCATACACAATTGTGTTGTTCTTGGAGCGTCTTCATTTTTGTTTTTAGTATTCTTTAGTTTGTTTTGCTTAAATGAATTGGCTGGACCCTTGCATTCATATGTTATTTCAAATAAGTGATTGGTGTTGGAAAAGAGTAGGAAAGTTCATACTTATAAGTGGTACAAAAGGAGTTTGTTTTGACTATGGCCTAAACTTTATCATGTCATGTTGGATGTTGCTTTGACCTTATGCTTAGTGATTATTGCTGTATCATGACTTGTTCCAAACAATTGAGATTACTTAATGTGCCTTCAAAGAATCATGCGTTATTTTAGCATACAAAAGCATAATATTGTGGTATTCTCCTTTGATGCTTTATTTGGGTTGACTTGGCACATGCTTACACCATGTTAAGACTATGAACCAGTCACCTTAGCCTCTATGATCATTTAGTTTTTGACTTGTAATATCACTTTATGCTTTAATTAATAATGTTTTGTCGCTGTGCATGGTTATGGCCATTATTGCTCTCTTAGTTGGTCGCTCCTAGTCTTTTGCTAGCCTCCACATGTACCGAGTATGAGTTCCACTCATGCATCCAACCCCCCAAAAAACAAGTTATTCCAAAGAGTCCAGTACAAATTCCTATGCATGGGTGTTATACCATTCCAAGTATATTCATGTTTTTATCTACCTTCCAAATTAAACTTGTTATGCGAAATTAGTGATTAAAGCTCTCACAAACTTGATGGCACACTTTATTTTCTTGCACTTAATAAACTTGAACCATTGTGTCCATCTATGTTGCGTATATGCTTGCGCTTTATAAGTTGTGAATTAGCAGAACCATGTACCATGGGGAATGCTCAACATTGCACTTATTATTCAGTTGATGTCATGTTCTTTTGTTTATGGATCCCGACGGTGTGAAATAAAAGGGGAGCTTGTAAGCTCATGGATTTTGTATGTGTGTTAGAGAAATGCCTGGGCGGCTAGCCTAAGCCATGCCTAATCATGGTGGAAAGTTGCAGCATAACCATAGTGAGCATTCGGTGAAGCATCCTCAATAAAAACTTATGCAAATAGCAAATAAAAAGATCGCTAAGATGCTCATTGTCTATTGCCTTGTAATTTTGATATGGGATAACTCCTGTATCATGGGGAAAGGGGTACCCCGTTGGCGGTTCTCCATAATACACATGTACTTACAATGACAAGAACTTACTCATGACTAAAGTTGAGTAGCATGAGGTTCGGTACTCGTAAGCAAGGGGCATGCGATTTTCAACTTGTAACTTGTCAAGCATATCCTCATATTTGTGTCACTTTAACCTTAATCACCTCAAGATACTTATGATAGGGGCAATGAGAGCTGAAAGCTAATAAGTGCCATAATTTTTAGAAGCTCTTCATGAAACTTGAAATCCCTGCTTCCCTTTATGAAGGGCCTTTCTTTTTACTATTATGTTGAGTCTCCATCTTCTATCTTTATGCATCAATTGAGAGAGCATAGTGGTTATTCTTAGTTTAATGTGCATTGTCCCAAAACTTGTTGATTGATTCATAACTTTGATATTGCTTGTTCTTAAATTACTTGTTCTAGTCATCCTTTAAACTTTAAAGGTGTCCTTGCATTTATGTTTTGCTGTCCATGAGGACAAGTCGAATACCACTTTACTATGTTTTACTATGCTCTAAACAAACTCATGTCTTTCAATGAATCATTACACATGATCTTTTGTTTGTGTTACTTTTCATGATTGCAACATGGTTGCTAAGTTATAAAATTATATTTATCATGTTTTAAGTACTTTGATCACAGCTGCAATGCTTTTACAATAATGATGATCAAGATTGTGTTGGCTGCATGTCACCTCGAAAATTATATTGTTTTTATCGTTTACCTACTCGAGGACGAGCAGGAACTAAGTTTGGGGATGTTGATACATCCATAACGTATCTATATTTTTTGATGGTTTTATGCTAATATTATGCTTTTGACACTTCTTTTTATAGAAAGTTTATGATTTATTTGTACTAACCTACTAATGGTTGCAAAAGTGCATAATGTTCTTGTTTTACACTTTGATGTGTAGGAATTACCAAGAATACAAGTGGAAACCTTGTTGGAGTCAAACTGAGATTTTTCAGAAATCTGTCTCAGAACTCTTTTTGAAGATGGTAATGTTTCGGGTCTAAGACAGCGTTAAACGGAAAAATCTTCAGCTACAAAGTTGTTGGAAATTTCGTGACAAACGTTCTAGACATAAAATTTAGCTGATTCCTAGTTCAGACGGGCCCGTTGGGCCCAATTTATTGCAGCCCAAGATGGTGTGACGGGAATCCGAGAAGCTATATAAAGGGAGGAAACCTAATTCGTGGGAGAGACCTCCACCCACGAATTTGCAGCCACCAAAGCCATGTTTTTGCCTCCCCCATGGATCCCATATCCATGGGGGAGGGCTCCCAAAAATCCATGAAGGGGGCTAAGGGGCGGTGCTCCCCCATGATATCGGCGACAGGGAAGGAGTCCCCCGCGCCGCCACCGCCCTCTTCACCATCTTCACCGCCATCTCCATCACCTAATCTTCCTAGTATGCAGTGGTTCATCCTCCCACATACCTCTGTATCATCCTATGTAAACATGGTGTTTGATGCTACAAGTTATAATCCTATGATCTATGTCATGTTTATGTAGTTTCTTTGTTCTTAGATTAAATGGTTAAACGTCTTTGGTTCATTAGAGTTGTATGTTGATATGGTACAGTCCTTTGGTGTCCATTATATTTGTGCGCGCATGGATTAAACATCATATGGTTTGTAGTATGTGTAAGAGGAAGGGGGAAGTTCTGCCGGAGTGACAGAAACATGAGGACGCGAATCGGAACGTTGCACGTATGGGAGTAAGAGGACCATTAAACTAAAGGCTATGGTTGAGGAAACCTTAATGCATTGTAGTAGTTACAGATGTTTACTAACAATCCGATCATATTTTACATGTAATTCCAAGTAGTGAAGCGCATGTATATTTAGCCTCTCCCACATAGAAAACTGCATCGAAGTCAATAAACCCGATTTATTCACTAATTAAACTTGGACAAAGCCACCACAATTACCACCACTATTCCACACTCATGGTTCTATTAGTTTACTGTATTTTATTGCTGCATCAACTAACTTTACTTTCTTGTTATTTATTATAATGCAAAGCTATCTCTAGTACTCGTATTTTGCTCTAGTTTTATTTCCTAGATAATGCAAATGTTTAGTGTGCGTAGAGTTGTATCAGTGGTTGATAGAACTTGAGAGAACATTTATCCTACCTTTAGCTCCTTGTTGGGTTCGACACTCTTACTTATCGAAAAGGCTACACACGATCCCCTATACTTGTGGGATATCAGTCACCTCCTTGTGAAAAAGGATGCAAAGCCCAGGTTGATTAGGTGGGTTTTATTACTGCAAGAATATGATTTGCAAATAGTAGATAGGAGGGGTAAAGATAATCCAGTAGCAGATCATCGCTCTAGCATGGAGGGAATAATTACTAATCCCGTACCTATAAATGAGTCATTTCCGGGAGAATATTTAGCAAATATTGAAATGGTTGATCCTTGGTATGCGGATTATGCTAACTATCTTGTAGTAAAATTTATACCTCCTAGTATGACAAGAAATCAAAGGTTGAAATTCTTTAATGATCTTAAATATTACTTTTGGGATGATCCGTATCTATATCATCCTGGACCTGACAGGATGATCCGGAAGTGCGTTCCTAACCATGAAATGAATGCAATTTTGCAAGCTTGTCATGACGGCCCGTATGGAGGACATCATGCAGGCAAGCGAACTGCAGCAAAGGTACTTCAATCCGGATTCTATTGGCCCACCTTGCTCAAGGACGCACACAGGTATGTAGAACACTGTGATGCTTGCCAAAGAAGGGGTAATATATGTAGGAGACAAGAGATGGCAATGAATTATAGTCTTATAATCGAACCATTTGATGTATGGGGAATGGATTACATGGGACCTTTTATAGAATCAAATGGTTACACTCATATTCTTGTTGATGTCGGTTATGTTACTAAATGGGTTGAAGTTATTCCAACAAGTCATGCTGCCTCAGTGAAGATGATCAAGGATGTTATATTCGCCAGGTTTGGAGTTCCTAGATTTTTAATCACTGATGGTGGTTCTCATCTACACTAATATTAAAAGACTCAAAGGGTCTAATCCAACGAATCACGACCCTCAGTCCGATCTATCCAACGACACAAATCTCTTCCGTCTTTAGCGGCTCATCATGAGAGGGCGGATAACACCGTAAGCGGCAATTCCCCCCTAACCCACGTTTGGACGAACAGTTTTTTTACCGCTCCCCATGATGTCGCCATCCCGGGAGGCTAAGACCCATCACCGCCATTCGCCATCCTATCACAGTCGTAGCCCTCCCATGATCGCGCCCTCCCGCACCTCCCAGGATCCCGCCGCATCCCTCCTAGGTGATCATTGTAGCCCTCCAGGAGACGGTCACAGCACTCCCACACTCCCGCCGCAGACGCCTCCCGAGGTGCAGACGCCCTCCCGCTTCCTAGCTCAAGACTCATCCTACGACAACTCCTTGGACACCAGGAAGCGAGGCCGACCTGGATGCCACAGTTTCCGCTTTCTCCAGCACCGCCTTGACCACGGGATCAGCCGCCCCAGTCCTTGTGAGGATGCGTCGGTCTGGACGCCACCACCCAATTCCTCCCTGAATAGCACTCTGGGTCTAGGCTGGGGCGGATGACTATCGCCCAGGAGGACCCTCCCGCCGCTCCCTCCTTCTTGCCTCAGCAGCTTTGCAGCTCGACGACACATTTGAATCCAGTATTGACACTAGATTTTATTTTATTGCATATTTGGTTGATACTGATTTCGTTAATCGATCAGGTGGGACACACATTTCACGCTGCAATCATGCCTTCTTGTTTCTAGACAAACAGGCTCACAAAAGCAAACTCATTGCATTTGATGGTCAATATTGATTCATATCTTAGACTATAGCTAAATGCCTCGGTTTATTGGGTACTGAAGATTAATTCCATCTAATATTATTTTAGAACAGATAGATTCCATTATCTGCTTTTCAACTTCTTGCAGGAGGGATGGGCAGATTAGTCACCGATTAGTACCCTCCCCGTTTTAATTAAATTCTCTAAGTTCCAATGTATGTGAATTCTGATGTCGTTTGTGGTATGGGCATCATGAGGTTCCTCAACGTTGCAAGTTTTAGATAGCATACATACATGCCTTTGTTGCTTTACTTTGGCACAATTGATTTTTACATCAATTGAGTTCCTAGCCTCAAGAATTGTTTTCATATTTACATTCAGATTATGTGTACATACCATGCTTGTAGTTCATACCTATGGTGAATGTCCTCTTAGAAATTCTAGAAAATCTTACTTACCATCGACCTTAGTGAATTCAGTCGAATTCTCATTAAGCTAGCATACAGAATCCATGCATGCATATGCCAGATTACACTTTATTATGGAACATGAAGAAGACATTAGTGCATATTTGCTGATAGAATGCTTCAGAGGTTCATTATTGTAATTCTTAATCTTCACTTTCATTAGTGCTATAGACATGATGCAAACCCGTGTTCTATGAAATCTCAACGAGAATTAAGAGAATAAAATTCTGAACTCAAAGTGATATTTGGAAAAAATAGCGAGTTGTGGGATAAGTGCAAATGTTCTTTGATGGCGAACACATGTATAATCCTGGAGCATTTTCTCATAGCTGTTTTTGCTACTAGACCTGATGTTTTGACTATGTGCATGTCCAACAAAACAAAATATGTTTGGTGTGATCATTAGAAAACATGCATCTCTTCAAAGAATAAGATACATGCACATTATTCTTTAAGGGAAATAAGATATAGATTAACAAAACACAACAATATCATGATATGGTTCGAATTTGGTGGTGATGCTAGCTAGAAATCATATACTTCTCTGTTATGTCCTAAAAATAAATCTTAGCCAATAATTGGTTGTCTACATGGACCACATGGTACAGGTTTTCTCACTGGGTGTGTATTTTCGTTAGAAGGATTATCATTTAGAAGTATTTGAATATTTTAGTATGTTAATTTTATATTGATGTCGGTAATACAATATACCCGCAGAGAGCAAACCAATATATCATGTTGTATCAGTGGCAATTTAACTTTACCACATAAACATAATATATTTACCATGGAATTGTGTTTTAGTCTACTTGCATTGCAGGATCCAGTCGGACAGGGAGGCAGGGAGGCTTCTCATTCTCACTTTATTTTCATATATGAGACATATCATGAATGAGAATCAGACGAGAGCCTATTGTACAATAGTTTGACTATCTCAGGCAAAGGAGAAGACCACGGGATAATTCGGTTCACAAAAATACATGAGTTCCAATCTTTGTCCATATATCAAAATTACTCATTTTCCTGTTTTGATAGGCAAGAAGCTCGGCCAATGGTGCAAGATTGTCTGGTTGCTATAATCTTACATGTCGCATAAAATAGGATATCACAAAATTGAGGTAAAAGATGTCTTGTCATCTACTTTTCTGGGTTCTCTTCCGTTCCGATTACTTTGCTTCCTTCCTTGTACAATTACAACTCAGTGTGCTATTACTTTAGTTTCCTACTGTATTTTGCTCTACAAGGTGGCATGTTGCTATCTCTTGAGTAATTTGTATGTCTGTGATTGTGCCGCAATGATGTTGTAATACAGTATCATCAAATAAAACTATCGCTATTTGGAAATGTTCAAGATTTTGAATAAGGTATGGTAGGTAAAGTTTTGCTCCCAAAATTCACATTATCATACTATTGGTATCCTCTAGATTCATGTGCAGACTCACGAATGGTTTTTCTTTATATCTGACAGGTTGACTACGTGGAGTTTGAGGAGTTTGTTGGATAGTAGTTTACTAAAAACATTATCTCTCATATCTTTCTCGTTTTCTTTGAAAAACCAGATAGTAGTCTGATTTGTTTCAGTTTCATATAATTCTGGATTAAGTACGAAAGTGCAAATATTGTGATCGATTAGCCAGTAAAGTTGTGATCAATGGGGTAACAGTTTTAACAAGATACACAATAGTAACTGGAAGTTGGAGCAAACTTGACAATCACCCTTTCTAGATGAAAATACTTTCTGACAAAATGATTACTCTCTCTGATCCAAATTAGTTGATTTGGTTTTGTTAGATTCGGATCTGAGTTAACTAATTTGGATAAAAGAGAGATACACTCTAATATTTCTGAAAATTGGTTAATTTATCTATGCATTAGTCGATACGTGCATGTGCATGTGTACGTGCTCGATTACTAGTTTCATGAAAGGAACTTTCAGGAAAATTCTCAGCAAATATGGAGTAACTCACCGCGTTGCTTCACCATATCATCCTCAAACGAGTGGTCAAGTGGAAATCTCCAATAGAGAATTAAAGACCATACTCGAGAAGACGGTGGAAAAATCAATAAAATATTGGTCATACAAGTTAAATGACACTCTATGGGCATATCGTACTGCGTTTAAAAATCCAATGGGTATGACACCTTATAAGATGGTATACGATAAGGCATGCCATTTACCTTTAGAATTGGAACACAAAGCTTTTTGGGCAATCAAAAACCTAAACTATGATCTTAAAGCAGTAGGAGAAAAACGTTTATTAGATATTCATGCTTTAGATGAGTTTAGAAGTGAGGCTTATGAGAATGCTAGATTGTTTAAAGAAAAAGTAAAAAAGATGGCATGATAGAAAAATAGAAAATAAGACCTTTAAAAGTGGAGACAAAGTGTTGCTATATAATTATCGTCTTAAGTTGTTTCTAGGGAAGCTTAGATCGAAGTGGGAAGGCCCTTATATAGTTGAAAAAGCTTATTCATCGGGAGCAGTGAAGCTCCAGGGAAAAACACCCTCTCTTTCATGGGTGGTAAATGGACAACGCTTGAAGCATTATCGAGTAAAAGAAGATATAAGTGTAGTCACCATACAAGTGATCACCCTAGAAGAGGTGATTAAGCAAAGATATACAAGGAATGGCAACTGCAAGAAGAATGGACTCGAGACAAAATGAGCAACACTATGGTCAAGCTATTGACCATAAAAGAGCACTTCATGGGAGGCAACCCATGCGAAGTAAAGGTTTGAGTAAGTTTTTAAATTTTTAATTAATTTTTAATTGAACTTGTGTTAAATAAGGAACATCTAAATCTCTAGCGAAGAAAAAGGTTAGATTGATAATGCCAATATTGGTCGAAATTTAAGCTATCTTTTTTCTGTCAAAACTTGATATTTCATTAAGTTTCAAATTAATAAAGAATTCTCAGAGAAGCAGGCAATTTTTGGTGGATCCAGAAGGTTTAACGACCAACTATACGGCGGGAATAAAAATTTCGGCTGTATAGTTGTGGTCGTATAGTTGTTTCGACATCACCCCTTCCGTCCATGAAAGGTACTGATAGTTTAACGACCAACTATACGGCAGGAATAAAAAATCCGCCCGTATAGTTGCTGTCGTATAGATATCGATGCCAGCGTCAAAGCTCTTTTCTGGGTACTGATAGTTTAACGATAACTATACGGCGGGACTAAAAATTCTTCCCGTACAGTTATGGTCGTATAGATATCGAACCATCTCCAAAAAAAAAATTTGGAGTACAGAAGGTTTAACGACCAACTATACGGCGGGAATAAAAATTCCTGCCCGTATAGTTCCGGCCATATAGTTGGTTCCACCGTAGAAGAAAATCTATAGTCAATTCATAACTATACGGCGGGGCCTATACGGGTCGCGCCCGTATAGTTTCTCGTTATGGACAACGACTATGGTTTTTGACACCCCCTTTTAAAGATGATCGCATCTATCCTTTTTCATTAAGTTTTCGCAGAGCTACAGCCTCCAGCCTCGAAAAATCCTCGCCATCCCTATACAAGCCCCTTCTAACAATATACGTGTAGCAAAGCCATGTAGCCCTTCCATGTCAACAAGATTTGGAGGAAGAAAGAAGAGAAGCCCGTGAAGAGGATCGAAGAAGTAGAACCTAAAGGATCATCATCATCGTCCAACCCGGAGATCAAGCCTCTCCCAAACTGGGAGGACATGTTCCCGCAAAGGATGGAGATGATGAGGCAAGTTGAGAGGGGAAAGAGCAAGGATGATTATCTCCCTAATCCCTATCGTCACAACATAGGATCCTATTATAAACCTCCTCTTGGTCCGTCACCTCTTAAACCTAAGAAGGTGCGGCAAGATGAGATACATGATAAGATCTATGAGTTGGAAATAGCTTCAAAGGCATATGTTGAAACAATTGGAGAAGGGATTGACTCCTACTGGATGATGAGCAAAGACCTTGAGAAAAAGGTCGATGACATCGATGGTAGAGTTGGTTTCTTGATTAAAATTGTTTTTGAGTTGACAGATGAGAAGAAATTCCTCCAGAAGAAAATTTTGAAGCTTCAATACGACATGGCCGAGCTCAGCATCCTCTTTGCAAGCATAGTTAAAGATGGCAACACAGTAGAAGAAGGCAATACTCTTCCTACCCAGGAGGAGGAATAGGTACCAACAAGGAGTTATCTGATCCCGCCTGGCTTGATTCCAAGCTTGGGGAGATCTTTAAGACATTGTAAATTAACTTATAAGTTTATATTACTATTTTAGTTCTGCATTAGTTCCAGTTTAGAAATAAAGTTTGCATCATTTGAGATCCCTAATGGAATAGTCAATCCCATTAGTGAAATTCCGAGTTTATTATCATATATGGAGCATTATTGAGTTTGTGCTTGTCTTATTGGATATATGAATGGATTGAGTATAATTTTCCTTGCACTTGATGATAACAATAGGAGTCTTCCACACCATTGGTATTAATGGAACATATAAAGATCATTTAATCAATATGTTGTAAGTTCATGGTTTGATTTACAAAAGTAAAAATAATCTGATTAGTCAAGTTGAAAAAGAAACCTTGAATAGAGGAAATAAAAGTGATATCAAAATAGAGTGAGAACAAGTTGAGGTAGAATCTTCAAGTCATAAATATGCTTCATATACAATTGGAATTTGGTAATTGAGATCGTTAAACTTTGGATTCCTACATGGTGTAGCATCCCAATTGTCTAACAATTGTAATACTACTTGGTCTAGTAATATATTGGCTACTTCCTACATATAATTGTTGCATCATAATTATATCATGCTCATGTCATCATGCCACCTTGCATTTGAGCATCATATAAAAACTCTTTCATTTGGTTCTTCTCTCATATGCATTATTAATTGTATTTGGCTCTTGATATAATGTATTTGAATTTTGATAAATGCTTGGTGCCCAAATTGAGCTGGGGGCATATCTTTTATTTCACTCCACCACCTTTCTTTGTCACCACCTTATAACTCCACCATTCCATTTACCCATGAGCTTGTAATTCTTTTTCTGTTGATATTTATTCTAGCTCATGTGGGTTGGGGTGGATCTAATTCTAATTCCTTTTGCTTGGCCTTTATTCCACATTTTGGAATGCATAAGAATAATGCCATGTTATTATTATTGTTTTCACAAGCATAAACATGGCCATTAATTATTATGCATGGGCCATGCAAGAGTACCACCACCTTTAGCCCATTTGTTTTTCTCTTTGTTTTAGTGGTTCTTTCTTTGTGGGATCATCTCCATCTCTCTCCACCATCCCCATGTTCTCATCAACACCATTTTTCCCTTCATGCATGATCAAATGAGGCCTTTTTCCATAAACCCCATTCCTCTCTCTTTTTCTTGGGTTCACCTTCCCCTCACCTTATGCTAAACCAAAGCCCTCACCCCTTCCTCTTGGTATGATCTTAAAAGCATGAGTTTTTAAAACCTAAACAACCTAATTAAACCCCAACCCTAGTTTTATCTCTATTCTCTCTAACCCTAGTTCTAATCTAAACCCTTACCCTAACACTCACCTCTCTCTCTCTCTACCAGGCTGGCCCTCTCCCTCTCCCTGCCAGCAGGTCCCACCAGCCCCTCTTCCTCCAACCCATGCCGAAGCTAGAACCAACCCTAGCCATCTACCCTCCTAACCGAGCTCCACCCGACCCTCTTCTTCTCTCTCTCTACCTCGCTCTCTCTCTACCAGAGGCCCCCACCAGCCGAGCCTGTCCCCCTCTCTGCTGGCCCACCTGCCATGCCCCTGCCTGGCCAAGCCGAGCCCCAGCTCGTGCACGCGAGGAGGAGGAGGAAAAGGTGGCCGAAGCCACCTTTATCTCTACCCCGCTCCCACACGTCACCCCATCCCCTTCCCTATATACTTCCTCGCCTCACGTGCCCTGGCATCACCAGATCCACCCCGGAGCCCTGCCTCTCCCCTCTTCTTCTCCACCGACGCCATCTTCCCTCTCGCCGGTCACCGCTAGTACAGCCGCCTTATCCTCGTTCCAACCGGCGTGGGCGACATGGAGGTGGTCGAGGAGGCCTAGGAGGTTCTTATGCGTCGCCCCGTACGCGCCAGCGAGGAGGAGGAGCCCCACAACTGCCGCAGCATGACGACGTCCACCGAAACCCTAGCGCCGCTGTTCGCCAGCTCCGTCGATGTTCTGCTGCTTCCCGCCCTGATCCGCCGCCGTCAACCACCCTGCGGTGAGTCCCTCTCCCGCCTAGACACCCTCTTCCTCGCCATAAAACCCTAGCCGCGGCAGGCATTTCGTTGAGCACTCTCAGTGCGCCGTGGCCGCGAGCGTCTGCACGTCGGCGCGACATACCGCGACCTATCTAGCCGCCCTTCCCCCTCCTAACAGCATCTCCCGCCTGCCGCAGTGGCCACCGCCTCCGAGCGCGAGCCCCAGGTCACCGGTTCGAGCCCCACCGCACGGTGTTTTTCGCCGTCAGTTCGTCAGACCATGGAGAAGATCCACAGTGCCCCCCCTTTTTGCAAATAGCCCCCTCTGTTATCTCTCGCTCAACCCGCGGTACTCGCGACCCCACCTGCCAGCCGCCATGAGCTTTTTATAGAAAGGCACCCCGGTTTTTAGTAACCTTAACCCGCGCTCTAGCTCAACCCCACTGTCAGCCTCTACGGGTTTAGCCGCTGGCCCATGGACCCGTAGTCCCTGGTCCCACCTGTCAATCGTTGTGGCTAGGTAACGCCGCGGTGAGAAAACCCCTTCTGAGCGCGCGTATCCCAGTCAGCAGCTGGCCCACCGTCAACGACTGTGGCTAGGTGTGGCTGAGTGCAAAAACATATTTCCGTTTATCTGTTTTATTAAACTTTTCCAGAAATTATTTAAATTCAAATTCAAATCTGTTTTTAAATAAATTTTAAATTATAAATCCAAATAATACAAATGATGTATGTTTTTGAATCAGAAAAATGTGAGGAATTCAAATATGCTATTCAAAATAATGTTTGAACACTTTAAATTTTCGAGATGATTAAAATTACAAATAAAATGCCCTTTTCTTAATAAATTAATAACTTTAATTCTACAACTCCAAATTCAACAAATAATATGTCTAAATCGATCAGCACGACGAGCCCGTCCTATCTATGCAGTCCTTGTTCTGAATTGAAGCATGCATCATGTCATTATTAAAAATCAGAACTGTTTATGACAATAAAACTTGGTTAAATAACTAATAAAATGCTTTATTCTTGTATCCACACCTCACCCTTGCCATGCTACTTTAATGCCATGTAAATTGTTCATCATTCATCATGGCATGCTTGTTTGCTTGTCGCATTTTAATTCATATGCTTGTGTACTTTATTTATGTTGGCCCTTGTTTGTTTGGTTCTTCTTCGAATAGATGCCCAGCAGGAGAATTACCAGGAATCATAGGAGTACTACCCAGATCCATCTCTCGCTTCAAATGAGCTGCCAGGCAAGCACTACCACATGCTTGCATACATATAGTACCTATTGCCTCTATCTTATTCTTGCATCATTGAGTCGTGATTGCATTAAATTGAATCCGAAGCACAGTTTCTCGATCATAGACAAGTCTAAGTAAAGTACCGCTTTTAAATTGACTAAGTACCTGACTAGTAAATAGTGCAATTCTCATGGAATGGTTAATAAAACTGCCAACGGATGGGGGTTGTTCGTCCGCTTCCTTGTTGGTAAGCGAGGAGGAGGATGGATCTATTAATTATACTGTTATAACTGTTGTTCTTAATTCACGGACATCCGTCTATCATTGGTTAGGCGGATGGATAGCGAGTACCTATAGACTTGTTAGTTATTATCTTTTGCTGCAATTGCGTCACCCTAGGTTGTGTCCCCTTTAGTGGCATAAAGACTTGCTGAGTACCCCTAGGGTCTCACACGATAAATTGTTTGATTCAGATGAACAGGTGTATTCGTAAGAAGGATACTCGGTGGAGGAGACAGATGATGTTGGCAACAATCACTCGGTGTAGAGATTCTGAGAACGGGGATCCGTGAGATCTGTGGGCGGGATGTGTTTATTTATGTGGCATCTTATGCCGATTTGCTTCTTATACGTACTCGGATCTTGTTTTCTGCTTCCGCCTGATACTCTGATGTTTGATGTATGAGGAGCTATCCTAAAATATTATCTCTATCTAGGATATTTGAATCTTGCCGTAAGGCGTTGCAATATTTCTATTTTTTTAGATGGAGTGGCTCTGAGAACTATTGTATGTGGCTTGCATACATACTCACTTGTGTATGTAGTTGATCCCTTCGCCTGCCGATTACGCCGCTCGTTCTTGTCCCGATGTTCTGAAAGTGGTTAGGACGGCCGAAAGGTCTACCGTGAGTGGCTCTAGGCCCCACCATACTATTTTAACCACTTTCGCTCATCCAGGCATGTAACTAAGAGCGTAATTCACCGAGGTAGTTACAATTGGTATCAAAGTCATCCCGCCCTTCAGGGTCTCAGCCAAAATGGTCATTGTCAGTCTAGCAAATATATTTGGTAGTTATGTATACTAGGGAAAAACAAACGTGAGAGTAGGACTGCTTCCATTTTTCTTCTTACCCACCCACCCACCCTTTTTCTGGTAAGGAAGTGTAACGTTTTCAATCCTCTTCTAAAAATTCAAACTAGGATTCACGTGTTCTGGGTTCCGTAGTACCATAGGTTGTGTGTGTGTGTGTCTGTGTGAACTCCTTGTCTATCTGTTGCATCCAAATGTTATCACTATCTGCCTTTTGGTTATCAACTGTTGGTACATTCCATACCGACAGGCCTTTGTAAACCGACGCGATCTATTCTGATTCGTTGTATACCGATGCGATCTATCTTACTCTTTGTTATCCGACGTTATCTTGTTGGGGTGTTCTTTTTCGTAGTTACTAATCTTTAGGTTCATCTTAAGAAGAAGGTGTTGGGCTATGTGTTTTACTGATTCATGTGCGGAGTAATGATTTGAGTGCGGGATGGAGTCGCGACCATACCACTACTTTTATCATTGCTCTTGTATATTGAATTAGTAGAGTTACTAATCTTGATTCGTGAAGTGGTTTTGCGCATATAGTGGTATTTTAATGCCGAAATTTGCGGAATTTTTTTCTTTCTTAGCTTGTGTACCACACTCCTTGTTAACTCGTGTGCGTTATGCTTAATATCTTCTAGGTGTCTTGAACTTTGTTGATATTTTAATATCATCTCAGTGAATTGTATCCTTTAATCTTGGTTAATTCCATTTTGGTACTATTTTATATTATTATTATTCTCCATTATAGTACTAACTTGTGTTTTATATCAATCATAGGATGGCACCACCACGTCGTTCTGAGGAGGACATACCACCTGAACTGGGGGCTGCTTTTGCAAGTATTGCAAATGCCTTGGGGACAATGCAGCAGAACCAGCAACGCTTCGAGGAAAGTGTCAGGAGGAACGAGTTTGTTCCGCTACCTCCACCTCCCAAGCGAGGAGACATCAAGAGTTTTCTCAAGTTCAACCCACGCCAATTTGAGGTGTCTGATCAGCCACTTGATGCGGATGATTGGCTGCGTGAAGTGTCAAGGTTGCTGATGACTGCGGATGTTCCCGAGCAAGAATGGGTCAAATGTGCCACTCACCTTCTGAAGGGAGATGCAGCTCTGTGGTGGGAAAATTACCTCAAGGCAGACCTCTCTGGTTTTCAGCCTACTTGGGAGCAATTCACTGGGGCTTTCAAAGAGCAATATCTGTCAGAAATTGTCATGGAAAGGATGAAGGAAGTGTTTCTCAACCTCAAGAAGGGCACTGACAATGTCAATACCTACATCAGAAACTTCATGAACCTTTCTCGGTATGGTGGCGATGAGATCTCTGATGAAAAGAAAAAGCAAAAGAGGTTTAGGCAAGGCCTCGATGCATCCATCAAATATGCTATCACTCATGCAAGGCCGGCGTCTTTTCTGGAACTCAAACACACAACTCTGCAGGAAGAAGCAAGTAGGCAAGTGTTCGAGGAGTCAAAGAAACACAGCCGTGATACAGCAAGCTCTTCTGCTATGATAGCTCCTTCTAAGCGTCGTGTCTGGGTTCCTAACACCCCACCGTTGCTCCCTGCTCCACCAAGACCGTCAAGCTACGCAGCAAGGCCACCAAACTCCTTCACTGCGGCTCCCAGGGGCTACAACCACAACTACCCTAGAGCGCCTGGCGGAGTCCCTGGCTACGTTGCTCCACGTCCACCTGGTGGTTGCTATACTTGTGGAAACACTAGGCATCAGCACTAGAATTGTCCAATGAACAACAAAGCTCTTCCACCAACACCTCCAAGACCTGCGGCAAGTTCTCCTATGGTTCGTGCACCTCCACCTCGGGCTCTCAACATCAACACTAAGCCTGGGTCTACGGTTGCTCGTGCCAACTGTGTCAACGTCGCTCAAGCTGAGCATGCACCTGGAGTTGTAATGGGTATGCTTCCTGTTAACTCAATTCCTGCTCGAGTTTTGTTTGATTCTAGCGCATTGCATTCTTTTGTTTCTCACAAGTTTGCAAATGAGAATGAGTTAGCAATGGATCCTCTCCCCACGCGTTTAATGGTTCTTTCTCCTGGAGCAACAATGGCATCTTCTAAAATTAGCCATAACAATCAAATTGAGATTGGTGGTTCTTCGTTTCCGGCTTCCTTAATTATTCTGGGCAATTCTGATATTGATGTTATCTTGGGCATGGATTGGTTAACATCAAATGCAGCTGTGATTGATTGTGTTGAATGTTCGGTTTCTCTGAAAATTCCTGAAGGCCATATAGTCTATTCTCCAAGTCTAACTCCTGCAATTCAGCTTTACTCTTTGGCGGCTCTGAATGATGATGCTATGGAAGGTATTCAGAGTGTTCCGGTAGTCTGTGAGTTCCCGGATGTCTTTCCTGAAGAGTTGCCAGGTATGCCTCCAGATCGTGAGGTTGATTTTGTGATTGAACTTGAACCTGGTACCGCTCCTATATCCAAGCGGCCTTATAAAATGGGTCCTGCTGAGTTGGCTGAACTCAAACGTCAGCTGGATGAACAAGAGAAGTTGGGTTTCATTCAGCACAGTACTTCTTCTTGGGGTAGCCCAACCATATTTGTGAAGAAGCGAGACAATACTGATAGACTTTGTGTTGACTATTGGGCTCTCAATGCTAAAACCATCAAGAATAAATATCCCCTTCCGCGGATTAATGATCTCTTCGATCAGCTAGCTGGAGTTGTGGTATTCTCTAAACTTGATTTGAGAAGTGGATATCATCAAATCAAGATTCGCAAGGAAGATGTTCCTAAAACAGCTTTCACCACCCATTATGGCATGTATGAGTACACGGTCATGTCTTTCGGTCTCACCAACGCACCTGCCACCTTCTCGAGGCTTATGAACTCGGTTTTCATGGAGTATCTTGATAAGTTCGTTGTGGTCTATCTGGATGACATTCTAGTCTATTCTAAGTCAAAAGAAGAACATGAAGAACACCTTCGGTGTGTCCTAAACAAGCTTCGTGAGAACCTCTTGTATGCAAAGTTCTCCAAGTGTGAGTTCTGGCTGCCTCAAGTCACCTACCTTGGTCACGTGATCTCTGCCAAGGGCATTGCCGTCAACCCAGAAAGTATTAAGACAATTATGGACTGGCTTCCACCCATAAATGTCAAAGAAGTCCGGAGTTTCCTTGGTTTGGCCAGTTACTGTCGTCGCTTCGTTCAAAACTTCTCGAAGATTGCGAAGCCTCTTACCGATCTCCTCAAGAAAGGCAAGAAATACCTTTGGACTCCTGCATGTCAAGCAAGCTTTGAAACACTCAAAGAGAAGCTCACTTCCACACCAGTCTTGGTTCCTCCAGATACATCAAAGCCTTTCCAGATATTCTGTGACGCCTCATTGCAAGGATTGGGTGCGGTCCTTATGCAAGAAAAACAAGTTGTTGCTTATGCCTCTCGACAGTTGAAGACGCATGAGATCAACTATCCTACACATGACCTCGAACTCGCAGCAGTTGTCTTTGCTTTGAAAGTATGGAGGCATTACTTGCTTGGCAACCGTTGTGAGATCTTTTCTGATCACAAGAGTCTGAAGTATATCTTCACACAGCCTGATCTCAACCTTCGTCAGAGGAGGTGGATTGAAACAATCAATGATTTCGATTTGACCATCAACTACACTCTGGGCAAAGCTAATGTCATGGCCGATGCTCTCAGCCCAAAAGCTTATGTCAACAACCTCATGGTGGAAGAACAACAGCCTCTCTTGTGGGAGGAATTCCGCAAGCTCAACCTTGAAATTGTGGATCAAGGGTATCTTCTGAACCTTCTAGCAACACCGCTCTTGGAAGAAAAAGTTCGTTCCATTCAACTTGGTGATCCTTACACTAAAAAGATCATCTCCAACATTCAGCTTCCGAAGTATGAGTCTTTCCACGTTGACGACCAAGGCACTCTTTTCTTTGAACACCGGATGTTTGTTCCGAACTACCCGGGTTTAAGAGAGCAAGTTCTAAAGGAGGCGCATGATTCTGTTCTTTCTATCCACCCTGGCAGCACTAAGATGTACATGGACTTGAAAACACAATATTGGTGGCCTGGGTTGAAACGATATTGTGCCAAGTATGTCTCGGAGTGTGATGTCTGTCGTAGAGTTAAAGCCGTCCATCAGAAACCTTCCGGTCTTCTACAGCCATTGAAGCCTCCGGAATGGAAATGGGAGAAAGTAGAGATGGACTTCATCACTGGTTTTCCAAGGTCGCAAAAGGGCAACAATGCAATCTTTGTTGTCATCGACAGGCTTTCTAAAGTAGCTCACTTCTTTCCAGTCAAAGAAACAATTTCTGCAATTCAGTTGGCGGAGCTCTATATCAACAGAATTGTCTCTCTGTATGGGGTTCCTCTTGAAATCAGTTCAGACCGTGGAAGCATCTTCACTTCCAAGTTCTAGGGAAGTTTCCAAAATGAAATTGAACTTCAGCACAGCTTACCACCCTCAGTCGCAAGGACAAGTTGAAAGGATCAATCAGATTCTGGAAGATATGCTCCGTGCTTGCGTTATCTCTTTCGGCATGAAGTGGGAAGAATGCCTTCCTTATGCTGAATTCTCTTACAACAACAGCTTCCAGAAAAGTTTAAAGATGGCACCATTTGAGGCTCTCTATGGTCGCAAATGCAGAACTGCGATTGGTTGGTCGGGCGCAGGTGAAAGAATATTGTTTGGTCCCGACATTGTAACTCAAGTGGAAGAGAAAGTTCACATCATTCTTGAAAATCTGAAGATTGCTCAAAGTCGCCAGAAGAGCAATTATTACAGAAAGCACACGGACATGGAGTATGTCCCGGGTGATCTTGTTTACCTTCGTGTCACTCCCATGAGAGGCACGCACCGCTTTGGTATCAAAGGAAAGCTGGCTCCTAGATACATCGGTCCTTTCAAAATTCGCGGAAGAAGAGGAGAAGTTGCTTATGCTCTTGAGCTCCCTGAAAAACTCAAGGTCCATGATGTTTTCCATATCTCTCAACTCAAGAAGTGCTTCAAGGATCCCGGCAGGACCGTGGACCATGAACTCATCAATCTCCAAGAAGATCTGTCTTATCAAGAACACCTCATAAAAATCCTTGAAGTCGCAGAAAGAAGGACTCGCAACAAGTCCATCAAGTTCTGCAAGGTGCAGTGGTCGCACCATTCCGTTGATGAAGCCACTTGGGAACGTGAAGATGAGCTCCGTACCAAGTATCCTACCGTCTTCGAGTCTTCTTCTTCCTAGAATCTCGGGGCGAGATTCCTGTTTAGTGGGGGAGAGTTGTAGCATCCCAATTGTCTAACAATTGTAATACTACTTGGTCTAGTAATATATTGGCTACTTCCTACATATAATTGTTGCATCATAATTATATCATGCTCATGTCATCATGCCACCTTGCATTTGAGCATCATATAAAAACTCTTTCATTTGGTTCTTCTCTCATATGCATTATTAATTGTATTTGGCTCTTGATATAATGTATTTGAATTTTGATAAATGCTTGGTGCCCAAATTGAGCTGGGGGCATATCTTTTATTTCACTCCACCACCTTTCTTTGTCACCACCTTATAACTCCACCATTCCATTTACCCATGAGCTTATAATTCTTTTTCTGTTGATATTTATTCTAGCTCATGTGGGTTGGGGTGGATCTAATTCTAATTCCTTTTGCTTGGCCTTTATTCCACATTTTGGAATGCATAAGAATAATGCCATGTTATTATTATTGTTTTCACAAGCATAAACATGGCCATTAATTATTATGCATGGGCCATGCAAGAGTACCACCACCTTTAGCCCATTTGTTTTTCTCTTTGTTTTAGTGGTTCTTTCTTTGTGGGATCATCTCCATCTCTCTCCACCATCCCCATGTTCTCATCAACACCATTTTTCCCTTCATGCATGATCAAATGAGGCCTTTTTCCATAAACCCCATTCCTCTCTCTTTTTCTTGGGTTCACCTTCCCCTCACCTTATGCTAAACCAAAGCCCTCACCCCTTCCTCTTGGTATGATCTTAAAAGCATGAGTTTTTAAAACCTAAAGAACCTAATTAAACCCCAACCCTAGTTTTCTCTCTATTCTCTCTAACCCTAGTTCTAATCTAAACCCTTACCCTAACACTCACCTCTCTCTCTCTCTCTACCAGGCTGGCCCTCTCCCTCTCCCTGCCAGCAGGTCCCACCAGCCCCTCTTCCTCCAACCCATGCCGAAGCTAGACCCAACCCTAGCCATCTACCCTCCTAACCGAGCTCCACCCGACCCTCTTCTTCTCTCTCTCTACCTCGCTCTCTCTCTGCCAGAGGCCCCCACCAGCCGAGCCTGTCCCCCTCTCTGCTGGCCCACCTGCCATGCCCCTGCCTGGCCAAGCCGAGCCCCAGCTCGTGCACGCGAGGAGGAGGAGGAAAAGGTGGCCGAAGCCACCTTTATCTCTACCCGCTCCCACACGTCACCCCATCCCCTTCCCTATCTACTTCCTCGCCTCACGTGCCCTGGCATCGCCAGATCCACCCCGGAGCCCTGCCTCTCCCCTCTTCTTCTCCACCGACGCCATCTTCCCTCTCGCCGGTCACCGCTAGTACAGCCGCCTTATCCTCGTTCCCACCGGCGTGGGCGACGTGGAGGTGGTCGAGGAGGCCTAGGAGGTTCTTATGCGTCGCCCCGTACGCGCCAGCGAGGAGGAGGAGCCCCACAACTGCCGCAGCATGACGACGTCCACCGAAACCCTAGCGCCGCCGTTCGCCAGCTCCGTCGACATTCTGCTGCGTCCCACCCTGATCCGCCGCCGTCAACCACCCCGCGGTGAGTCCCTCTCCCGCCTAGACACCCTCTTCCTCGCCATAAAACCCTAGCCGCGGCAGGCATTTCGTTGAGCACTCTCAGTGCGCCGTGGCCGCGAGTGTCTCCACGTCGGCGCGACATACCGCGACCTATCTAGCCGCCCTTCCCCCTCCTAACAGCATCTCCCGCCTGCCGCAGTGGCCACCGCCTCCGAGCGCGAGCCCCAGGTCACCGGTTCGAGCCCCACCGCGCGGTGTTTTTCGCCGTCAGTTCGTCAGACCATGGAGAAGATCCACAGTGCCCCCCTTTTTGCAAATAGCCCCCTCTGTTATCTCTCGCTCAACCCGCGGTACTCGCGACCCCACCTGCCAGCCGCTGTGAGCTTTTTATAGAAAGGCACCCTGGTTTTTAGTAACCTTAACCCGCGCTCTAGCTCAACCCCACTGTCAGCCTCTACGGGTTTAGCCACTGGCCCATGGACCCGTAGCCGCTGGTCCCACCTGTCAATCGTTGTGGCTAGGTAACGCCGCGGTGAGAAAACCCCTTCTGAGCGCGCGTATCCCAGTCAGCAGCTGGCCCACCGTCAACGACTGTGGCTAGGTGTGGCTGAGTGCAAAAACATATTTCCGTTTATCTGTTTTATTAAACTTTTCCAGAAATTGTTTAAATTCAAATTCAAATCTGTTTTTAAATAACTTTTAAATTATAAATCCAAATAATACAAATGATGTATGTTTTTGAATCAGAAAAATGTGAGGAATTCAAATATGCTATTCAAAATAATGTTTGAACACTTTAAATTTTCGAGATGATTAAAATTACAAATAAAATGCCCTTTTCTTAATAAATTAATAACTTTAATTCTACAACTCCAAATTCAACAAGTAATATGTCTAAATCGATCAGCACGACGAGCCCGTCCTATCTATGCAGTCCTTGTTCTGAATTGAAGCATGCATCATGTCATTATTAAAAATCAGAACTGTTTATGACAATAAAACTTGGTTAAATAACTAATAAAATGCTTTATTCTTGTATCCACACCTCACCCTTGCCATGCTACTTTAATACCATGTAAATTGTTCATCATTCATCATGGCATGCTTGTTTGCTTGTCGCATTTTAATTCATATGCTTGTGCACTTTATTTATGTTGGCCCTTGTTTGTTTGGTTCTTCTTCGAATAGACGCCCAGCAGGAGAATTACCAGGAATCATAGAAGAACTACCCAGATCCATCTCTCGCTTCAAATGAGCTGCCAGGCAAGCACTACCACATGCTTGCATACATATAGTACCTATTGCCTCTATCTTATTCTTGCATCATTGAGTCGTGATTGCATTAAATTGAATCCGAAGTACTGCATAGCCTTTACTTTTAAACCCCACCAAAGCTTGTTCCTCCATCCCATGAGCCATTACTACATGAGTTGCTTGAGCCATGCGAGTCGTAGAAAAGCATGTGTAGGGTATGTGAGTGTCTGATGGATAATGAGGTACCTAAACAACTTAACCTGTGTAGTAATGGGATAACTAATGAAAGAGGCACCGGTGAGCAATATCTGCTATTTGGTTTTTCATGCTCACTTGTGTCCCGTAGGACCCCGAGTACTTGATTCCTGTTCCTTGACTATTCGCGCTATCCACATCTGGGAGGCCTTATGGACCCTCTTGAGCTAGAGCTTGATTCATTCTTATTTCTTGGGGCCACAAAGTAGTTTGGGGCTTTATTACTATTCTGTACTTATGCCATGCTTACTGTTTTATTTCATATTGTGCGTGGAGCACCTGTACTGTTTTGGATGCGGAGTGTTTTCGCGGTATCGATAAGCCCAATCACACTTTCGGGTTCCCTGTCGTTTACAGCCATTGACGCAAACCTTGAGTCCGTCTCGGAGTCAGCTAGCTTCGTTGCGGGTAGCTTAATGGGGTGGCCCCATGAAATATTACTGAATCCTGTGATCACTTTGTCGTGAATGCCTCATTGGGTTTTGAGTTGGTTTTTTCGAGGTTGATCGAGTGAGTGTTGCTATTCGTGCACCCCTGCAGGGTAAATCTTTCTGAAAGCCATGTCCGTGGTTATGGACGACTTGGAGCACAGTTTCTCGATCATAGACAAGTCTAACTAAAGTACCGCTTTTAAATTGACTAAGTACCTGACTAGTAAATAGTGCAATTCTCATGGAATGGTTAATAAAACTGCCAACGGATGGGGGTTGTTCGTCCGCTTCCTTGTTGGTAAGCGAGGAGGAGGATGGATCTATTAATTATACTGTTATAACTGTTGTTCTTAATTCACGGACATCCGTCTATCATTGGTTAGGCGGATGGATAGCGAGTACCTATAGACTTGTTAGTTATTATCTTTTGCTGCAATTGCGTCACCCCAGGTTGTGTCCCCTTTAGTGGCATAAAGACTTGCTGGGTACCCCTAGGGTCTCACACGATAAATTGTTTGATTCAGATGAACAGGTGTATTCGCAAGAAGGATACTGGGTGGAGGAGACATATGATGTTGGCAACGATCACTCGGTGTAGAGATTCCGGGAACGGGGATCCGTGAGATCTGTGGGCGGGATGTGTTTATTTATGTGGCACCTTATGCCGATTTGCTTCTTATCCGTACTCGGATCTTGTTTTCTGCTTCCGCCTGATACTCTGATGTTTGATGTATGAGGAGCTATCCTAAAATATTATCTCTATCTAGGATATTTGAATCTTGCCGTATGGCGTTGCAATATTTCTATTTTTTTAGATGGAGTGGCTCTGAGAACTGTTGTATGTGGCTTGCATACATACTCACTTGTGTATGTAGTTGATCCCTTCGCCTGCCGATTACGCCGCTCGTTCTTGTCCCGATCTTCTGAAAGTGGTTAGGACGGCCGAAAGGTCTACCGTGAGTGGCTCTGGGCCCCACCGTACTATTTTAACCACTTTCGCTCATCCAGGCATGTAACTAAGAGCGTAATTCACCGAGGTAGTTACACATGGAGTGGAATGTATGGCTAGCTCCTTTGCACAACACTTAAACAAAAGTGTGAGCATATAAAAAAAGAGCGAATGTGCAAAGAGAAAATAGGCATACACCACTATATTGTGGTATGATAAAGAAGCGTTTTGAGATTTTGAATCCCAAGTGAATATGTTAATCCTAAAACACTTGGGACTACCTCGCTAACTCATTCGGTCGAACCGAATACTTTTACATCATGTTGAGATTCACCTTTTGTGAATTGTTGATCACTAAGGTGTGGAAGCCTTTTAATATTATTTGGATGGTTCGAGTAAGGTACTATTCATGAACTTTTCTCTATGTATCATATATGATAAACACATGCTGCAACTGCCTCATTTATTTTATCGACTCAACTTATGAATATGAGGATCACATCCATTAAGCTAAACTTGCTCGGGACGAGCAAGAGTCTAAGCTTGGGGAAGTTGATGAGTGCATATTTGCATCATGTTTTATATTATTATTTTGCATTGTAGTTGTAGGATCTTGCTATTTTACGGCGTTCGTGTGCACATTTTATGTCTATTTTCATCAGGATAAGGACAAATGATGGATATAATGGATACAATTCTTGGAGCAGTTGTACTAGGGAGAAAAGGTGCCAAAAACAACATAAATCGTTTATTTGGGAAATATCAATAACACCAGAATAAAACCCTAAGCGGCCAAGGCATCCAGAGGGTTTAACGACCAACTATACGACCAGAATACTTTTTCTGGCCGTATAGTTTCGGTCGTATAGTTGACACCGCCACCGCCTCCTCAAATAGTTTCACCCCGTGCAACTAGATCAGGGAGACGACATACAGAATACCCATAACTCGCTGAAAAGCTCACCTCCAGAAGGAATTTGTAGGGGGAACTCGCCCAAGGGATCCATCTTCGCCCTACGTAGATCTGGGAGGCCAAGGTATCGATCTTCATCTTCATCAACCGCTGCACCACCATCATCTCCATCCATCCCATCTTCACCCATCTAAATCTTATTTTAATTTTTGTACTCGTTATATATTTATACAAGAACTATTCATTTACAATTGATTCCATTACAATTGTCATGATGTTGATTGCCTCCATGTCTAAGTAGATCATTAGTTCTTGGGGAGATGGAGAAACCCTAGCATATGACTGAGATAAGATAGAGATTATTATGTTATACATCATTATGTGCATGTGTTAATTGTCTTCATCTTGATGTTGGGAGTTGTGCACCTTCTTAATATTTGCCTGTTATGGGGACATGATGAAGGGGATTACTTATTGGCAGACGTAGGGATGATAACACTTACTGTGACTATAAAGTTGTTGTCATTTTTTACGTACTAACTTGGGGAAATATGGAGAACTCATAAAGCCATGTCCATGCCACAAGATAAATCCCTTAATAGCGGGATAATACGATTGATGTCGTTTATCTGTCTGATGTGGTTATGAAGGATGATGTGAGCAGTGGTTACTGCCTATTTATCCATATATAGAGCTCCTCCCACATACATACATAACATGAGAACATTTGTTATAATAATCTTGATTTCTTAGTCTAAATTCCTAGTGGTGTATCCACCACTCCTTGAGCACGCCTTTTTCCCTATTGCAGTTCCAAGTTCTTTTACATACACAATTTTTTACTTTCTACATTAAGTTTTACTTTATTTTAATTACTTCATTCTATCAAAAACCGAAAAATAATTCTACTTTTCTTGCATCTCAAAGTTATTCCTTAAGTACTACATTTAGTTTTAGTTAAAAGCATTTTAGTCTTTCACCTACTGCTCCTTGTGGGATCATATCTTTATTCGAAACTAGCTACCAACGATTTGTGCACGTGCAGTCATCAGACACCAATCTTATTGGGAGGAACTTTAGTCATGGTGATTTTCGTTTACGAGAATTATTAAATGAACCAAGGTCAATTTCTCCAAAAAATAAGAAGTCTTTGTTGTTGGAGGAGCTTGTCATCCCCGAATAAGAAAACTATAAGTACAAGGTAAGTATTCTTACTCAAATAAGTGATTTGTTTCACAAATTTTACTTATAATTTTTTTGCCTTTGAATCCCTCATGTTTTTCTCAAGTTTCTGAAGGTTTTTACCAACTATAAAGTCGAAACTATACGAGCGGAGAAAAATCTCCGGCCGTATAGTTGGTCGTTAAACCCTTCTATATCCTCTTTGTGAAATTGTCTCGATCTATATGGTCGCAACAATACGGCCGGAGAGAATCCTCCCACCGTATAGTTGGTCATTAAACTCTCAGGCATTATCTATTTTGATGTCTGGATCTATACGGTCGCAACTATATGGCCGGAGAAAATTCTCCCGCCGTATAGTTGGTCGTTAAACTCTCAGACATTTTTCATTTTCCTTTTTTGTTATTGTCAAAAAGGGTTTTTTGGTTCCGAGTCGGTAACTTAATCGACCTAGACTCGAGATATTTGGAAATATCTGCTCAGAACCAACTATACGGCTGGAGCTATATGGGCCGCGCCCGTATAGTTGGTCGTTACGCGGCAGGACTCCTCCAAATCCGTGATTTCTTTTCCTATTCTGTTAAGATTCTTTTCTTGGGCATGAATTTGGTGTTTATCGCGAGTTTTAAGGACCTCTGACCCTCCTTATATACTGCCATTGTCTCTCTCTCTAATCATAATCTCTAGAAACCAATCTACCTCTTATTCATACATAAGGACACGCAAACCAAGGGACAGAAGCAAGGGAGAGAAGTTCCTATGGAGATCGGGAGCAATAGCGAGCAAGGCAAGGAGATCAAGATCGTCCCTGTGGAGTTCCTCGACACTGACAATGAACGTCGTAGGAGGGAGTTGAAAGCCATCAAGCAGAAGATTGAAGAGATGGACAAGGAGACGCCAGGGAGACCTAAGCATCTTCGATTGCTACGACTTTATCTTGGTAAACTAGATGAAGATATTAAGCAGACAACCGAATCAGGTTTTTCTATGAGTCTTAAGGCGATTCAAGCCCTTCAAGATAACAATGAGCTCATTAAAGAACAAGTGAAAGTGCTGGAGAGGAATAATCATTTCTACAAGCTGAGTGTTAAAGAATTAGAGGCTGTCAATTAAACCCTCCGCCTCAGGCTGGCCCGTGAAGAGAAGATACCGTGTGACATGGCGCCATAGTGATCTACAATAATCATGGTATCAAATAATCGCAAGAGATTATTTGATCCCACCTAGCTTGATTCCAAACTTGGGGAGATCTTTAAGACCTTGTAATCTATCTTATAAGTTTTACATTACTATTTTAGTGTTGCATTAGTTCAAACTAGAAATAAAGTTTGCATCATTAGAATTCCCTTCAGGAATAGTCGATCCCTTTTATGAAATTCCGAGTTTATTATAATATATGGAGCAATATTGAGTTTGTGTTTGTCCTACTGGATATATGAATGGCTTGAGTATAATTTTACTTGCACTTGATGATAACAATAGGTGTCTTCCACACCATTGGTATTAACGGAACATATAAAGATAATTTAATCAATATGTTGTAAGTTCATAGTTTGATTTACAAAAGTAAAAATAATATGATTAGTCAAGTTGAAAAAGAAACCTTGAACAGAAGAAAATTTTAAAAGTGCTATCAAATAGAGTGAGAACAAGTCGAGGTAGAACCTTCAAGTCATACAGATGCTTCATATACAATTGGAATTTAATTGAGATCGTTAAACTTTGGATTCCTACATGAAGTGGAATGTATGGCTAGCTCCTTTTCACAACACTTAAACAAAAGTGTGAGCATATTTATAAAAAAAGAGCGAATGTGCAAAGAGAAAATAGGCATACACCACTATATTGTGCTATGACAAAGAAGCGTTTTGAGATTTTGAATCCCAAGTGAATATGTTAATCCTAAAACACTTGGGACTACCTCGCTAACTCATTCGGTCGAACCAGATACTTTTACATCATGTTGATATTCATCTTTTGTGAACTGTTGATCACTAAGGTGTGGAGGCCTTCTAATATTATTCGGATGGTTCGAGTAAGGTACTATTCATGAACTTACTCCTATGTATCATATATGATAAACACATGCTTCAACAGCCTCATTTATTTTATCAACTCAGCTTTATGAATATGAAGATCACATCCATTAAGCTAAACTTGCTCGGGACGAGCAAGAGTCTAAGCTTGGGAAAGTTGATGAGTGCATATTTGCATCATGTTTTATATTATTATTTTTGCATTGTAGTTGTAGGATCTTGGTATTTTACGGCGTTTGTGCGCACATTTTATGTCTATTTTCACTTGGATCAGGACAGATGATGGATACAATGGACACAATTCTTGGAGTAGTTGTACTGGGGAGAAAAGGAGCCAAAAACAACGTAAATCGCATATTTGGGAAATATCAATAACACCAGAAGAAAACCCGAAGCAACCAAGGCATCCAGAGGGTTTAACGACCAACTATACGACCGGAATACTTTTTTCGGCCATATAGTTCTAGTCGTATAGTTGGCACCGCCACCGCCTCCTCAAATAGTTTCACCCCGTGCAACTCGATCGGGGAGACAACATACAGAACACCTAGAAATCGCTGAAAACCTCACCTCTAGAAGGAATCTGGAGGGGGAACTCGCCCAATGGATCCATCTTCGCCCTACGTAGATCTGGGAGGCCAAGGTATCGATCTTCATCTTCATCAACCACTGCACCACCATCATCTCCATCCATCCCATCTTCACCCATCTAAATCTTATTTTAATTTTTGTACTCGTTATATATTTATACAAGAACTATTCATTTACAATTGATTCCATTACAATTGTCATGATGTTGATTGCCTCCATGTCTAAGTAGATCATTAGTTCTTGGGGAGATGGAGAAACCCTAGCATATTACTGAGATAAGATAAATATTATTATGTTATACATCATTATGTGCATGTGTTAATTGTCTTCATCTTGATGTTGGGAGTTGTGCACTGATGGCTCTGAGTATGGCGCCCAGAAAAATGCTGGAGCAATGATGATGTAGAGCTCGTTGGGAACCCCAAGAGCAAGGTATGATGAGCACAACAACAAGTTTCCCTCAGTTATGAAACCAAGGTTTAATCGAACCAGTAGGAGCAAGGAAACACCCCAAAGGTGTTACTAGCTGAGCTTTGGCACGGCGCACTATCAGTGCTAGTAGCAACGTGGAGACCTACACAACACAACCACAGAACTTTGTCCCCAACTTGCGATGAGGTTGTCAATCTCACCGTGTTTTGCGGAAAACGAAGGATTAAACGTATCGAATGGAAAGAAGTAAAAGTTTGCAGAAAGTAAACACAAAGCAGTAAAAGATTGTAGATTGAATGTAAAAGACAAGGACCAGGATACATAGCTCACTAGAGGTGGCACTCCTTAAGATAGATAACATGCTGGGTGAACAAATTACAGCGGGGCAATTGACAAACATCGAGAAAGCAATACATGCATATACTAATCATCTTGACTCCTTTGAGACTTGATTGAGCATTACAACATAACACATAGACCGCCATCCAACTACATCCATGACTAATAATCCACCTTCAGGTTATCATCCGAACCCCCTCCAGTATTAAGTTGCAAGCAACAGATTATTGCTTTACGAACTACGTGTAAAGTAAACAATACGATTGTTCTATGAACAATGGATTGTTGTTTTCTCCCTAGTAGCAACAACACATCTAGTACCTTAGAGATTCCTGTCACTTCCCTAGATTACTAGAGGCATGAACCCACTATCAAGCATAAATACTCCCTCTTGGAGTTGCTAGCATCTACTTGGCCAAGATAGCTACTAACAACGGAAAGCATGCAAGATCACAAATAACAAAGACATGATAGAATCAATAATCAATCTGAAATAGCATCTCAATATCCATCGGATCCCCGCAAACACAACATGCAGAATTACAAATAGCTGATCTTGATCATGAACGGAGCTCACAAGATCTAAACATGAAAGCACAAAGGAGGAGAACCAGCCATCTAGCTACTACATGGATCCGTAGTCCAAGGACGAACTACTCACGCATCACACCGGAGGCTTGCATGGTGATAAAGAAGGCCTCTAGGGTGAATTCCCCTCTCTGGCACGGTGCCGGGAAGAGCTTCAGATCCCTCCTGATCTAGGGATGGAGATGACGGCGGCTACAGACTCTTTCGTGGATTTTCGATCGGGTCCTTAGGGTTTTCGTCCCGAGGGCAATATATAGGCGGAAGGAGAGGCCGAGGGGGTGCCGGGAGCGGCCACACCACCCCCTGGCGCGGGCCAGGCCTGGCCACGCGGCCAGGTGGTGTGGTGGCCCCCTGGCCCCTCTCCGTCTCATATTCTAGCACTTGATGACATTCGGAAAAATAGGCACTTTGGCTTTTGTCCCGTCCAATTCCGAGAATATTCATTTTCTGACTTTCCTGGAACCAAAAACAGGAGAAAACAGGCAGCTGGCACTATGGCTCTTGTTAATAGGTTAGTCCAAGAAATCATAAGAAAAGTACTCCAAAGTTGGAACAAAACACAAAAAAGTGGATAAAACCAAGCATGGAACATCAAAAATTATAGATACATTTGCAATGTATCATGCACCTCCTTAATATTTGCCTCTTATGAGGACATGATGAAGGGAATTACTTGTTGGTAGACGGAGGGATGATAACACTTACTGTTACTATAAATTTGTTGTCATTCTTTACGTACTAACTTGGGGAAATAAGAAGAACTCATAAAGCCATGTCCGTGCCACGGGAGAAATCCCTTAATAGCGGGATAATACGATTGATGTTATTTATCTGTCAGCTATGGTTATGAAAGATGATGTGAGCAGTGGTTGCTGCCTATTTATCCATATATGGAGCTCCTCCCACATACATACATATCATGAGAATATTTGTTATAATAACCTTGATTTCTTAGTCTAAATTGCTAGTGGTGTATCCACCACTCCCTAAGAACGTCTTTTTCCCTATTGTAGTTCCAAGTTCTTTTACATACGTGATTTTTACTTTCTACATTAAGTTTTACTTTATTTTAATTACTTCAGTCAATCAAAAACCCAAAAACAATTCTACTTTTCTTGCATCTCAAAGTTATTCCTTAAGTACTACGTTTAGTTTTAGTTAAAAACATTTTAGTCTTTCGCCTACTGCTCTCTGTGGGATCGATATCTTTATTTCGAAACTAGCTACAAACAATATGTGCACGTGCAGTCATCAGACACCAATCTTATTGAGAGGAACTTTAGTCCTGGTGATTTTCGTTTATGAGAATTATTAAATGAACTAAGGTCAATTCCTCCAAAAAAATAAGAAGTCTTTGTTGTTGGAGGAGCTTGTCATCCCCGAATAAGAAAACTATAAGTGCAAGGTAAGTATTCTTACTCAAATAAGTGATTTGTTTCACAAATTTTACTTCTAAATTTTTTTCCTTTGAATTCCTCATGTTTTTCTGAAGTTTCTAAAGATTTTTACCAACTATACGGTTGAAACTATATGACCAAAGAAAAATCTCCGGCCGTATAGTTGGTTGTTAAACCTTCTGTATCCTCTTTGTGAAATTGTCTCGATCTATACGGTCGCAACTATACGGCCGGGGAGAATCCTCCTGCCGTATAGTTGGTCATTAAACTCTCATGCATTTTCTATTTTGATGTCTGGATCTATACGGTCGCAACTATACGGCCAGAGAAAATCCTCCACCGTATAGTTGGTCGTTAAACTCTCAGACATTTTTTGTTTTCCTTTTTCGTTAGTGCCAAAAAGGGTTTTTTGGGTTCCGAGTCGGTAACTTAATCGACCTAGACTCGAGATATTTGGAAATATCTACTCGGAACCAACTATACGGCCGGAGCTATATGGGCCACGCCCGTATAGTTGGTCGTTACGCGGCAACACCCCTCCAAATCCGTGATTTCTTTCCCTATTCTGTTAAGATTCTTTTCTTGGGTGTGAATTTGGTGTTTATCGCAAGTTTTACCGTCCTCTGGCCCCCTTATGTACTACCATTGTCTCTCTCTCTCTAATCATAATCTCTAGAAACCAATATACCTCTTATTCATACGTAAGGACACACAAACCAAGGGACATAAGCCAAGGAGAGAAGTTCCTGTCGAGATCATGAGCAATAGCGAGCAAGGAAAGGAGATCAAGATCGTCCCTATGGAGTTACTCAACGCTAACAATGAACGTCGGAAGAGGGAGTTGAAAGCCCTCGAGCGGAAGATTGAAGAGATGGACAAGGAGACGCCAGGGACACCCAAGCATCTTCGATTGCTACAACTTTATCTTGATAAACTGGATGAAGATATTAAGCAGACAACCAAATCAGGTTTTTCTATGAGTCTTAAGGCGATTCAAACCCTTCAATATAACAATGAGCTCATTAAAGAACAAGTGAAAGTGCTGGAGAGGAATAATCTTTTCTACAATCTACGTGTTAAAGAATTAGAGATTGTCAATTAAACCCTCCGCCTTAGGCTGGCCCGTGAAGAGAAGATATTGCGTGCCATGGCACCATAGTGATCTACAATAATCACGGTATCAAATAATTGCAATGGATTATTTGATCCCGCCTGGCTTGATTCCAAACTTGGGGAGATCTTGACCTTGTAATCTATCTTATAAGTTTTACATTACTATTTTAGTTTTGCATTAGTTCAAACTAGAAATAAAGTTTGCATCACTAGAATTCCCTTCGGGAATAGTCGATCCCTTTTATGAAATTCCGAGTTTATTATCATATATGGAGCAATATTGAGTTTGTGTTTATCCTATTGGATATATGAATGGCTTGAGTATAATTTTACTTGCACTTGATGATAGTAATAGGAGTGTTCCACCCCATTTGTATTAATGGAACATGTAAAGATAATTTAATCGATATGTTGAAAGTTCATGGTTTGATTTACAAAAGTAAAAATAATATGATTAGTCAAGTTGAGAAAGAAACCTCGAATAGAGGAAATTTTTTAAAGTGCTATCAAAATAGAGTGAGAACAAGTCGAGGTAGAATCTTCAAGTCATAAAGATGCTTCATATACAATTGGAATTTGATAATTGAGATTGTTAAACTTTGGATTCCTACATGAAGTGGAACGTATGGCTAGCTCCTTTGCACAACACTTAAACAAAAGTGTGAGCATATATATATATATATAAACAAGAAGAAAAAAGACGAATGTGCAAAGCGAAAATAGGCATACACCACTATATTGTGGTATGACAAAGAAGCGTTTTGAGATTTTGAATCCCAAGTGAATATGTTAAACCTAAAACACTTGGGACTACCTCGCTAACTCATTCGGTCAAACCGAATAGTTTTACATCATGTTGAGATTCATCTTTTGTGAACTGTTGATCACTAAGGTGTGGAAGCCTTCTAATATTATTCGGATGGTTCGAGGAAGGTACTATTCATGAACTTACTCCTATGTATCATATATGATAAACACATGCTTCAACTTCCTCATTTATTTTATCAACTCAGCTTCATGAATATAAGGATCACATCCATTAAGCTCAACTTGCTCGGGACGAGCAAGAGTCTAAGCTTGGGGAAGTTGATGAGTGCATATTTGCATCATGTTTTATATTATTATTTTGCATTATAGGTTACAGGATCATGGTATTTTACGGTGTTCGCGCACACATTTTAAGTCTATTTTCACCAGGATCAGGACAGATGATGGATACAATGGACACAATTCTTGGAGCAGTTGTACTGGGGAGAAAAGGAGTCAAAAACAACGTAAATCTCTTATTTGGGAAATATCAATAATACCAGAAGAAAACCCGAAGCGATCAAGGCATATAGATGGTTTAAGGACCAACTATACGACGAGAATAAAATTTTGGCCATATAGTTCCCACCGTATAGTTGGCATCGCCACCGCCTCCTCAAATAGTTTCACCCCGTGCAACTGGATCAGAGAGACGACATACAGAACAACCGGAAATCGCAGAAACCTCGCCTCTAGAAGGCATCTAGAGGGGGAATTCGTCCATCGGGGATCCATCTTCGCCCTGTGTAGATCCGGGAGGCTAAGGCATCGATCTTCATCATCAACCGCTGCATTACCACCATCTCCATCCATCCCATCTACATCTTGTCTAGATCTTGTTGTAATTTCTGTACTCATTGTGGATTTATACAAGTACTATTCATATATGCTAGATTCCATTGTTATTTCCATGATGTTGATTGCATCCATGTCTGAGTAGATCATCAGTTGTTGGGTAGATGGAGAAACCCTAGTATGAGATTGAAATAAGATAAAGTTTATTATGATATTCATCGTTGTGACCATGTGTTAGATTGTCTTCATCTTGATGTTGGGAGAAGTCGACCTCTCAATATTTGTATCTTATGGGGACTTGATGGAGGGAACTACTTGTTGGTAGATGGAGGTGTGTTAGCACTTACAGTGACTATAAAGTCGTTGGCACTCCTTACATATCAACTTGTGAACCGAGGACACTCACGAAACACTATACATACCATGGGATACATCCTACGGGATTAAGTCCCTTAATAGCGTAGTAATTCAATTGATGTCGGTTGCTGACTGTTGTTTTTATAAGGATTATGTGAGCAGTGGTTGCTGCCTTTTTGTCCAAATACGGAGTTCCTCCCACACATACATAGTTGAGAATGTTCATGATAATAATCTTTACTTTAGTTCTTTATACTGCTAGAGTTGTATCCGCTACTCCCTAAGAGCACCTTTTCCCTATTGCAGTTCCAATCTCTTTTACATACGCGATACTTACTTTCCGTGTTCAGTTGTTTTACTTTACTTATTGTTGCTCTTACACCAAAAACTCAAAAACACCTTTTTATGCAATACTCGCATTTTATCTTGTTAATTAGAACTTTATTTAGCATTTCTATTGTAGTATTTATTTCAAGAGTTATTAGACTTCAGACTCCTGCTCCCTGTGGGATCGATATCTTTATTTCGAAACTAGCTACAAACATTATGTGCACTTGTAGTCATCAAGTATATCTATCCGTCATTAGGATGGACAAATCCCATTCTTGATCCATGCGCTTCAACACATACTTTCAGAATACCTAATGCCACCTTTATAACCATCCAGTTACGAAATGGCGTTTGATGTCATCAAAGCACTCATCCGGTGATGGTGATTAACATGATCTCATGGTCGAAGGATTAGGTTACTATGTATTTGAAAGCTTGTAGCAAAACAAACATAATGACTTGATCTTATGCTATGCTTACTATGGGTGTGTGTCCATCACATCATTCTCCTAATGATATGATCTTGTTATTACTAACATCTAATGTCCATGATCAGGAAACCATGATCATCTATTAATCAATAAGCTAGTCTTAACAAGAGGCTTACTAGGGACTCTTGTATGTTTACAAAGTACACAAGTATTAGTGTTTCCTATTGATACAATTATAGCAGGGAATGTAAACATTTATCATAAACACAAAGATATAATAATAACCATTTTATTATTGCCACTTGGGCATATCTCCAACAGTCTCCCACTTGCACTAGAGTCAATAATCTTGATTACATGGTAATGTACCTAACACCAATGGTGTCCTGGTGTTGGTCATGTTTTGCTCTAGGGAGAGGTTTAGTCATCGGATCTGCCACATTCAGATCTATGTGTACTTTGCAAATCATTATGTCACCATCTTGGACATACTCACGAATAGAATGAAACCGTAGCTTGATGTGCTTCAGCTTCTTGTGTGACCTTTGCTACTGTGCATTAGCTATGGCCCCCATGTTGTCACAATAGATGGCCATAGGGTCCAACACACTAGGAACCGCACCAAGCTCAGTAATGAACTCCTTCATCGATACCGCTTCTTGTGCAGCCTCCGAAGCAGCTATGTATTCTGATTCAGTTGAATATTTCGCCACAACACTTTGCTTTGCACTCCTCCAGCTCACTGCTGCACCATTCAAAATAAATACATATCTAGACTATGACTTTGATTCATCTGGATTGGTGTTCCAACTAGCATTGGTGTAACTATTTACAATAAGCTCTTCATCACCTCGATAAGAAAGAACCATATCCTTAGTCCTTTTCAGGTACTTTAGGATATTTTTGACCGATGTCCAGTGTTCCATTCCAGGATCACTTTGATATCTGCTGGTCAAACTAACAACATGTGCGATATCCGATCTCGTACACAGCATGGCATACATGATAGAGCCTATGGCCGAGGCATATGGGATTTTGTTCATATTTTCTCTTTCTTATGTCGTAGCTGGACTTTGAGTCTTACTCAATGTCTTACCTGGCAACATGGGCAAGAACCCTTTCTTTCTTTCTTCCATTCTAAACCTCTTTAGAACCTTGTCCAGGTATGTACTTTGTGAAATCGCTATTAAGCGTCTTGATCTCTCTCTATAAATCTTGATGCCTAAAAATGTATGTTGCTTCGCCAAGATCCTTCATTGAAAAACTATTATTCAAATAGGCTTTGACACTTTCAAGAAGTTCTATATCATTCCCCATCAATAATATGTCATCCACATATAGTACTTGGAATGCTACAGAGCTCCCACTCACTTTCTTGTAAATACAAGCTTCTCCAAAAGTTTGTATAAATCCAAAGTTTTTTACCACCATATCAAAATGTTGATTCCAGCTCTGGGATGCTTGCTTCAGTCCATAAATGGAGCGCTGAAGTTTGCATAACTTGTCAACATCTTTAGGATCGACAAAATGCTTGGGTTGTACCATATATAACTCTTCCTCAATGTCACCATTAAGGAACGCCATTTTGACATCAATTTGCCAAATTTCATAATCGAAAAATGCAGCGATTGCTAATAAAATCCTCACAGACTTTAACTTCACTACCGGTGAGAAAGTCTCATCATAGTCAACTCCTTGAATTTGTCGGAACCCTTTCACGACAAGTCGAGCTTTATAGACAGTAACATTACCATCAACGTTTGTTTTCCTTTAAACGATCCATTTGTTCTCGATAGCCTTGCGGCCATCTGGTAGGTCCACCAAAGTCCATACTTGGTTTTTGTACATGGATCCGATTTTGGATTTCATGGCTTCTTGCCATTTGTTGGAATCTAGGCTCATCATTTCTTCCTCATACGTCGCAGGATCGTTGGTGTTGTCCACCAACAAGACATTCAGGACAGGGTCATACCAATCAGGAGTGGTACGAATCCTCATCGACCTGCGAGGTTCAGTTGCAACTTCATTCGAAGTTTCATGATCACCATCATTAGATTCCTCCCTTATTGGTGCAGGTGGCACAGAAATATCTTTCGGTGTTACGCTACTCTCAAATCTGAGAGAAGGTTCAACAACTTTGTTGAGTTGTACTTTCCCTCCAGTCACTTATTTCGAGAGAAACTCCTTTTTAAGGAAGGATCCATTCTTGGCAACAAAAACTTTGTCGGCCTTCGGATCTATGATAGAAGGCATACACAATTGTTTCTTTAGGGTATCCTGTGAAGACGCATTTTTCCGCTTTGGGTTCAAGCTTGTCGGGTTGTAACTTCTTTACATAAGCTTTGCAGCCCCAAACTTTAAGGAACAACAACTTAAGTTTCTTACCAAACCACAATTCGTATGGTGTTGTTTCAACGGATTTAGATGGTGCCCTATTTAAAGTGAATGCAGTTGTCTCTAATGCATAACCCCAAAACAATAACGATAAATTTGCAAGAGACATCATAGACCGAACCATATCTAAGAGAGTTTGATTACGACGTTCCGACACACCATTGCGCTGTGGTGTTCCCGGTGGTGTCAATTGTGAAAGTATTCCACATTTCTTGAAATGCATGCCAAACTCATAACTCAAAAATTCACCTCCCTGATCAGAACGCAAAAACTTAATCTTCTTGTTACGTTGATTTTTTACTTCACTTTGAAATTCCTTAAACTTCTCAAAAGTTTCGGATTTATGTTTCATAAAGTAGATATACCCATATCTATTCAAGTCATCCATGAAAGTAAGAACATAACGATATCCACTGCGCGATGCTAAACTCACTGGACCACACACATCGGTATGTATTATTTCCAATAAGTCTGTAGCTCACTCCATTATACCAGAGGATGGAGTCTTAGTCATTTTTCCCACTAGACATGCTTCGCATATTTCAAGTGATTCAAAATCAAGTGATTCAAGAAGTCCATCAATATGGAGTTTCTTCATGTGTTTCACTCCAATGTGACCAAGACGATAGTGCCACATGTATGTGGAATTATCATTCAATTTTATTCGTTTAGCATCTATGTTGTGAACATGTGTATCACTACTATCCAGATTCAATAAGAATAAACCATTCATCTCAGGTGCATGGCCACAAAGGATATTACTCATATAAATCGAACAACCATTTTTCTCAGACTTAAACGAATAACCGTCTCGCAATAAACAAGATCCAGATATAATGTTCATGCTTAACACAGGCACCAAATAACAATTATTCAAATTTAAAACTAATCCCAAAGTTATATGAGGAGGGAGCGTGCCAACGACGATCAGATCAACCTTGGAGCCATTTCCAACGTGCATCGTCACCTCGTCTCTCGCTAGTCTTTGTTTATTCCGCAGATCCTGTTTCGAGTTATAAATATGAGCAATCGAACCAATATCAAATACCCAGACACTACTACAATTACTAGTAAGATACACATCAATAACATGTATATCAAATATACCTTTCTTCTTGATGTTGTCGTTCTTCAGATCTGCCAGGTACTTGGGGCAATTGCGCTTCCAGTGACCATCACCCTTATAGTAAAAACACTCACTATCAGGCTGAGGGCCAGCCTTGGGCTTCTTAGCAGGCACAACAGCTTTCTTTCCACCCTTCTTGAAGTTGCCCTTGCTCTTAGGCTTGCCCTGCTTCTTGAAATTGGTGGTCTTATTGACCATCAACACTTGGTGCTCTTTCTTTATTTCCACTTCAGCAGTTTTCAGCATCGAGAAGAGTTCAAGCAACATCTTGTTCATGCAATGCATATTGTAGTTCATCACAAATTTCTTGTAACTAGGTGGCAGCGATTGGAGGACATGATGAATCCCCAACGCATTAGGAATCGTTATTCCCACATCTTGGAGTTTGTTCGCATGCCTAGACATTTTGAGCACGTGCTTGCTAATGGAGCTTCCCTCTTCCATCTTACAGTTTAAGAACTTCTCAGAAGCTTCATAGCTTTCCATGGCCGCATGAGTTTCAAATACATTTTTGTGCTCATTGATAATATCAAAAGAGTCGTGGTGCTCAAAGCGCTTCTGAATCTCCAATTCTAAACTGTACAGGATGGCACACTGAACTGTGGAGTAGTGATTTTTTGAGTGAGGTAAACATTTTAAACTTCATCGGTAGCATCCTCTGCAGGTGGGTCACCTAGCGGTGCATCGAGCACATAGGTCAACTGACTAGCACTAAGGACAATCCTCAAGCCACGAAACCAGTATGTGAAGTTTCTTCCATTATTTTTTAGCTTTTCTTTCTCTAGAAATGCATTAAAGTTGATGGAGGGGGTCGCCATGATCTACAACATATTTGCAAAGAGTTTAGACTAATTTTATGAAAAATTGAGTTCAAGTTTAATTCTTAAATTAACTAAGTGAACTCCCACTCAAAACAACATCCCTCACGTTGCCTCAGTGATTACACGAACCAAATCCACTACACCAAGTCCGATCTTCACGAGAGAAGATGTAGCTTCAAAGGCGAACAATCAACATGTTCATCATATCATTCATATGACTCATGCTTTACCTTTCGGTATTCCGTGTTCCGAGACCATGTCTGTACATGCTAGGATCATCAATGTTAACCTTAGTATCCGCATGTGCAAATTTGGCTTGCACCCATTGTATGCACATGTAGAGTCTATAACACCCAATCATCACAAGATGCTTCGAAACGATGAGTCTTAGCAACGGTGCCTACTAAGGACGAACACTTTATTACTTGATATTTAGTGAGGGGGATCATCTTATAATGCTACCATCGCGATCTAAGCAATACAAGATGCATAAAGGATTAACATCACATGCAATTCATAATATGTGACATGATATGGCCTTTCTTCTTGTGCCTTTGATCTCCATCTGCAAAGCACGAACATGATCTCCATCATCACCAGCGTGGCGTCAAGGTCAATGGAACAGCTTCATGGTTGTCCATCACTAATAGCAACTATCACAACTACTTGGAATAAAGCTATTACATGATGAATAGACACGCATGTCTTAACAAATTTAAAGACGACCATTAGGCTCCTGTCGGTTGCCATATTACAATAAAGATCATCTCATACATCAAATATAACCACAATCTCATCACGGCCATATCACATCACATGCCCCTACAAAAAAAGTTAGACGCCTATAATTTTCTTTGCATATTTTACGTGGCTTGGGGCTTTCGAATAAGAACTGTATTACCTACGAACAAGAACCACAACGTTGATACAAATGTCAGATGCAAATTGTAAATTGGATCTTAACTATGGTGAGAGAGATAGCCACCTGCAAAGCCACTTGTGCAATGCAAGTTGCACGTCGAGCGTGGAGCAAGTCTCATGTGCGATGACATGTAAGGTTATCCCGGGCCGCTTCATCCCACCATCTCGCAAGATGCAAAGTACATGAAAAGAAAACAACAACAAAAGCATCAACGCCCACAAAACCATTGTGTTTTACTTGTGCAACAGATCTACGCATAGACATGGCTCTGATACCACTTTAGAGTTCGTAGCATGTAAAACAAAAAAATTCTACTGCAAGAACGAACAAAACCAAGATCCAATCTATGGAAAAGCCAAGATATAATCTACGAGATAGGTGCAGTGAGATAGATGAGAACTAACCCTTAAAGATCCAAAGCGTTAATGAGATCAGATCTCGCGGTTGATGTAGTCGATCACTTGCCGATCTCAAGATCGCGTTGACGATCCTTCCGACACCGTGTTCCGGCAGCGCTTCCACACTCGGTCACACGTACGGAGTCGATGAAGACCTTCCTCTCGCCGTTCCAGCAGGCAGCGGAGGTAGTATGTCCCCTCAGAATCCTAGCAGCACGATGATGTGGTGGTGGTGGTGGAGGAGAGAATCCTGCAGGGCTTCGCCTAAGCCGGAGCAGGAGGAAGAGGAGGAGGAGGGTGGTGGCTAGGGTCGAGGTCAAGGGTCAGGGGTGCCCCCTCCCCTCTCCTCTTTAAATAGAGGGGGGTGCGGCTAGGGCTGCCACCTTTGCCCTCCACCTCTAGGGCCGGCGCATGGGGAGGGGAAGTTTCCTTCCCCCGAGTCATATCCCCTATTTTTTAGGGATTCATACTTATCCATACGGGGCTGGAAGGTTTGGGCTTCTTGGGCCTGGTGCGGCTAGCCCATGGTCCCCCGCAACATTCCCTCAGCCCATCTGTCCCCTCCTAGGGTGGTAGGCCCAGTGGTGGCCCTCTAGAACCTTCTAGAAGCTCCGGCCAAAATACCGAAAACTTTTTTGAACCCCAGAAGATGACTTCCATTATATGAATCTTATTCTCTAGACTATTCTGAACCTCCTCGTGATGTCCTGGATCCTATCCGAGACTCTGAATAACATTTGGTATCCAACTCACATTCCATATCTACTTAAACAACATCGAACCTTAAGTGTGTCACCCTACGGTTCACAAACTATGCAGACATGATCGAGACACCTCTCCGATTAATAACCAACAGCGGGACCTAGAGATCCATAATGGCTCCCACATATTCAATGATAACTTCATGATTGAAAGAACCATTAACATACGATACTGATTCCCTTTGTCATGCGATATTCTAATTATCCGAGGTTTGATCATCGGTATCTTCATACCTAGTTCAACCTCGTTATCGATAAGTACTCTTTACTCGTACTGTGATATGAGATCCCTTGTGACCTACTCACATGCTTGCATGCCAATTGGATGACATTCCACTGAGAGGGCCTAGAGTATATCTATCCGTCATTAGGATGGACAAATCCCATTCTTGATCCATGCGCTTCAACACATACTTTCAGAATACCTGATGCCACCTTTATAACCACCCAGTTACGAAGTGGCGTTTGATGTCATCAAAGCACTCATCCGGTGATGGTAATTAACATGATCTCATGGTCGAAGGGTTAGATTACTATGTATTTGAAAGCTTGTAGCACAACGAGCTTAATGGCTTGATCTTATGCTATGCTTACTATGGGTGTGTGTCCACCACATGATTCTCCTAATGATATGATCTTGTTATTAATAACATACAATGTCCATGATCAGGAAACCATGATCATCTATTAATCAACAAGCTAGTCTTAATAAGAGGCTTACTAGGGACTCTTTTATGTTTACAAAACACACAAGTATTTGTGATTCCTATCAATACAATTATAGAATGGAATGTAAACATTTATCATAAACACAAAGCTATAATAATAACCACTTTATTATTGCATCTTGGGCATATCTCCAACACACGTGTATATTAGTGATATGATATAGTCCTTCTTCGCGCACCATGGTCTCCATCGAGCATTCCGACATGATCTCCATCTTGCTACCGGTTTGACGCTAACTCCACGACGCCACCAGCAGGTCGTCCGTCGATACGATGACTATTATTATACTACTTAGTAATAGAAAAGTAAACCACTTTACCTTCATAGTGACCAATACAATATCAAATCACATGGCCTCCTACAAAATAAAGTTATATGCCTCTACTTTATGATACGTCCATTTTGCATCACTATTCTATATCATAATTTACAGTTATTCATTGATATATTTCATATTAAGAGATGATACTTATGTTATTTCATCTATTTTTGCATGGTTGGTGACTTTTGGAGGATGAACCACTTGAGTCAGGATTCTGAGGGAAAAAGCACTATCCAGATGCAATTTTGGCAAAGATCAGAAAATCCTAGAAAATATATGGAAGTTCCTATTTTTCCAGAAGACGAAGGAAGCCAGAAGGGGAAGTGGATATGGACCATATGGGGCCCACACCACCCCTGGTGCAGGCTAGCCCTGGCCGCGCCACCAGGTAGTGTGGCCACCCTGGCCCACCTCTGGCATCGCCCTCTAGCGTATATGTTCCCCTCGAAACCCAAAGACCTGGTGAGCGACCATAGAAAGGTTTCGCCGCCTCTGCGGGGCGGAAACTACAGAGAGAGAAAGAGCTCTCTGGCAGGTAGAAATATGTAGGAGAAATTCCTTCTCGGAGGGGGGAGATCGTCGCCATCAACACCGTCATCAAGCTGGACTTCATCGGGATCATCATCATCATCATCACCACCATCATCTCCACCAGCACCATCACCACCACTCTGATGGCTCAAAATACGATGAGCTTGCTGGGAACCCCAATAGGAAGGTATGATGAGCACATCAACAAGTTTTCCCTCAATTATGAAACCAAGGTTATCGAACCAGTAGGAGCAAGGAAACAACCCCAAGGTATTGTCTCCAACTTGGAATCTTGCACAACACAACCACATAACTTTGCCCCAACTTACAGTGAGGTTGTCAATCTCACCGGTTTTGCTGAAAACAAAGGATTAAACATATTGTGTAGAAGATAGTAATTGCTTGCAGAAAGTAAACATTAAACAATAAATAGTAGATGGAATATCAATGGTAAAAGAATGGACCGGGTCCATAGTTCACTAGAGGTGATTCTCCTTAAGATGACATGTTGGGTGAACAAATTACAGCGGGGCAATTAACAGACATCGAGAAAGCATACATGCATATACTAATCATCTTGACTCCTATGAGATCTGATTGGGCATTACAACATTATACATAGACCGTAATCCAACTACATCTATGACTAATAATCCACCTTCAGTTTATCATCCGAACCCCTTCCAGTATTAAGTTGCAAGCAACAGATAATTGCATTAAGCAAAGTGTGTAAAGTAAACAATACGATTGCCCTATGGACAAAGGATTGTTGTTTTCTCCCTGGTAGCAACAGCACATCTAGTACCTTAGAGATTCATGTCACTTCCCTAGATTACTAGAGGCATGAACCCACTATCGAGCATAAATACTCCCTCTTGGAGTTGCTAGCATCTACTTGGCCAAGATAGCTACTAACAACGGAAAGCATGCAAGATAAGAAATAACATAGACATGATAGAATCAATAATCAATCTGAAATAGCATCTCAATATCCATCGGATCCCCGCAAACACAACATGTAAGATTATAAATAGATGATCTTGATCATGAATGGAGCTCACAAGATCTAAACATGATAGCACAAAGGAGGAGAACCAACCATCTAGCTACTACATGGACCTATAGTCCAAGGATGAACTACTCACACATCACACCGGAGGCAGGCATGGTGATGAAGAAGGCCTCCAGGGTGATCTCTCCCCTCCGGCAAGGTGTCGGGAAGAGCTTTACATCCCTCCCAATCTAGGGATGGAGATGACAGCGGCTATAGACTCTTTCGTGGAATTTTGATCGGGTGCTTAGGGTTTGCGTCCTGGGAGGCTTATATCGGCGAAGGGGCAAGGTCGGTGGAGCACCAGTGGGCCCACACCCCTGGTGGCACCCCCAGGCCGCGCCGCCCTAGGGTGTCACCACCCTGGTGCGCCACTTTGTCTCCCCTCCTGACTCCGTGTTGCTTCGGGTAAAATATTGACTTTGGCTTTTGTCCGGTCCAATTCCGAGAATATTTCCTTACTAGATTTTCTGAAACCAAAAACAGCAGAAAATAGGCAACTGGCACTGTGGCATCTTGTTAATAGGTTAGTTCCAGAAAATGTGTAAAAATACTCCAAAGTGTGGACAAAACGTAGATAAAAAAAAGCATGGAACATCAAAAATTATAGATACGTTTATGACTTATCAACATCTCCAAGCTTAAATCCTGCTAGTCCTCGAGTAGGTAAGTGATAAAAAAGAAATAATTTTTGAGGTGACATGCACCATCACAATCTTGATCAAGGTATTTGTAAAACATTGATAGCTGGGATCATAGTACTCTAACATAGACATGAAAGATATAGTTCTAACAATAAGGCATAGCAACTATGTTGTAACATGAAAAGGTACAAACAAAAGATTCATGAATAACAAAGCTTTGAAAGACGTTTGTTTGTTTCACATATAAAACCATAGTGAGAATGGTATTCAGCTTGTCCCTCATGGTATAGCAAAACATAAATGCATAGGACACCTTCAAAGTTAATAAGGGTGACTAAATACAAATAGTTTAAGAACAAGCAATATCAAAGTTATGAATCAATCAACAAGTTTTGGGACAATGCACACTAAACTAAGAATGACCACTATGCTCTCTCAATAGGTGCATAAAGATAGAGGATGGAGACTCAACATAAAAGTAAAAAAAGAAAGCCCTTCATAGAAGGAAGCAGGGATTCAAGTTTCATAGAGAGCTTCCAAAAATTATGGTACTTATTAGCTTTCAGCTCTCATTGCCCCTATCATAAGCATCTTTAGGCGATTAAGGTTAAAGTGAACAAATATGATGATATGCTTGACAAGTTATAAGTTGAAAATCTCATGCCCCTTACTTACAAGGCCCGAACCTCATGCTACTCAACTTTAGTCACGAGTAAGTTCTTGTCATTGTAAGTACATGTGTATCATAGAGAACCGCCAACGGGGTACCCCTTGCCCCATGATACAGGAACTTTCCCATATCAAAATGACAAGGCAAGCAGACAATGAGCATCTCAGCAATCTTTTTATTTGCTATTTGCATAGGTTTTTATTGAGGATGCTTCACAGATTGCTCATTATGGTTATGCTGCAAGTTTCCACCATGATTAGGCATGGCTTAGGCTAGCCGCCTAGGCATTTCTCTAACACATATACAAACTCCATGAGCTTACAAGCTCCCCTTTTATTTCACACCGCCAGGATCCATAAGTAAAAGAACATGATATCAACCAAATAAAGTGCAATGTTGAAAGCGTTCCCCATGGTAACATGGTTCTGCTAATTCTCAACTTATAAAGTGCAAGCATATACACAACATAGATGGGCACAATGGTTCAAGTTTATTAAGTGCAAGAAAGTAAAGTGTGCCATCAAGTTTGTGAGAGCTTTAATCACTAATTTTCACATAATAAGTTTAATTCGGAAGGTAGATAAAAACATGAATATACTTGGAATAGCAATAACGCTAATAGGTAGGTATGGTGGAATCTTTGGAATAACTTGGTTTTATTTGGAGTTGGATGAATGAGTGGAACTCATACTTGGTACATGTGGAGGCTAGCAAAAGACTGGGAGCGACAAACTAAGAGAGCAATAATGGCCATAATCATGCAAAGCGACAAAACATTATTAATTAAAGCATAAAGTGATATTACAAGTCGAAAAATAAATGATCATAGAGGCTATGGTGACTTGGTATAGTCTTAACATGGTGTGAGCATGCGCCAAGTCAACCCAAATAAAGCATCAAAGGAGAATACCACAATATTATGCTTTTGTATGCTAAAACAACGCATGATTCTTTCAAGGCACATTAAGCAATCTCAATTGTTTGTAACAAGTCATGCTAAAGCAATAATTACTAAGCATAAAGTCAAAACAACATCAAACATGACATGATAAAGTCTAGACCACAGTCAAAACAAGCTCCTTTTATACCACTTATAAGTATGAACATTCCTACTCTTTTCCAATCCGAATCAACTTATTTGAAAACTAATGTATGAATGCGGGGGTCCAGCCAATTTATTTAAGCAAACCAAACTAAATAAAACTAAAAGCAAAAACGAAGACGCTCCAAGAACAACACAATTGTGCATGAAACAACAAAAATGAAGTGTTTGGAAGAAAACCTGAGATTTTTATTGATGAAGAAGGGGATGCCTTGGGAATACCCAAGCTTTGACGCTTGTACTTCTTGAATATTTCTTGGGGTGACACGGGTGGCATCCCCAAGCTTGAGCTTTTGTCCATACTTCACCTTATCACATTATTCTTCCCTACACTTGAAATTTTTCCTTCATACAAAACGTCACACAATCTTCATTAGCAACATTAGTGTACTCAAGATAATAAGTCTTTGGGTTCAGTTTCAACAGAAGTAAAACTTCCATTAAAACATATGCTACTATAGCAATTCCTTCTAAAAGCTCAAGTGATCAAAGTGATCTCAAAGAGAAAGATATTAAGAGGCAAATGCAAATAATGGCAGAAATCTGTCAAAACAGACCAGCAGGTAAAAACCAATTTTTTAGAAAACCTTCGGTTGCTAAAATCAAAAAGTGTTAAACTGACGAAAGTTAGATAACAACCTGGGGCAGAAGCACAAATAATTACAGCTCAATATGACGTACAGAGATTTTTCATGAATTTTTACAGTGAAGCACAAAAATCTGTTTCGGAAAAAAAATTCCCAAGTCTCACTTCTCTGTCATTAGAGGTTATTCTTGGCACAAGAACCACACAAAAAGGATAAGGAGAGGTTATTACTGAATCAATAACTTCCAAGACTCAAAAGAAAAACTTACTGAATAATTTTTTTGGGTTATCTCCCAATAAGTGTTTTTCTTTAATGCCTTTGACCTAGGCATAACAAGTAAGATTCAAGTATTCTCAAATGAAGAAGCATTAAGACCAAATTTTGTTTTAATAGGAGAGGAAAAGGAATCTTCTCTCTCTTATTAGGGAAGTGTTCTATACCTTTCTTGAGTGGTAATTGATATTTAATGGTGCCTTCTTTCATATCAATAATGGCACCAACATTTCTAAGAAAAGGTCTTCCCAAAATAATAGGACAAGAAGCATTGCATTCAACATCCAAAACATAGAAATCAACATGGACATAGGTATTGTTAACCATAATAAGAACATCATTAATACTCCCCATGAGTTTCTTTTTAGCATTATCATCAAGTTGGGCATCTAAATAACAATCTCCTAAAGGTGGCAAATCAAGCATTTCATAAATCTTTCTAGGCATAATAGAGACTCTAGAACCAAGATCACATAAAGCTTTTAAATCAAAATAATTCACTTGCATATTAATGATGGGTTCCCAACCATCTTCTAATTTCATAGGAATAGACGTTTTATGCTTCGTCTTTTCTTCTTTAATTTTTATGAGGGCATCAGTAATGTGTTTTGTAAAGGCCATATTCATAGCACTAGCATTAGGAATTTTAGAAAGCTTTTGTAGGAACATAATTACTTCATAGATATTGCAACCATCAAGATCAAAATCATAATTACCATCCAAGGTAGTAGAGCTATTGTTTCCCATATTTTGAAGAATTTCAGCATTTTTATTTGAAAAGGTTCCATTGGTTTTAGGCATTGTTGCAAAAGGAATGGGGACTTCATGTGGCTTGCTAGCATCAACATTAGTGGTGGTGATAGTACAAATACTATTATTTCTAGCAATTTCATCTTCTCTTTCCCACTTAGCATGCAATTCAGCTAATAGTCTAACATTTTCATCGATTCTAACTTGTATGGCATTAGTAGCAGCAAAGGGGTTTTCAATAGTTTCAAGTTTAGCAGCCATTTTATTAATCAAAGAAGATTGTGCTTCAGACAAAGATGATATATTTATTTCAGCATTAGAAAGTTTTGATTGCAAACCAGGAATTTCCCTATTTAAACTCTCAAGTTGATGACTAATATTTTTCAAAATAGTAGATTGTTCCTCCATGGTTTTAGTAAATAATTTATTCTGCCCATATTGCATTTTCATGAAGTTTTTAGTGGCTCTTTCAACTTCTAAAATTCTTGCTTCACTAGGCATTCCAGACTTATCATAATAACCATTAGTATTATTAGGAGGATATAGCCTATAATTATTATTACCAAAATTATTCTTATAGGCATTGTTACTAAAATTATTATTTCTAATGAAGTTCACTCAACTTGCTCTTCTTGAGAAACCAAAGAGGCTAAGGGAACATGATTTGGATCAATATGAGCTTTTCCATTAACAAGCATAGACATAATAACATCAATTTATCACTCAAGGAGGAGGTTTCTTCAACAAAATTTACCTTCTTACCTTGTGGAGCTCTCTCAGTGTGCCATTCAGAATAGTTAACCATCATATTATCTAGGAGCTTTGTTGCAGCACCCAAAGTAATGGTCATAAAGGTACCTCCAGCAGCAGAATCCAGCAAATTTCTTGAAGAATAATTCAGTCTTGCATAAAATGTTTGGATAATCATCCAAGCAGTCAGTCCATGAGTGGGACAATTCTTTACCAAAGATTTCATTCTTTCCCAAGCTTGAGCAACATGTTCATTATCAAATTGTTTAAATTTCATTATTTCACTTCTCATAGATATAATCTTAGCAGGAGGATAGTATTTTCCAATGAAAGCATCTTTGCATTTAGTCCAAGAATCAATACTATTTCTAATTAGGGATAGCAACCATTCTTTAGCTTTTCCTCTCAAAGAGAAAGGAAACAATTTAAGCTTAATAATATCTCCATCTATATCCCTATGTTTTTGCATCTCATAGAGTTCAACAAAGTTATTAAGGTGAGCAGCAGCATCTTTAGTACCAACACTAGAGAATTGTTCTTTCATAACTAGATTGAGTAAAGCAGGTTTAATTTCAAAGAAAGTAGCTTCAGGAACAGGTGGAGCAATAGGTGTGCACCTGAAATCATTGTTGTTGGTGCTAGTGAAGTCACACAGCTTAGTGTTTTTAGGAGTATTCATTGTTTTTATGTTTTTGATAAAGGGAGCAAACAAGTATAGATATTTTTTGTGTGTTTTTAATAAAAGAAACAAGCAAACCAACCAGAATAAACTAAGCAAAACAAAAAAACAAAGTAAAGAGAGGTTATGAAGGACTCTCCTTGTGAAGCTGTCCTTGACTCCCCGGCAACGGTGCCAGAAAAAAGGGTTGATGGCTCAAAATACGATGAGCTCGTTGGGAACCCCAAGAGGAAGGTATGATGAGCACAACAACAAGTTTTCCCTCAGTTATGAAACCAAGGTTATCGAACCAGTAGGAGCAAGGAAACAACCCCAAGGTGTTGTCTCCAACTTGGAATCCTGCACAACACAACCAAAGAACTTTGCCCCAACTTAAAGTGAGGTTGTCAATCTCACCGGTTTTGCTAAAAACAAAGGATTAAACGTATTGTGTGGAAGATAGTAATTGCTTGTAGAAAGTAAACAGTAAACAGTAAATAGTATATGCAATATCAATGGTAAAAGAATGGACCGAGGTCCATAGTTCACTAGAGGTAATTCTCCTTCAGATGACATGTTGGGTGAACAAATTACAGCGGGGCAATTAATAGACATCAAGAAAGCATACATGCATATACTAATCATCTTGACTCCTATAAGATCGGATTGGGCATTACAACATTATACATAGACCGTAATCCAACTACATCTATGACTAATAATCCACCTGTAGGTTATCATCTGAACCCCTTCCAGTTGTAGTTTAAAAAACCGACCGGTGATTGAACCAGTGAGGCTATCGGTTCAGGTTTTTACTGGTCGGACCGCCGGTTCACTGGTTCATTGTCTGGTTTTTAAGTTACAAAATCATATATATTTAGTGATAAATATTGCAATAAATAGATAAATATAAATGTAAAAATATTTTAGTGTGTCTAGACTTGGAATCTGTAAGAACAATAATTCACATAATAAACTGTAAATAGTCCAAAACCACAATGCCATAACAAGTTGTAAATAGTCTCAATGGCTACTTCAAACCTTTTCCAAATTCTAATATGGTGTGTCTCAGGACAAATTTATTGTGCACGTCTCACTTACAAGAATACACCCCAGCATGAATATGCTAGTACCTGTTTTAGAAGCAAAGAGTGCAAGCGAGCTATACTAGTCTCAATTCTCAAGCGCAGTTGTTTTTATAGTAACAAAGAGTGCAATGACGAGTACTACTAGCTAGCGTGTATACGAATAACAAAAAAGATGTGTAACTTATGTTAACAGCAAACACATGTGGAATAGATGGTTAGCAACTCGATCAAAGCCTGTGCATGTGCGCGCTGGTGCAAGGTTCGAATCCAAGTTGGAGGTATTTAAATTTTTCCAAGGCACGGATATTTGAACCGGTCAGACCGGTGTGCGGTTTAACAACTAAAACTGCCGGTTCAACCATGGTTCAACCGGTTTATTCCAGTTTGCTTGCGTATCCGGTCCACTGCGCTTAAACAACCGGAGGAGCCTTCGGTTCTGGTTTTTTCGGTCGAACCGGCGGTTCGGTCCGATTTTTTAAACTATGCTTCCAGTATTAAGTTGCAAGCAAGAGATAATTGCATTAAGCACAGTGTGTAAAGTAAACAATACGATTGCCCTATCGACAAAGGATTGTTGTTTTCTCCCTAGTAGCAACAACACATCTAGTACCTTAGAGATTCCTGTCACTTCCCCAGATTACTAGAGGCATGAACCCATTATCGAGCATAAATACTCCCTCTTGGAGTTGCTAGCATCTACTTGGCCAAGATAGCTACTAACAACGGAAAGCGATCACAAATAACATAGAAATGATAGAATCAATAATCAATCTGAAATAGCATCTCAATATCCATAGGATCCCCGCAAACACAACATGCAAGATTACAAATAGATGATCTTGATCATGAATAGAGCTCACAAGATCTAAACATGATAGCACAAAGGAGGAGAACCAACCATCTAGCTACATGGACCCGTAGTCCAAGGATGAACTACTCACACATCACACCGGAGGCAGGCATGGTGATGAAGAAGGCCTCCAGGGTGATCTCTCCCCTCCGGCAAGGTGTCGGGAAGAGCTTTACATCCCTCCCAATCTAGGGATGGAGATGACAGCGGCTATAGACTCTTTCGTGGAATTTTGATCGGGTGCTTAGGGTTTGCATCCCGGGAGGCTTATATCGGCGAAGGGGCAAGGTCGATGGAGCACCAGGGGGCCCACACCCCCTGGTGGTGCGCCCCTAGGCCACGCCACCCTAGGTTGTGGCCGCCCTGGTGCGCCACTTCGTCTCCGCTCCAGACTCCATGTTGCTTCGGGTAAAATATTCACTTTGGCTTTTGTCCGGTCCAATTCCGAGAATATTTCCTTACTAGTTTTTCTGAAACCAAAAATAGCAGAAAACAGGCAACTGGCACTGTGGCATCTTGTTAATAGGTTAGTTCCAGAAAATGTGTAAAAATACTCCAAAGTGTGAAAAAAACAAAAGAAAGTAGATATAAAACAAGCATGGAACATCAAAAATTATAGATATGTTTATGACGTATCACACTCCATACCGCTGTGACAATTGGGTTGAATCTTGCATACTTCTTAGGTGAAACTTTCCCAGTGTTGATTACTTGTTGTAGTTGATGCTATTGAGTGGAACCATTGAATTATCGTTCATGTTCAGATTGTTACTCATCATTATTTCATCTCTGATCTTAATCCACATGATGTCTCGTGAGTAGTTCATTTAGTTCTTGAGGACATGGGAGAAGTCATGTTGTTAGTAGTGGAATTGTGTTGAGAAAGATTCAATGGTTTGATATTTAAGTTGTGTTGTTATTCTTCTAGTGTTGTCATGTGAACGTCGACTACATGATACTTCACCTTTAAGGGCCTAGAGGAATGCATTGTGTATTTGGCTACTAATCGCGGGGTTGCCAAAGTGACAGAAACTTGAACCCCGTTAGGAAACCTTTGCGCAAGGGAGTGTAGGATCTCAAAGTTTAAGGCTATGGTTAGGTTTTTATCTTAATTACTTTCTTTTAGTTGCGGATGCTTGCAAGGGGTATAATCACAAGTATGCATTAGTCCTAGGAAGGTCGGTACATTAACATAGGTTCACCCACACAACACTTATCTAACTAGAGAAGATTAATCAACTATATGAAGTGAAAGCACTTAACGATATTCCCATGTGTCCTCGAGAAGGTTTGGTCATCTTAAGTAATACAACCGGCTTGTCCTTTGCTAAAGAAAGGATTGGGCCACTTGCTGTAATTATTATTATTGTCTTTTATTTACTCGTACTTTATTTATTTGCATTATCAAAACCCCCTAAAAATCCGTTTGTTAAGTATTTACAGAGAATTCTTGATCCATACCACTTGTCAACACCTTCTGCTCCTCGTTGGGTTCGACACACTTACTTATCGAAAATACTGTGATACACCCCCTATACTTGTGGGTCATCAAGACTATTTTATGGCGCCATTGCTGGGGAGTGAAGCGATATTGAAGGGTGGAACTAGTAAAGGAAACTTCTACTATGAGTATTGTTTATTTCTGTTAGTTACTTTATATCAATATGGATAATTCACTTAGTTTCTTATTTCGTAATGCTACTACCACTGCTAACGTAGTAGATGAACCACCACCTGCTAATATTGATCCTTTTAATATACCTACAAAAATTGTTGACCATGTTATGGATAACTACTATTTTGGAGATGGAACTGTCCATCCCGGTGATCGTTCGCTCTTTATACACGAATTATGCGAATTGTTTAAGTGTGCAGGTATTACAATAGATCAAGTTAAGAAGAAGTTATTCTCGTTATCATTGAAAGGCAGAGCTGAAGAATGGTTTAAGCTACCAAAGAATGGACAATCTCTTGAATGGGAGGAATTTGTGCCTCTCTTTTATTCCAAATTTTATCCTCCTAGTGAGATTCATAAAGATCGGAATCAAATATATAACTTTTGGCCTCAAGATGGAGAGACTAACGCCCAAGCTTGGGGGAGATTGAAGTTACTAATGCTCAAATGTCCTATTCATGAGCTCCCTAATAATATTATTATCAATAACTTTTATGCAAGGCTTTCTCTTCATGATAAAGATTTAATGGATGCTTCTTGTGCTGGATCATTTACACATATGGAAGAAGAAGCTAAATGAGATCTTCTAGACTGTATTCAAGACAATGCTGAAGCATGGGAGAATGGTAAAGCAAGAAAGTCAGGTATAAATTATGATTATGAATGCATTAAATCTTTTATGGGAACTGATGACTTTCATAATATTAGTGCTGCTTATGGTCTTGATTTTCAAAGTATTACAAATTATTTTAAGGCCTTTGCCTCTTATATTGAAATTCCTAAAAAGAAATGGAATAAGTATCATGAGCCATATAAAGATATTGTTAATTGTGTTCCTGCTAGAAATACTGAAGTTTATACTACTAATCATATTTTACCTGAACCTTATATCGAGAAAATATCTTTCCCTGTTAAGGTAAAGGAACATTCTATGATAGCTAGTATGGTTAACGAAAGTACAAATAAAGCTATGGAACCTGATGAAAAAATAGATGTTGAACCTACAGTAGCAAATGTGAAAGACTTTGTCACTAAATATGTAGAAGATGGACACATTACCCTATGTAAGGATACTTCTAATATTGTTGCACATAGTAGCATTAGGAGAACTAGTGTTCCGGTGTTTTCTGTTAGCAAAGTGATCATTGCTATTATGGTTCATGTGACAGTTATATCATTAATTTATTCATGATGCTGAAAGTTATTACGAGAGATGGAAAAGTGCTTTTATGTATCTCAATAATATTAAGTTTCCTCGCTTTATGCTGAAAGTCTTTATGTTGCACTTGTTTTGCCTTCCTATGCTGGTAGTCCCTGGTTTCAATAACTTATTTTCTTACAAAATTCCCTTGCATAGGAAGTGGGTTAGACTTAAATATGTATATTTTTGCTTCTTGATGCTCTCTTTTACTTCAATCCATATTCTTATGTGAGCATCATTGAAATCATCATGCCCATCTTAATGGCTATAAAGAAAGAGATTTTTGGGAGACAGCCCAATATATTTTTGCTTTCAGTTTGTTTTTGTTTATTTGAGTCTTGGAAGTTATTTCTTCTGCAATAACCTCTCCTTATCCTTTTTTTTGGTTTTTGTGTCAAGATCAACCTCCAATGAGAGAGAGAAGTAAGATTTGGGGAAGTTGCTGTCCCGAAACAGAATTTTGTTCTTCACTGTAAAAAAATCATGAAAAATCCCAGAATGTCGTACTGATCTGTAATTTTTTGTGTGCATGCCCCAGGTTATTATTTAACTTTCGTTAGTTTTGCACTTTTTGATTTGAGCAATAGAAGATTTTCTTAAAAATTGATCTTTACCTGCTGGTCTGTTTTGACATATTTCTGCCATTTTGCATTTGCCTCTTAAATCGATTTTCTTTTTGAATTATTTTGGGATTTCAAAAGGAGTTGTTTCAGTAGCTTATGGTTAGATGGATTTTAGTTGAAATTGAACCCAAAGGTTTATTCTCTTGCATGCACTAATGTTGCTAATGAAGATTGTGTGAAGTTTTGTGTGAAAGAAATTCTCAAGTGTTAGGAGAGAATGGTGTAATGAGTGGTGAATGGTCAAAGACTCAATATTGCTGGAGATTCTTACAATAAAGATATTGATGTTATTCAAGTGGTGACACCGGAAAGATTTATCAAAGACCTAATTCAGAAACCTGCAGAGTCCGTTTTTGAATAGGTAACAGTTCTGGTAAGAAAAGGTCCATGAAAAACCTTTCAAATTATATTTTTGCAGTTTTTATCTAATACGGAAGACTATGAGTCGAAAAAGGGACGGAAACGGAGCTTGGGGGCGCACACCACCCCGTGGCACGGGCCCACCTAGTCGTGCCACCAGGTGGTGTGGCCACCCCGGAGTCCGTCTCTAACCCATTTTCTCCCAGTACCTTCCTTTTATTATTAAACTTCGTAATATATAATCCCTCGGATCCCTTGAGGTTCGTATATCGTGTTCTAGTCGTGTTTTCGTTTTGATCTGTTTCTGTCAGGAGCTAATCTCAAGTTTAGAAGCACGATGGTCTCCACCAACGATAAGGGCAAGAAACCTGTGGAAGATGATCTCCAAGACCCCAAGCGGGAGGAGGAGATCAAGGGAGAAGTTGAAGAGGAAGTGAAGGAAGACCAGCATCCGTGCACCAGCACCACTATTGCAAGCATTGGAGTGATGGCACGCCCTATCAAGCTCAAAAGGACTGCATGGATGTCCACTGGAGCTCCACGGTCACTTCCTCCATGCAACAAGAATCCTTTCCATACCCTTATTCATGAGTAGCAGTTCCAAAAGATGCCCAAGGAAAAATTACCCTCCAATTGGGATATGCCTCGTTCTAAACATGCAGGAAAGAATACTTCAAGGAGAAAGAGTAGGGCAAGAATCACAAGGGCTAAATTCACGGCCCAACATGATCATGAACCGCATTGAGCAAAATTCTGAGTTGATTCATACTCTCACCTTCGAGATCGAGGACTTGAAGAAATTGATTGAAAAGCTTATCAAGAGAACACCACCACCATCGAAGGAGTAATTCGTCATCAGGTGTTGGCATCCCCTTGGTTTGTTCCAAGCTTGGGGGAATACCGCGGTATCACATATTATCTTTTATCTTTTTACATTTTTGGTAGAGTCATGTCATCAATAGAGAAGTCATCATATAGGAAGGTTTGAATTGTGGAAGTATCTCTCCTCTAGCTAGTTATCTATGTGTCCATTGGTGTGAGTTACCATTATGGAATATTAATGAGAAGTTCTATCATTTACTTTTTGCACATCTTATTTTAGTTTGCAATTTCTGTTATATGATTGAACTTGTTGTTAGTATTGGTATCACTTTGGGATCATTAAGTAAATTTAATTGGTTTTGGCAAACTTAGCTTTGGTCAGTAGTAACACTATTTGAGGATTGAATGGAAAAGAGAAAAGTACTTTTAGAAATATAATTTCATTAACTTCCTTTCTTGCTTGGCTCATAAGCTTAGTATTCTCTAGTTAATATCTTTTGTGTTTCCAAGGAATATTGCATGATTGTTTCTATCATTAGTATGTTTGATTGTTTCCTTAAATTCCTATGCTTGCTACCCAGCCTTGCTAGCCAAAAACCTGTGCTGAGAGGGAATACTTCCTGTGCATCCAGTCCTAAAACTAAAACCTACGCCATTTGTGTCCACCATATCTACCCATTAGCATTATTGCTATTCCAAATAAATTCACGCTTTTATCTTCCTTCCAAATTAAACTTGTTATGTGAAAACTAGTGATTAAAGCTCTCATGAACTTGATGGCACACTTTACTTTCTTGCACTTAATAAACTTGAACCATTGCGTCAATATATGTTGTGTATGTGCTTGCACTTTAAAAGTTGAGAATTAGCAGAACCATGTTGTCATGGGGAACGTTTTCAATATTGCACTTATTATTCAGTTGATATCATGTTCTTTTGTTTATGGATCCCAGTGGTGTGAAATAAAAGGGGAGCTTGTGAGCTCATGGAGTTTGTATGTGTGTTAGAGAAACGCGTGGGCGAATAGCCTAAGCCATGCCTAATCATGGTGGAAACTTGCATCATAACCATAGTGAGCATTCTATGAAGCATCCTCAATAAAAACCTATGCAAATAGCAAATAAAAAGATCGTTGAGATGCTCATTGTCCGTTGCCTTGTCATTTTGATATGGGATAACTCCTGTATCATGGGGCAAGGGGTACCACGTTGCCGGTTCTCCATGATACACATATACTTACAATGACAAGAACTTACTCGTGACTAAAGTTGAGTAGCATGAGGTTCGGGCTTCATAGGCAAGGGGCATGAGATTCTCGGCTTATAACTTGCAAGCATATCCTCATATTTGTTCATTTTAACCTTAATCACCTAAAAGATGCTTATGATAGGGGCAATGAGAGCTTAAAGCTAGTAAGTACCATAATTTTTGGAAGCTCTTTATGAAATTTGAAATCCCTACTTCCCTCTTATGAAGGTCCTATATTTTACTTTTTAGTAGAGTCAGTAAACCTATTCCTCTCTATCTTAAGCAAGCATTTGAGTTGTTGTGATTCAATCGTTCATATGATTATTTGTTCAATCATGTTTCTTATGTTCCTTGTTGTGCACACTGCTCTTATTTGAATGAGTATTACTTTGAAAGCTATCGTTGAAAACCTCATTATATTTAACTGCTGCAATTTGTTCACCGTTCTTTGACCAAGAACAAAGTTTGCCATCACCAATTATGATTTACTTTGTGTATCTTTATTGTGTTTCTTTTACTCATTGCAAGTTAAGTTATATGATAGTGAGTTGTTTTCAATTATGATTTGTGTATTGGTGAATGTGATGCTTCTTGTCCGTATTATTTTTATCGACACTTCACTCCATAAACCTATGGTCATGTTTATTGAGCTCAGTTTTCGCTTGGGGACAAGCGAGGTTTAAGCTTGGGGGAGTTGATACGTCCATTTTGCATCACTATTCTATATCATAATTTACCGTTATTCAATGATATATTTCATATTAAGAGATAATACTTATGTTATTTTATCTATTTTTGCATGGTTGATGACTTTTGGAGGATGAACCACTGGAGTCAGGATTCTGAGGGAAAAAGCACTATCCAAATGCAATTTTGGTGAAGATCAAAAAATTCCAGAAAATATATGGAAGTTCCTATTTTTCAGAAGACGAAGGAAGCCATAAGGGGAAGTGGAGATGGGCCACACGGGGTCCCATACCACCCCCTGGCGCGGGCCAGCCCTGTCCGCGCCACTAGGTGGTGGCCCACCTCTGGCATCGCCCTCTGGCGTATATGTTCCCCTCGAAACCCTAAGACCTGGGGAGCGACCATAGAAAGGTTCCGCTGCCTCTGCGGGGTAGAAACTATAGAGAGAGAAAGAGCTCTCCGGCAGGCAAAAATCTGCGAGGGAAATTCCTTTCCGAAGAGGGGAGATCGTCGCCATCAACATCGTCATTAAGCTGGACTTCATCGGGATCATCATCATCACCACCATCATCTCCACCAGCACCATCACCACCACTCCATACCGCTGTAACAATTGGGTTGAATCTTGCATAGTTCTTAGGGGAAACTTTTCCGGTGTTGATTACTTGTTGTAGTTGATGCTATTGAGTGGAACCATTGAATTATTATTCATGTTCAGATTGTTCCTCATCATTATTTCATCTCTGATCTTGATCACATGATGTCTGATGGCCCAAAATATATGAAGCTTGTTGGGGAACCCCAAGAGGAAGGTATGATGAGCACAGTAGCAAGTTTTCTCTCAGTTATGAAACCAAGGTTATCGAACCAGTAGGAGTAAGGAAACACTGATGACCTAGAAGTATAGGGGGTGTATCACAGTATTTTCGATAAGTAAGAGTGTCGAACCCAACGAGGAGCAGAAGGTGCTGGCTAGTGGCTTGGAGCAGGAATTATCTGTAAATACTTAGCAAACGGATTTTTAGGGGTTTTTCATAATGCATGTAAATAAAGTACGGGTAAATAAAAGAAAATAAGAATAAATGCAGCAAGTGGCCCAATCCTTTCATTAGCAAAGGACAAGCCGGTTCTATTACTTAAGATGACCAAACGTTCTCGAGGATACATGGGAATATCCTCAAGTGCTTTCGCTTCATATAGCTGATTAATCTTCTTTAGCTTGCTAAGTTTTGTGTGGGTGAACTTGTGCTAATGTACCGACCTTCCTAGGACTAATACATACTTGTGATTATACCCCTTGCAAGTATCCGCAAGTACAATAAAGTAATTAAGATAGACATCTAACCATAGCTTTAAACTCTAAGACCCTGACATCCATTGTGCAAAGGTTTCCTAACGGGGGTTCAGGTTTCTGTCACTCCGGCAACCCCTACGATTAGTAGCCAAATACACAATGCATTCCCCTAGGCCCATATAGGTGAAGTGTCATGTAGTCGACGTTTGTTGGGTCCGCAGCATAGAAAACAAAAAAATTCCTACGATGAGAACTATACGCCAAGATCTATCTACTAGATACAGAGCAACGGGTGGACATACATCCATGGAGAACTTACCCTCGAAGACAACGAGTTTTGTTAACGAGTAGGAACTCGTGGTTGATGTAGTCGTACGCTTGCCGATCTCAAGATCGTGTGGAAGTCCGAGCGCCGCAAATCAGCAGCGCATCCGTCCTCGCACACACGTTCAAGTCACCGGACAACCTCCACCTCCTCGCTCCAGCGAATCAGCGGAAGCAGCAACTCCTTCCAGACGCAAGGCCACCGGGAACATGTATCTCGCTAATCCGAGACCATGGGGAAATATCTAGAGGGGGAGAGAGATCCTTCACGAGGAGGTGTAGTTTGTGAGAGGGGAGAGGGGGGCTTTATATAGGAGGGAGGGAGACCCCTCCCCTCCCATAGCCGGCGCATGAGGGGGGGGGGGACTCCTCCCCTCCTTCATTCATGTGGTGAACCTCCACTCACATAAACATGGCCTCCACCCAAAATCCCACTCACATGTATTTAATTTCCACCAAATTAAATGCAACTCTCGATTAATAAAACTCTTTTATTTATTTTATTCAGAATTTTGTTAATTACTTTAATTAACAAACATTCACATAAAACCCCTTGCAACATTTCAATATCACATGCAGAACCACTTTCTGCAATCATCCGAAAGAATTTCGGTTTCTATCGAAACAATTCCTGTTTCTATCGAAACATTTCCTGCGCTTTGCAAACCTTTTGTTTGGTGTCCCGCAACCCTTAAGTGTGTCACCCTACGGTTCGCGAATAATGCAGACATGATTGAGACTCCTCTCAGATCAATAATCAGAAGCGGGACCTGGAGATCCATACTGACTCCTGCATATTCAACGATGACTTCTGATCGTGAGAACCTTTAACGTCAGCAATTTAATCCCTTTGTCTCATGATATAATACATGTCCGAGATTCGATCATCGGTATCCAAATACCTAGTTTGATCTCGTTACCGACATGCACTCTTTTCTCGTTCCCGTGATATAACATTCTAGTGATCACATCACTTGCTTGCAAGCTATCTTAATGTGATATCACCGAGAGGGCCTAGAGTATATCTATCCGTTATTGGAATTGACAAATTCCACTCTTGATCCATGAGCCTCAACATAACACCTTCATAGCACTGAACCCACCTTTATGGTCCCCTGTTACGGTGTGACGTTTGATGTTATCAAGATACTCTTCCGGTGTTAGCAATTAACATGATCTCATGGTCTAAGGACTAAGACTACTTTGTATAGTTATAGCAATATAAACATAATGACTTGATCATAATGCTATACTTCGGATGAATGTTCATCACATCATTTCACAAATGATGTGACCTTGTTATTAACAACATCCAATGTCCATGATCAGGAAACCTTGATCATCTTCTTAATCAACAAGCTAGTTTATAAGAGAGGCATAACTAGGAACCCTTTTTGTTTATTAAACACACATGTATTGATGTTTCCTCTCAATACAATTATAGCATGCAAAATAAACATCTATCATATACAAGGAATATATAATAACAACTTTATTATTGCCTCTTAGGGCATATTTCCTTCGGTCTCCCACTTGCACTAGAGCTAATAATCTAATTCACATAGTGATAAATCTAACACCCATGGAGTTCTGGTGTTGATCATGTTTTGCCCTAGGGAGTACTTTAGTCAACGGATCTGCTACATTCAGGTCCATGTGCACTTTACAAATCTTTATATCTCCATCCTTGACATGCTCGCGGATGGAGTGAAACCGGCGCTTAATATGTTTGGAATTCTTGTGAGACCTTGGTTCCTTGGCGTTGGCTATGGCTCCATTGTTGTCACAATAGATCACCATTGGGTCCAACGCACTAGGAACCACACCTAGTTCATTTATGAACTCCTTCATCCAAACCGCTTCCTGTGCCGCTTCTGAAGCAGCAACATATTCCGCCTCCGTCGTTGATCCAGCCACCATAGGTTGTTTGGAGCTCCTCCAACTAACTGCTGCTCCGTTCAAGAGAAATACGTATCCGAATTGAGACTTAGAGTCATCCGGATCAGTGTCAAAGCTAGCATCGACATAACACTTAGCGACTAGCTCTTCTTCACCTCCGTATACAACAAACATATCCTTAGTTCTTCTCAAGTACTTAAGGATATTCTTGACCGCTATCCAGTGTTTCGAACCTGGATCAGATTGGTACCTACAAGTCAAACTAATAGCATGTGCCACATCCGGTCTTGTACATAGCATGGCATACATTATAGAGCCTATGGCCGAGGCATAGGGGATCTTATCCATCATCTCTCTTTCTTCAGCCGTAGCCGGACTTTGAGTCTTACTCAATGTCTTGCCTTGCAGCATAGGTAAGTACCCCTTCTTACTTCCGCACATATTAAAATTCTTTAATATCTTATCAAGGTATGTACTCTGCGATAGCCCAATTAGGCGTCTTGATCTATCTCTATAGATTTTAATGCCTAATATATATGAAGCTTCACCAAGGTCCTTCATCGAAAATTTGCTGTTTAGATAACTTTTAACACTGTTTAAAAGATCTATATCATTTCCAATCAATAATATGTCATCCACATATAATATCAGAAATGCCACATTGCTCCCACTCACTTTCTTGTAAATACAAGCCTCTCCATAAGTTTGGACAAATCCAAACTCTTTAATCACCTCATCAAAGCGGAGATTCCAACTCCGGGATGCTTGCTTCAGTCCATAGATGGATCGCTGAAGTTTGCACACCTTATCAGCATCCTTAGGATCGACAAAACCCTTAGGTTGTATCATATACAACTCTTCTTCAATATTACCATTGAGGAACACAGTTTTGACATCCATCTGCCATATTTCATAATCAAAATATGTAGCAATTGCTAACATAATCCTAACCGACTTAAGCATCACTACGGGAGAGAATGTCTCATCGTAGTCAACTCCTTGAATTTTTCGAAACCCCTTCGCGACAAGTCGAGCCTTTTAGATGGTTACATTACCATCAACATCGGTTTTTCTTTTGAAAATCCATTTATTCTCAACGGCCTTTCGATCGTGAGGTAAGTCCACCAAGGTCCAAACCTGGTTTTCGTACATGGATTCCATCTCGGATTTCATGGCTTCTAGCCATTTGTTGGAATCAGGGCTCATCATCGCTTCTTCATACGTCGTAGGGTCATCTATTTCATCAATCATGAAATTCATAACAGGATTGCCATACAGTTCAGGAGCTGCACGTGTCCTGCCTGACCTGCGAGGTTCGGTAGTGTCCTCTTTCGGAGTTTCATGATCAATATCATTAGCTCTCTCTTCATTAGGTGAAGTAAACTCCGAAACAACTTCCGGTGCTGCGCTACTCGCCATTTCATGAAGAGAAGGTTCAATAACCTCTTCGAGTTCTACCTTCCGACTACTCACACCTTTCGCGAGAAACTCCTTCTCAAGAAAGGATCCATTCTTGGCAACAAAGATCTTGCCCTCGGATCTGTGATAGAAGGTATACCCAATCGTTTCCTTAGGGTATCCTATGAAGACGCATTTTTCCGCTTTGGGTTCGAGTTTATCCGGTTGAAGTTTCTTCACATAAACATCGCATCCCCAAACTTTAAGAAATGACAGCTTAGGTTTGTTTCCAAACCATAATTCATACGGTGTCTTTTCAAAGGATTTAGATGGTGCCCTATTTAAAGTGAATGCAGCGGTTTCCAGTGCATAACCCCAAAATGACAGTGGCAAGTCAGTCAGAGACATCATAGATCAAACCAGATCCAATAAAGTACGATTACAACGTTCTGACACACCATTACGTTGTGGTGTTCCGGCATGCGTGAGTTGTGAAACTATTCCATAGTCTTTCATATGTGTGCTAAACTCGTAACTAAGATACTCTCCTCCACGGTCGGACCGCAGAAATTTGATCTTTCTGTTACGATGATTTTCCACTTCATTCTGAAATTCTTTGAACTTTTCAAAGGTTTCAGACTTATGTTTCATCAAATAGATATACCTGTATCTACTCAAATCATCCATGAAAGTAACAAAATAACGATATCCACCTCGCACCGACACACTCATTGGTCTAAACACATCAGTATGTATGATTTCCAATAGATCTGTCGCCCGTTCCATTGAACCGGAAAACGGCGTTCTAGTCATCTTGCCCATAAGGCATGGCTCACATGTATCAAATGATTCAAAATCAAGTGATTCCAAAAGTCCATCAGAATGGAGTTTCTTCATGCGTTTAACGCCAATATGACCTAGACGGCAGTGCCACATATATGCAGATATATCATTATCAAGTTTAATCCTTTTAGCATCAACATTATGAATATGCGTAATACTACTATCGAGATCCAATAGAAATAAACCATTCAACACAGGTGCATGACCATAAAAGATATTATTCGTATAAATCGAACAACCATTGTTTTCAGACTTAAACGAATAACCACTTTGCATCAAACATGATCCGGATACAATGTTCATGCTCAGTGTAGGCACCAAATAACAATTATTCAGGTTTATAACTAATCCCGACGGCATATGGAGAGGCAGCGTTCCGACGGCGATCACATCAACTCTTGATCCATTGCCGACCCGCATCGTGACCTCATCCCTTGCTAGTTGTCGCTTGTTCTGCAACCCCTGAACCGAGTTACATATATTAGCAACCGATCCCGTATCAAATACCCAGGTGCTACTTCGAGTACTAGTCAAGTACACATCAATAACATGTATATCACATATACCTTTGTTTGCCTTGCCGGCCTTCTTGTCCGCCAAATACTTGGGGCAGTTGCGCTTCCAATGGCCAGTCCCCTTGCAATAGTAGCACTCGGTGTCAGACTTAGGGCCAGCTCGGGGTTTCTTTTCAGGCGCGGCAACAGATTTGCCGCCCTTCTTTCCCTTCTGATTGCCTTTCTTGTCCTTCTTGAAATCGGTGGTCTTATTGATCATCAACACTTGATGTTCTTTCCTAATCTCCACTTCTGCAGTCTTAAGCATTGACATAAGCTCGGGAAGAGACTTCTTCATGCCCTGCATATTATAGTTCATCACGAAGCTCTTGTAGCTAGGTGGCAGAGATTGGAGAACACGATGTATGCCTAAGTCATTGGGAATCGTTATTCCCCAAGGACACAAGCTTATCGGCGTACCCAGACATTTTGAGTACGTGCTCACTAACGAAGCTATTCTCTTCCATCATGTAGCTAAAGAACTTTTCAGAAGCATTATAACTCTCTACGGTAGCATGGGTATCGAAAATCATTTTCAATTCTCCCATGGTATCAAAGGCATTGCCATTTTCGAAACGTTTTCGAAGTTCTGGCTCTAGCCCATATAGTATGCCGCAATGAACTAAGTTGTGGTCCTCCTGGCGAGTTATATAGACGTTCTTTTCCTCGTCAGGGGCATCAGGAGCTGGTGGGGGGCCTAGCGGCGCCTCTAGCACATATTGCTTTTGTGCAGCAGTGAGGAGAATCCTCAAATTCAAAGCCCAGTTGGTGAAGTTGCTACCATTCGCAGCAAGCTTATCTTTCTCCATGAACACATTGAAATTAAAAGCAGGTGGTGCCATCTACAACAGAATTTGTAAAATATATTTAGACTAAGTTTATGATAGATTGAGTTCAACTAATCCAAATTACTAATGAACTCCCACTCAAAAACGACATCCCTCGTGTCCTTTTGGTGATTACATGAACCAAATCCACTACACCAAGTCCGATCATCACGTGAGTCGGTGTAGCTTCAAAGGCGAGCATCTATATGGGCATCATATCAACTATATGACTCATGCTTAACCTTTCGGTCTGTGTTCCGAGGCCATGTCTGTACATGCTAGGCTCGTCAAGTAAGAACCTTAGTATTCGCGTGTGTAAAACTGTCTTACACCCGTTGTATGAAAGCGTAGAGTTGAGAACACCCGATCATCACGTGATGCCTCAAAACACGATCCACAAAACGGTGCATACTTAAGGAAGAACACATTTTATCTTGATATCTAAATGAGGGATCATCTTATAATGCTACCAAAAGCGCCAAACTAGCAATATAAGATGCTAACATCTAATGTGTGAAGTGAGGTGATATGGTCCATGCATTTGATCTCTATCATTTGCATCGTGGTATGATCTCTATCATTCATTTGTGTGTAAGGCCAAGGTCTATGGAACTTACACGTTAAGTGAGTTGCAAGAGTATCTATCATACATCTACTTACAACAATACCATATCAAGACACTAGCCCAGCAACGATCTAAACTAGACGCCTCTAATTTATCAATTGCAAGTTTTACGTGGCTTAGGGCTTTCGGAGATAGAACCGGTCTCACCTACGAACATGAACCACAACGAGGATAACCAAGTTATTAGCAACTCGTTGTAAATCAGATATTGACTATAGTAGGAGAGACAGACACCTGCTAGCCACTTATGCAAAACTAGTTGCATGTCAATCGTGGAACCGGTCTCATGTACGATGACATGTAAGGTTGGTCCGGGCCGCTTCATCCCACTATGCCACCAATATCCAAAGTACATAGAAGATGCAATAACATGATCATCATCGCCCACATATAAACATATGTGTACTACCCGTGCAAAGCACCTACGCATAGATCAGGCTCTGATACCACTGTTGGGTCCGCAGCATAGAAAACAAAAAATTTCCTACAATGAGAACTATACGCCAAGATCTATCTACTAGATACAGAGCAACGGGTGCACATACATCCATGGAGAACTTACCCTCAAAGACAACGAGTTTTGTTAACAAGTAGGAACTCGTGGTTGATGTAGTCGTACGCTTGCCGATCTCAAGATCGTGTGGAAGTCCGAGCGCCGCAAATCAGCAGCGCATCCGTCCTCGCACACACGTTCAAGTCACCGGACAACCTCCCCCTCCTCGCTCCAGCGAATCAGCGGAAGCAGCAACTCCTTCCAGACGCAAGGCCACCGGGAACATGTATCTCGCTAATCCGAGACCATGGGGAAATATCTAGAGGGGGAGAGAGATCCTTCACGAGGAGGTGTAGTTTGTGAGAGGGGAGAGGGGGGCTTTATATAGGAGGGAGGGAGACCCCTCCCCTCCCATAGCCGGCGCATGAGGGGGGGGGACTCCTCCCCTCCTTCATTCATGTGGTGAACCTCCACTCACATAAACATGGCCTCCACCCAAAATCCCACTCACATGTATTTAATTTCCACCAAATTAAATGCAACTCTCGATTAATAAAACTCTTTTATTTATTTTATTCAGAATTTTGTTAATTACTTTAATTAACAAACATTCACATAAAACCCCTTGCAACATTTCAATATCACATGCAGAACCACTTTCTGCAATCATCCGAAAGAATTTCGGTTTCTATCGAAACAATTCCTGTTTCTATCGAAACATTTCCTGCGCTTTGCAAACCTTTTGTTTGGTGTCCCGCAACCCTTAAGTGTGTCACCCTACGGTTCGCGAATAATGCAGACATGATTGAGACTCCTCTCAGATCAATAATCAGAAGCGGGACCTGGAGATCCATACTGACTCCTGCATATTCAACGATGACTTCTGATCGTGAGAACCTTTAACGTCAGCAATTTAATCCCTTTGTCTCATGATATAATACATGTCCGAGATTCGATCATCGGTATCCAAATACCTAGTTTGATCTCGTTACCGACATGCACTCTTTTCTCGTTCCCGTGATATAACATTCTAGTGATCACATCACTTGCTTGCAAGCTATCTTAATGTGATATCACCGAGAGGGCCTAGAGTATATCTATCCGTTATTGGAATTGACAAATTCCACTCTTGATCCATGAGCCTCAACATAACACCTTCATAGCACTGAACCCACCTTTATGGTCCCCTGTTACGGTGTGACGTTTGATGTTATCAAGATACTCTTCCGGTGTTAGCAATTAACATGATCTCATGGTCTAAGGACTAAGACTACTTTGTATAGTTATAGCAATATAAACATAATGACTTGATCATAATGCTATACTTCGGATGAATGTTCATCACATCATTTCACAAATGATGTGACCTTGTTATTAACAACATCCAATGTCCATGATCAGGAAACCTTGATCATCTTCTTAATCAACAAGCTAGTTTATAAGAGAGGCATAACTAGGAACCCTTTTTGTTTATTAAACACACATGTATTGATGTTTCCTCTCAATACAATTATAGCATGCAAAATAAACATCTATCATATACAAGGAATATATAATAACAACTTTATTATTGCCTCTTAGGGCATATTTCCTTCGGTCTCCCACTTGCACTAGAGCTAATAATCTAATTCACATAGTGATAAATCTAACACCCATGGAGTTCTGGTGTTGATCATGTTTTGCCCTAGGGAGTACTTTAGTCAACGGATCTGCTACATTCAGGTCCATGTGCACTTTACAAATCTTTATATCTCCATCCTTGACATGCTCGCGGATGGAGTGAAACCGGCGCTTAATATGTTTGGAATTCTTGTGAGACCTTGGTTCCTTGGCGTTGGCTATGGCTCCATTGTTGTCACAATAGATCACCATTGGGTCCAACGCACTAGGAACCACACCTAGTTCATTTATGAACTCCTTCATCCAAACCGCTTCCTGTGCCGCTTCTGAAGCAGCAACATATTCCGCCTCCGTCGTTGATCCAGCCACCATAGGTTGTTTGGAGCTCCTCCAACTAACTGCTGCTCCGTTCAAGAGAAATACGTATCCGAATTGAGACTTAGAGTCATCCGGATCAGTGTCAAAGCTAGCATCGACATAACACTTAGCGACTAGCTCTTCTTCACCTCCGTATACAACAAACATATCCTTAGTTCTTCTCAAGTACTTAAGGATATTCTTGACCGCTATCCAGTGTTCCGAACCTGGATCAGATTGGTACCTACAAGTCAAACTAATAGCATGTGCCACATCCGGTCTTGTACATAGCATGGCATACATTATAGAGCCTATGGCCGAGGCATAGGGGATCTTATCCATCATCTCTCTTTCTTCAGCCGTAGCCGGACTTTGAGTCTTACTCAATGTCTTGCCTTGCAGCATAGGTAAGTACCCCTTCTTACTTCCGCACATATTAAAATTCTTTAATATCTTATCAAGGTATGTACTCTGCGATAGCCCAATTAGGCGTCTTGATCTATCTCTATAGATTTTAATGCCTAATATATATGAAGCTTCACCAAGGTCCTTCATCGAAAATTTGCTGTTAGATAACTTTTAACACTGTTTAAAAGATATATATCATTTCCAATCAATAATATGTCATCCACATATAATATCAGAAATGCCACATTGCTCCCACTCACTTTCTTGTAAATACAAGCCTCTCCATAAGTTTGGACAAATCCAAACTCTTTAATCACCTCATCAAAGCGGAGATTCCAACTCCGGGATGCTTGCTTCAGTCCATAGATGGATCGCTGAAGTTTGCACACCTTATCAGCATCCTTAGGATCGACAAAACCCTTAGGTTGTATCATATACAACTCTTCTTC